>SPJY01003379.1:2766861-2993373 GCA_005191435.1 Raddia distichophylla
GTGGCTCAGCCGCTCCAGCGGATGCGGCAAATACTCCACAGGGAGCTGATTCCAGTGCCACGCAGACGGCCGCTGAGCAGATCGCTGAGGGGTTCTTCGCCGACCCTTTCGATGGTTCGCAGAACCATTAATGTACTTTTTTATTTCTCTTTGTCGCTAAGAACAATTTGTGAGTTCCGACTGCTCGTGTGACAATTATATCTGTTTATATGGACTTTCGGGCTTGGATTTAAGATATTTTGTATTAGTATCGACACTTTGTGCATTTGAAGCTATGTGATTGTGTGAATGTGCTCGAAATTGTGGTGTGGATTAGTAAATTATGTGTGGATATATTGAGGGAAATTCGGGAATATAATTGTATTGGGATTTGGGTTTTATTGCAGGTTCAAATTGAGATTTTTAATGAATTTTCTGTAATTTTTTTTCCTGGCCAACCCTCTGTGTCGGCGGCCCAACACAAGGCCGACGACAAAGGTCTCCTGGACGGCTCCCAGGACTCAGGATCTCTGTCGTCGGTCTTATAGAAAGCCGCGGACACAAATCTGCCACGTGGCTTGTCAGGATTGACCCGTGGGGCCCACCAGGCAAAGCGCCGTCTGCCGTCAGGGAGATCTTCTGTCGGCGGTCGATAAAACCGCCGACAAAGGTCTGGGGATAGGACTTGCCTGGAATTTAAGTTTGTGGGCGGTGTTTGTTGAGGCCGTCGACACAGAATGCTTTGTCGTCGAGAGTTTGTCGTCGGACTGTTGTCGTCGGCTGGCTGACGACATATCATTTTGTCGTCGGTTTTTCGTTCTGTGTCGACGGTATAAGCCGTCGACAGCAGTCTCGATTCCTGTAGTGTCAATGCTCAAGTGATCAATCTTTATGAGAGATTGAGAGAGAGAAGTGTTTGGGGGTGTCAACAAGTTAGTCTTTTAGGTATTTTGTGGCTTTCTTTGTGGCTTCTGCTCCTATCCCTTAGTATTTGGGTATTGAGACCTTGTGAGTTGTGTATCTCTTGTTCTTAGATTTCCATAGAGTGCAAGATGAACAAAACTAGAGTTTGAAGTAAAACGTTATGTCCATTTTTGTCAGGGCTGTGTATCGGATAGGAGTCAACCACAAGCCACTAGTGCTTTGTGTGGTGAACCGTGCGAGTTTCTGAAAGACGATCCTGCATTCAGAAGGGAAGGAATCAACGAATAAAACCGAGGGGTCATGGTGCGACCATGGTGAGGGAAAGGGTTGAAAGAGACCCGGGCTCAAGTGCGGCCGAGCCTACCTCAACGAGAGATTTGGTTATCTGCCACTCTCATCAATTGGTTTCACAAAAATGCTACTCTACCCTACTGTCATAAACACACATGGTTCCGCGTGTCATTGAGAGACGAGTGACATTTTAGCATTGCCACTCAAAACTAGTGGCAAATAACCAAATTTTCCAACATCAACGGAGACGTAGGATTCCTCAAGTATCCGAACTTCGTGAACAAATCTTCAAGTCTCCATTTTACTCTTGGTTTCTCCTTGCCCTTTAACTTGATTTATTTTGATTTGTGATTGTACTTGTTGTTGGCTAGGACCCTCGCGGGCTATTATTTGTTCTTGTGCTATGGATTTGGTTTTAGTGCATGTTGTATCCTTGATTTACGTGGGATTCTCAAAATCCTTATTTCTACATATATTAGATAGTCTGATATAATATCAGATACTCCGATTCGTATCATACTATCCGATATTAAAATCAGAACATCTGATATCTTTTTCCGATGCGCTTTAAAGTAATACAAATTTTGTAACGCATATTCACCTCCCTCTAGGCGACATCTCAATTTTTCAAATATGTCGTATGATACAAAGTCTATATGTTCCTCCAACATATATGTTGAATTTATGTCATAAATTATACTCAAATAGCTGATTTATTTTTTAGAGTTTATCTCATGCATCTTTTGATGCACATGCTATTACTCAAAATTTAAGGTTGGCACGAAAAGAGGGAGAATATTAAATATTTATGAAAACCTTGCAATTATAGGAATTTTGAGGATTTCGTATTAGAAAGGCATAGTTCATAATTAATAGGTCATTTTGGGAAATAATTGAATATCATTTCATATATTGCCCATATTCACGTGGTGGATAACCGAAATTTTTTTTATGGCAATATATTAGTCCCTGATATGTGATATTAATACACACGAGTGCATAATCATTTGTTTGAAATAAATAATTCCAAATTAATTAATTGTGACCTACTAATACAAAGGTCATATAAGACATTGTTCGCAAAGTACATGCACAGGTTGTGGGGCGTGTAGAATTGTGTTAAAGACATACTACCTTCGTTTTTTTTATTTGACGCCTTTGACTTTTAGACACGCCTTTGACCATTCGTCTTATTCAAATTATTTTTGTAAATATCACTTATTTTCTTGTGATTTGTTTTATCAATAGAGGTAATTTAAATATGTCTTTTTTTTACATCTTTGCACAAAATTTTTGAATAAGACGAATGGTCAAAGATATACTAAAAAGTCAAAGGCGTCAAATAAAAAAAACGGAGGGAGTACATATTATGACAGTCAATTATTTTGTTCAAAAGAACAATATTTCAATGTTGATTAATTTTGGTCATATAAAGGAACCGACAACAAATTTATGTTTAGGGGAAATTATTTTTTTAATTTTAAATGGTGGTAATTAGTTTATACCAGTCATAACTATTTCACGTAATTAATGTCCCATTTTAATTAAAAATTGGTATGAGTAATTGGGTCATGTAATGGGTAAAATTATACTTCCTCCGTTCCAAAATATAAGGCGTATTTTGACTCCACAAAAGTCTTTAAAGGTAGAGTTTGACTGTTAGATTCCTCTATTATATATTATGAATTGCTACAATATAATATTGTATCAAAAAACACTTTGAAATATGAACAATTTAGTACAACTTTGGCATACTAACGATGCATATTATTTGATTTATTTATCATCAAAATTTACTAAGTTTGACTTTTCTCCGGTCAAAATACGCCTTAAATTTTCGAACGGAGGGAGTAATAAGTTAGACCATGAAATATTGACTAAAAGATCCTTGCATGGGCATCTTGTCACATATTATCACCCCGTAAGTTGAAGGGATGCCCCACTCAGGCCCGGGCCCAGGGGCGTGCAGCCTGTTCGATGGAACAGGGCCCCCAATTTAGAGGGCCCCAAAATTCCATAGCAGACCCAGGCCGTAGGCACCAGGCTGGTGCAGCCGTGCAGGCCATCTCCGCATCTCGCCGTGCAGGCCATCTCCGCCGCCACCCTGCCTCCATGGATGGCCACGGCCACGTCCAAGGGAGAGGATAGTGAGAGAAAGGGAGGCCGTGAGAGAGTGTGTAGAGAGAGATGGAGGAGGGCCGGCTGGGCATGGCCATGGCATGGAAGAGAGAGGAGCAAGAGAGATGGCCACGGGATGAGAGGGAGAGAGAGAGGAGGTGTCCATGGAAGAGGCCGGCAGGAGCCCTTGGCGGCGCCCCGGCGGCTGGCCACGGCGGCTAGTCACGGCGACCTACAGAGCGGCGGCACCCCGGCAGTCCATGGCGGCGCGGCGACCTGCCGACCGGCGGCCTAGGGTGCCTATGGAGGAGGCAGAGGCGCTCTAGGGCCGGCCCTGGGAGGCAGCGGCCAAGGGGCAGCACGGCAACGTCCACACCATGGCGGCGCTGCCCTGGTACCGCGGCGGCATGGCAGGCGGCTGTGCTAGAGGGGGTGATGCAAGGTACCAGGTTGACGTGCGGCCACAAGCTTCTCCGGTGGCTGCGTCTCCAAGCCGGCGGCTTTGATGTTCATCCTGTCCACCGGCGGTTCCTTCCCGTTCTAGCCTGCAGTATGGTATTCCCAAGCCGTCATCCCATCCTTGATCCAGCAACTAGCTTGAGGCGTTCTGGTTCGGTGGCTATGCAAATTGGATGTAGTCAAGGTGTTTGTTGATTTGTCATATTTGTTATATGCGGGTATGCATGCCAAGTGTCTGGGAGAAAGTCTGATGTTTTGGTGTTTTGGTCCGACAGTTTATTAGGGGTGTTCAAGTTTAGGATTCACAAAAAAGTTTTGAGCTACTATTCACCCCCTCTAGTCGCCATCTCGGTCCTTAATCATATATGTACTTTTTTCTCAATTCATTTTCTCATTAGTTTTTGGAGGAATTTTTAATAAGGCATATGTATGATATCTTTAAATATCCTGTTTTCTTCGTCCATTTTTCCCATGGTGCTTTTGGAAGGAAAATATTAAAATCAACAATATGAGTGACAGCATACATATTCGTCACAACCGAAAACGAATCCAGTAATCACCGCTAAACACCGCAGCCATCATCGCCAATGTCGTCAACGCTAGAAATCTTCTTAACTCATCCCAAACGATGCACTTTCAAGGACTCTGCTAATACGGGCAGTCCGAGCTAGGGCATGTTTGGTTCATGTCCATGGGTTGCCATGCCAAAAAATTGGCATGACCATCTCATGGCATGACCAAAACTTGGCAATTTGTGGTGTGTTTGGATTGTAGCCAATGAAATTTGGTCAATAAAAAATAAAAATTGAAAAAATAAAATAAAATAGAAAAGTATTTAAAATGGGTTGTTTAGGATTTTAGATGAATTATCAAATTTGTTGTATGCAATTTAGACTCCAAATAAAATAGATATAAAAAAGAGAAATTTAAATCAGAAAATAATCAACTGCACAATTCTTCCTAGCAGCCTGCTCGTTCCGTCTCGCTAGGTGCATGTGTCTTGCGGTCACTGGCTAGCCTTTCACGTGTCTTGCTATCACTGGTTGGCCTTGCATGGCGAAGAATTGGCACGGCGCCGGCGGCCGAATCGGCTGCCCGCGCCAATGGCTCGCTGCGCGTTGAAAATTTTTGGCAAGGCAAGTTTCTTCGTTGGCTAGCCATTAGATGGTAATAAACCAAACACTTCCCAAAATACCATGGCAGCTAATATTTTGGCATGGCAATCCATAGCCATGAACCAAACAGGCTATTAATGCCTTTTTCTCTAAAAGTTGCCCAGCCTGAAAGCCATGCATACTTTTTGGATTTCTTGTCTGGCTTAAAACTCCAATAATATCACCAAAGAAACTATTGATAGGGAGACCATACTGCAAATTTGTGATGTAAAAAAACAGAGGGCACCATCAATGAGCCATTTCAAAATTAAACGGTCACAATTAACAGCATTAGTTCTTAATAAACCGCCTGTTTAATTCATCGTTTCAAATTGAAACCGCAGCCCTAAATTGACCGTTTGAAAATAAAAAAAATCAACATCTAATGGAAACATTGACCAACAGATTGATGGGAGGCAACCACAAAATCAAAGGAGATTAAACATCTCAGCAATTAATCCACACCATGGCAAATCACACGTCATGCAGTAAAAACACGTGTGCACGTGACTTTAGCCTTGCTCCTTCTCATCCTCCATTCCAACTAGCAATATGGTGTTATTCTTTCCTAGCTTTGGCATTTATGAATGAATGGGCCTCACTCACATGGGCCCAATTTTAGCAATATGGCTGTGAAGGTATAACAAACACACGAATAGCTCAACATGCTATGGAGAAGACAACACGGTATCCAAAAAAAAAAACTTGCTAGTTTCTCTTTTCCTCACCCAAAAAAAAAAGGATTTACATTGTGGCACATTTAATGCATGATCTTATAAATGATAAGTTGAGGAAAATGTGGTGAAGACTGTCATATCTGCCCATCTTGGGAAGAGGCTTTTTAATTCCTTCGTGCTATCAACAAGATGTTGGTCAAGTACAGCTACATCGACTCTCAGAGGTTCAGTAGAATTGGCCTGTAATTATTTCAAAAAACTTTTCAAAATTTAAGCAAATAATAAGTAAAAGTACAGGCAACATATAGACTTCAAACATTGACATTTTCAATCACAAGTGACCCAAATTAAACAGTCTATATTGCGACGTCCTGTTTTTCAGAATTGTTGTTACTCTTACTCAATATATGCCAAAGGATGAAATTATAAGTTCAATTAATTTTTCTATGCTTGGTTACTTAAGGCAATTGGATAGGTACGGAAATGGTTGGATAGGTATAATATTGTGGAGTGAGAACGTGGAGTTGAGTAGACAAGGACTCGTCTTGGTAAAAATTCAGATTGTTAGAAAATTTTATAGAACTAGAGCAATTCAAATATCAAACCATAATAGTCAATCCCAGTAGTTTGATCATGGGGCATAACATTACCTCCAACCAGAAAGACCAATTCTCATCACCTGGTCCACTTAATCGACAGATATATGATGGCGGTCCCCTACTTACAGTTTGAGCAGCTGACAAGGGCATAACAATTCCCATAAAAAAGAGCAGTGAAATGAAGTATTAGAATGTCTTCGATGTCAACTGAAGAAAACAAATGTCAGAAATTAAATATAAACCTGGAAGTGTGGTATCAGCAAAGGACCAATTTGACAATGGCCCGGTAATATTGAGCACAGTGGTCCAAATCTCTGATAACGAACTGAAACAGATATAACAAAGCAAAGGCAAAATTAATCATATGAAAACATTGTTAATAAATATAATGTTTTTCAAGTTATATATTTAGACCTGTGCTGGTACGATACTTACCCAAGAGAGAGCTCAAGATGCACCCTTCGGTGCCCATTGTTACTTGAGGTCTTCTGAGAAACTAGTCGTGGGAAATGCTGGTAGTGTTTTCTAATCTCTTCAGTTTGTGCAGGAAACTTTAAACTCGAAAACAAGAAAGGGATAGGATATAGAGCCTGCAAAATAAAACAAACTCAAATAAATTTTGAGAATAGAGGATGGCAAAAATTTGTGCTTTATGCACAAGTAAACAATTAATGATTGATCAACCTAACTATTCTTATATAGAAAAATCTCCGTTAAATAGAGATGTCAAATGCAGGTTGATACATGGCCCATCGTAATATGCACTCAAGAGTCAAGACAAGAACGCCCATAGAAACCCAATTTGCCTACATTACAGCCTTCTACAATTTGATTTCAGTTTATACACAAAAGAATATTCCTTTACCATTATAAAGTTAAGTTATAAACATAAACAATTGGTCTAGTTATAAGGGTGTCTGTTATGTTCTTCTCTACAGCTCCTGGTTTTAGGCGTTGTACCGCTAGAATTGTTTCCTGGTTCCATTTTTATAAAAATTGGACTGGGCTTATCATGTTCTTCTGAAAAAAAAAAATTGCTCTCTGGTGACCCTCTGGTGACCTACAAAAATAGCATTTTATCATACGAATCCCCCCCCTCTCCCCCACTGCAACAAGGAGGATCATGTTTCCCACCAGCTTTAGGGCACTACAAATTGGTGGCTTAAACCGTGACACACTACCTTTTTGAGACACGGCCAAGTAACCCTGAAATTTGACACCTATTTATCCTATCATACTATTCACACACAGACTCAATTAAAAGTATTCAAAATAAATACAAAATAATTGAAAATCCAAAGAATTGAGGTGCTACATACAAGTATGTATTCAACTCCTCAAATTGTGAACTCTATAATCTAAGTTATAAAATGCCAAAATAAAAATGATTCAAGAAATATTCAAACTAATTCAAAATGACATCCAAAATCATTAAAAAAAATCCAGCGAAAAGCCAGTGTCAAATTGATTTAGCATCTGAAATACCAAAACCAAATTTTGAACACACCAAATTCTGAACTAAATGATTTAGCATCCGAAAAACCAAAACTAAGAAATTTCATGTTTTTTATATTTATTTAAATTTGGAATATCATATATTAAAATATGGCGTTTAGAATTTGATGTGTATTTGTTTTAAGTTAAGGCAAAATACGCGTAGTGTAATGGAGCAAATGGGTGCCAAATTGTAGTGTTATTTGGCCGTGCCACAAAAAGATAGTGTGGCATGGTTTAAGCCACCAATTTGCAGTGGCTTGTAGCCAATTTCCCTTTTGAAAACATTGCCAAAAATGCCCTCCTTCCACACTTCTTCCTCATCTTAGCAGTGCACCCCCCCTCCTCTGTCCAAAATATTCAAATTAATCCACACATTCAAAGCACAACCGAATCAAGCTCGCGCTCACACCACACGTTCTGCCCATCTTCCAGAGGTAAGGAGGCTTGGTAAGCAGCAGTAGGCCTCACTGCCTCACTGATGAGATGAGTGTGGTGATAACTGTCTCGGTGATTGGTGAAATACCTCAACAGGTGAGTTTTATTTTCTTGCTTTTCCTTAAAAGGGCATATGGCTATTTGCCACTAGTCAAACTGGTTGATGTTTGTTGAAAAGAAAAGAACTATTTTTGCAATTGCAAGTGTGCAAAATAGTAGCAAATATAAAAATAAAAATAAGATACAAGCCATAAAGTGTGGCTAGTTGACTACTTGACCAACCATAGTAGAAACTAGAAGGCAAAACTTGAAGAGTAAAGACTACCAGCAAAATGCCGGCTTGAACATGTCATTTACTCATTTTTATTAACAACACCCTTGTGCTGGAAATTTTCCAAAAATATATTATGATGATTGCTTGGTACACCTTTTTTTTGTATACATCAATACATGGAAAACATGAATAAAGCTATGAAGTCAAGGACACATACTATCGAAGATATACTTCCTTACTATAACGAATGCAAGTGGCAAGAATTTTCCTAGATGTGAACACTATATACTTACCACCCAAGAGCTTCTATCAGAGTGGTATTTTTCTTCAAAAGATAATTCTGAATTATTCCTTAACCATTTTGCTGCCTCAGGTGCATTGTTGAAAACGAACTCTAATGAATTAGCATCAACTACAGAGAAACCGTAGCTAGACTCCACGACATTATTAGCATCTGAAAAATACCATCAGATGAACATATTCATAAGGAATGCTATGGTAACTCCTGAAATCAATGATCTCAAAAATAAATTACCTTTAAGTAAGGAAGAATAACAAAACAAATGTCAAATAATTGAATCCGATTTCTACGATTAAATAAACTTCACGGACGCAAATAAAAGTTTTTGGTGTTAAGGTAGCTTGTATAGATCTAAGGCCAGTATATATACATATATAAGAGGCATAATAGGAAAGCCCAAATTCAAATAAAAGCCCACATGGGCCCATATACACAGATATATTAACACCTTAACCCCTACTCCCACTCCAAAAAAAACTAAAGGTAAATCTACATCATTGAGTTTCGAGAGATGTAAACCATATTGTGCTCTAGTCTATGCCTTAATGAAGAAATGAACAATCTAAAACTCCAAAGGCACATATCAAAGAATAACCACCTATTGTTGAACCAGTGATCAGACATAGGAGGCATTAACTCCACCATGCTTGATAAGCTAATGCTTCAATGAATCTCGAGCCCCGATAGTACCATAACCATCCTATCTATCATGCTACATTGTCGTAGGAGCATAGGCACAACACCGAAGACCGCTAGAAGCCATTGTAGCTAGAAACAACCTATTGCTTCTTGGTTTTGTGGGCAATTAAAGAACCAACAAAGACACAATAGGCATAGGCATAGTCGGACTTACAATGCAGCTGCAAGGAGCTGGAGCTGGAGAAGAACCAACGGTCAAAAATACCACAAAGATATCGTAGAACACGGATAACGTGACTAGTGTATTTAATAGGGAGTATGCAACAGAATTGTCAAGATGAGTAATACGAAGACACAAAACACAACCAAGTGACGATAGCGAGTAGGATCCTTAAGGGGAGCACCGTCAGTAGAACGAACCTAAAGGTGAAGCTCTATAGAAGTGTCAACAGTGCGTTGATCAGTGAGACAAGCATAATCAAGATCTTGGACGTACTTCCACTGCAAAAAGGTAGCAACCCGCAGGCATCGAAGTGACCTCTATCCCAAGAACATATGGAAGGGGACCCAAATCTGACATGTGGAACTGCTCACTCAGATACACTTTGACAAAGGCAATGTGCATGTCAACGGCATAGTGTCCGACCATGAGATGTGTTGACAAATAGAGTAGGGTCATGCTCATTAGCAACGAAGCCAACAGTGGTGAGAACGGAGATGAAGAACGACAAAGGTGACACACACAACTAGCATGCACAAAGCAGCCAGGTGGATGCATATAAATCTCACGTAGCTCACCACAAAGAAAAGCTTTCTTCACATTAAGCTAGGATATGGTTCATGGACGAACGAAAGCAACGGCTTCAAGAGCATCAACAGTGGCCTTATGAGTAGCCAAAGCAAAGGTCCCTTTACAGTCATGTCCATACTTCTATCATCTACGTGCAACAAGACGCTCCTTGAAGCACTCAAGAGAATTATCAGACCGAGTCTATCTTATAGACCCACTTGCAAGTGATAGTAGTGAAAGAGGATGGATGCTGAACATCCCATGTGCCAATGCGCTCTAGAGCAACGAGCTCCTTGACCATAGCAAACTATCACTCGAGTTGATCAATATTGTCCTGATGGAAAGTAGGCTCAAATAAGGTAGTGGAGATGGCAAAATCATAACAATCAGTGCTAGAGAATAATTTCTGTCTTATTCCAAACCCTAGAAGGGTAATATAGTAGAGTACATGGGCCTCTAGATGGGCCTGATACATGGGCTCATACACATACTCCAACAATCAGGACGAAAAATTATAGTCCGATCATAAAGAAAATACCGTGGTGAAGCAGAAGAAGACCGCGGAGAAGAAAAAGGCTCCAACGTTGATGCGGAAGGAGAATGAGAGGGAGACATCGGAGTGCGAGGGATAAAGTAAAGCTCTAGACTAGAGAGGATAGCTTGAGCAGGACCTAAGAGGAGAACTAGAAAGAGGTGGTCACCGAGTATAGCGGAAATGAATATGAGGCAAAAAAATAGGAAATTAGGCGGTTGAGGCTCAACTCAAGGAGGTGGAATTGAAAGTGGAGGTGAAACTGAAGGTAGTGAAGCGGGTGGTTGTGGTGGTGGAGGTGGAGGTGACCTCTTAGGTATAGTGAGAAAAGAAAAGGACTAACTAGATATATGCAGATTAGAGGACTGACCACAATTTGAAGAATGAGCAAGATTCATCAAAGGTGGAATCGCGAGACTTCATTCGCTCACTGAATAAGCACAAAGACAACACACCCCAAGGCATATAGATGAATCTACTAGTGTGTCCCGATAGAGCCGAGAGATACTAAAGAGGAATGTAACACTGAAGTAAGGTTTTCAATTTTATAGTCGAGTCGCCTTGGGACCGACTGGCCGACTAGGCCAACTAGATGGCCAACTAGTCGTCTAGTCGCACAACAGTGACGACACACTGTAGACTAGCGGGTAGCGATGAAAACGTGGCAGTGACGAACTGAGGCTGTGATGCAGTGAAAAAGGGATAAGGATTTGGGAGAAAGGAGGCGGGATGGTTGCTGGGGAAGACCGACGAGCAATGCCTTCGCAGTGGCGGTAAATCTTTTGCTGGGCGACAATGAGCGGGAAAATTTTCCCCTTCCAGCTTTAAATTAGGGCCCTATTGCTCTACACGGTTTATATTAGGTGGAGGGGCAACTGGGTCATGGGTCGTGTGCCTGCTAATCGCTATTAAGTAACGAACATCCAGCTGCCCGACTAGCTATTCTGGTAAAGTTGATGTAGCTAGCTGAATGCTACGCACCGATTGGACAGCTAAACGTTGATTAATCGATGATGACTTGAAATCACTACTATGAAGAATGGATGGCTAAAGGTCACAAGATTGATGACGGTGGAAACAACCTCACCCCAAAAGTGAGGTGGGACAAAGAAGGTCAACATCAAAGCTTAAGCAGTCTCAATAAGGTGTTGATGCTTGCACTCAAGACACTGGTATAACCATGTGCACCAGTGCACGAGTACCAGGAAATGGTACCCTACTCATTTAGAATCCGTCAGCATGAAAAATTCGAATAGGTGAATCAAACTGACTGCGTACCATTGCAGCGAATGCCTAATAGGCAGACAACACTTGATGTCAAGAAGTTTGGGGACAAATCCAAGGTAAATGAGAAAAATCATCCATTAAGACCACATAGTAACAATGACTTCTTTCGAAACAAAGGGAGACACCCCAAAATCATAATGAATTAAATCGAAAAGGTTTGAGGAACACAGATGGGGGAGATGGCACAACCTGTTGCAGGGGCAATGACGTGGCCTACCACAGGAGACGACAGTGACAGCAGCAGCGATGGTGGTCTAAAGATGAGCACAATCGATGGAGAATGAACATCTAACAGCCTATATATTCTTGGACAATGCCAACTATGTGCTACAAGGATCGAGATCACAAGAATGGCAACACAGAAGACAAGTGGGTGGCTGGTGGTGACGATGGACAAGGTTGAATTGTGGGATTGGATTAGTCTTAACCCTAAACCTTGCTCTCATACCATGTTACCTTTGAAGAAGAGATGTTACCTTTGAAGTTGTCTTCACAAGATCCTTAGATGTGTGTATATACACTGAATATGGGTCCCTATGGGCCTAGGTGTACATATACTTAAACACTTTGCTCAACTGATATTTAACCTCCATGCACTCCCACATCACCCAATATGAGGCAAAGCGGGAACATCCATAACATGCTAAATTTTCATGCTACCATTGATGACACTAACACAACGAGCTTTATCAACGCGCCAATCCTCAAAGTTCTGACAGACATACCATCTATCGGACACTGGCTCACGAGGGCATTCTAGAGCAGGTAGACACGAACAAGTCCCGTAAGGTAGCCCCAGATTAGACCAGATCATGGGCAGCCCGGCCCGATGACCCAGCTCGAGCCTGACCCGATTTTTTTGGGCTGGGCCAGGCAAGGCTCGGGCCTAAAAAAAGCTCGGCTTAGTATTTGGGCCGGGCTCGGGCTTCTATTTTCAGCCCGTAACAAGCCCAGCACGGCCCGAATACGATCTCATGTGACACAGATACGAGAGACCAGTACACATACGCAGCAGCCAAGCAGACCAGGCAGAAGCCAAACAGTCCAACGCGCATGCTCTTTTCCTTGGTCAAACCAGGTTCACCCCCAAGTCCCATGCTTCCACGTGTTTACTTCTCGTGCTCCCGTTGGTCCGGCACGCTAGCTCCCATGTGAGCACTGCTGATGCCTCGGTAACATATATGAATGCAAAGGTAATTAAATAACATGCTCACATTCGCACTGGACATGCATACAGCACTACAGCCTAGAAACTGTTGGCAGGGTCCACATGCTGCCGCATGTTGTGAGCGCAGACGCGTGCAACCTAGCTACTAGACGCCTAGCGCTCCAGCGGCAGTCGCGCAACGTGTGATTTTTACCGGGCTTCGTGCCGAGCTCCGGGCTTTTAGATCGGGCCAGGCTCTGGCTTGAGTCTCAGAAATAAGTTGGGCCGATCCAAGTTTGGGCTTGGCTCCAAAGTGCCGGGCTTTTTAAAGCCTGGCCCTCATGATACGTTGACTGCCAAGACAGGTCCAAATCAAGGTGGACCATTATTTGAAGTTCGTTATGTCGAATACCGCAATCACAACTGGTATTAGACTAGAGAAACGGTGCAGCTATTTTTTTTGACAACATATCCAGTGCAAATGGTTATTCAGTGCTAATATGCTAACAGTAGATCTCGACCATCAGATCCACAGGAGTGGCCTAGATCTGAAAAGGTGGAAACCCCTTTCCATTTAAAAAGTCAGGAGGTTTTTCGTGAGAGTGTTTGTGAGAAAAGTAGCTTACACCTCTCCAGATCTAGGCCGCTCCTGATGGATCCGATGGCCCAGATCTGTTGTTAACATGTTGGCACTCAATAGACATTTGCACTGGATACGTCCTCTTTTTTATTTTTCTTTATATGAATCTAGATATAGACTAGAGGACGAGAGAGCCAGGTGAGAACCAACGACAGAGTGGCCATAGCAGAAAATCTAGCTAGCGGTTACGGCAGTGCATCGGCGGTGTTTGTGACCATCTATGGGGTGGAAATCAGGAAGATGTCGGGTTGTGATGACGCTAGGATAGAGGTCTGGGAAAGACTAGGGCCTTGTTTGTTTCAGATTAATGTTGAGTTACGTTTTACCGTAGCAAATTTGTGATATACTCGAAAGACGTTTTAAAAAATTCAAAGAAGGGGGTTTTAGATCGGGGCCACTAGAGTGAGACTCTAAAAGGGGGTTTTAGAGAGGCGCCACTGGAGTGAGACTCCATTGATTGTGGTGATATCACCAACTAGGAGCCATGGATTGCCGGTAGCGATGACGAAGAGAACTAGGATTTGATGAAGAGAGCTAGGGTTTGATAAAGAAAGCCCTGGGGTCTGAGGCAACCTGTATAGATCTGAGATCGATAAGCCCGTATGTATACATATAAAAGAGGCATAATAGGAAGTCCTAAATACAAAAGCAAGCCCATGTGGGCCCATTACACAAATAAATTAACTTTTGGCGGTAAACATCATAGGCAGGAGCTTGAAATCTGGTTATAAAATACTAGAAAACTAGCAAAGAAATGAAATCTTATCTAGTTAATCCTATTAAAAAGGAATTTATCCATGTATGACATGAGTCTCATGATTTGAAGAAATCGAGGGATGTTTGTGCCTACCCTTGCATGGAGTATGAGCATAAATAGGGAATGGAGAAACTAAAGGCTTCAATTTTGATGAAAATTTCATTTAAAATAGGTCAAGGGGCTATCTGATGCCAATAACCATATTTTCGAGGGTCATGAGATCAAAAATGACTTAAGGGGGTTATAAGAAAAAGGGGTGATCAATCGAGGGGTTGTAAGATAATATCCCTATTAAAAATGGAAACTCAGTAAGATATTTGCTAGCTTTAGGAAGTTTAGTTTCAGATAATCAAATGAAAACCATTGAACTCCGCAAACAATAAAAAGTTGATAAAAATGCTTCTCAAAAGGATATGCTAGTTCCATTTCTATAGGTTAAACTTGCATAATTGTAAGTTCAAGGTAACCCTTGTGTGATTTTGGTGATTAATGATAAACACATTTTATGACAAATGATTAGTTTAGTGCTTGAGTAGTGACAAACCTATCTAATATGTTTATTGTTACGATTGTTCTAGTCTCATCCTATTTAGAAGGAAAATCTTATTTGTCAAGTGAAAAAGTTATTCATCCATAGCAAAGGATGAATATGCAAAGTAAAGGTATGCAATTTGGTATTCCACTCCTATCCTTTTAAGTGTATTCCTTTTATGCAAGCACGTGGTATAGTTTGATTATATTTGTGCTCATTGCTGCATGTCATATCTATTTGAGCATATGTATATCTTGTAAATTCCATGGACATGTTGATTGCTTGATCTAGGGGATCTTTGCTCATATTTGACATGTATTAGTGACCATCTAGTTGACTCACTAGATAGGCTTCACCATGTTATATTAGCTATGTGCATATATGATCTCTTTGTATATTCTTATATGCACTTTTATGTGAAGCTAATATTTATTGTATTTCTCCTATATTGATTCATGTCTCTTTTTGTCCCTCATTTATTGGATCAATATCGTCACATATCCTTTTTTATATATGCATATGTGCTTCCCAATATATGTAATCGTCAACACTCTTGTGAAGATTGGATATTGTCAAGTATATCAAGGCCCATATATATATTGTTGGCCCATCTAGCCCATGAGGACTCTATATATAGTTATCACCCCTAAGGGGCTAATCATCAGGTTAGTCACATATATTAGGAAGCATCATATGCCTCGATTGTAATTGCCTATGTTTCATTTGGCTTTGTTCTCTTATCATGTGCATATAGATTTGTTTATTTATAAATGCATTTTGAGAGTTTCATATTGTAAGTGTTTCTGTGTGGTGAAATATTTCTGGGGCTTAATTTCTCTTGTATACAAAAAACTCAATTATCTTAGTAGAGCACTAGGGACTAGTGTTTTTTTAGTGTTGAGAAGAAAATAAGGTTCCATAGAGGTAAACAATAACCAAGGATGTGTTCATGGGTGATGACTAAGCTGAGGACAAAAGGATGAGGTTTCACCAAGAGTTGAGGATGAAGTCAAGATCGATTTGTCGGGAGGACCGTCAGGCACATGATCAAGTCAAAGTTGATAGGATGGGAGAGCCTCATGAGGTGATCAAGTCGAGGTTGACAAGACGAAGGCATCATTGTGAGTCAAAGGTAATCGTGTACAAGATATTGAAGGAGGGTGATTGGAATCGCAAGGTGAAGGCATGGATAGTGTAGGGCTAAGGATGTTCCCTAGTTTTTTATCGGCCTTGGTGTTGGTGCGACCAGATTGTAGGATAGTCGCCATACTATTAAAAGGGTCCGGATCGGTGTTGATCGGATCCATTTCTTAGCTCTCATGTAATGCACATTCAAGCTGCTTGTTCTTAGTTGAGCCTAGTCAAGGGTGTAGGTGTGTAATGAGAAAGAGAGGTACTGCGATTGTCGGAGAGTGTAAGGAGTTCTCTTTGGTTTACCTAGCTTTTCTGGGGGTGAGGTGGTGAGACCTTGTAGGTCGGATAGCCCTCGTTCTTAGCTTTCCGTGGAGTCCATGTTTACCGAATTCAGAGTTCGAAGCTAATAGTTATGGGTGTTTTTCCATAATTATTTCAGTTGGATGATCCAAGGTGTGTCGGATGATCCAGCCTATGTCTGTGATTCAGCTTGGTGCCCGGATGATCTGTCTTAGCCAGTAGTCTCTCTGTTCGTGAGCACATTTCTTTGTGGTGTCATTGTTGTTTGGCCTGAATAATCCAAATAGTGATCCGGATGATCCGACTTAGCCATGTTGCTCCCTGTTTTGTAGAGTCTACTAAGGTTGTCATTTCGCGTCTGCATGGTGTGGATCATCCGAGTGTGGGCTGGATGATCCGTCTCGTTTTTTGTAGGTTGGATGATTCAGCTTGGTTAGCGCATAATCCATCCCTCTCTGACGACTAGTTTTTTGACCGTTGGGGTGAATCTCATGAGTTGTATGGGATGGATGATCCAAAGATATGTTGGATGATCCATCCCATGCTGTGTTGCTTGTTTGTGTGCCCAACGGCTAGTTTTGTAGGAGTGGGGTTTTTATACCCCCTCTAGCTGATTGGAGCTAGGTGGTTGCTCATCATTGGGGTGTTAAGAGTGTGAGGTTCATTGAGAGGGGCTCCTATGTGTTAGGAGTGTCCTAGAGAAGGATTAGAGGAGAGAGCACCATTTTTTGTGTGGATTAGGTGAATTGCTAGTGAGAAGAGTGAGTGACCAAGTGCCTTGTGCGTGTAACTCTTGCGCTTTGATCCAATGCGATCAAACGGCTTCGGACTTGTTACGCTTGGTGCTTTACGACACCTTTACGGCGTGGAGGCATCGTGCACCGATGACCTTCTCGAGGAGCTTGTGAGGAGTCCTAGGCGATCCGTAAGTGGCGTTGGTGCTTGCCATTTTCGGGGTGGAGGAATTAGTAACCACTAGTAGAGTGGAGACGGTTGGCTCCAGAGGTAGCCGGTCCTTGCGAAGATCAAGCCACAACGTGGATTAGGGGTGACCAGCAAGTCTTCAAGACCACGGAAAAAGGTCTTCTTGTCACTTGTAGTTTGTTCTCTTGCGACTTATATTCATTTTCATATCTTGAGATAATATTTATGCTAATTATGCCCCTTGTCATGTGTTGACTTGAGTCGTGGCTTGCTATTATCTCCTATTGTTTAATTATGGATATTGTTCATATGTGTGCTAGCTAGTTTGCCTGGAGCAATTTAATTACTTGCTAATACATTCCTAGAATTAAATTGCTTGCTCGTCACACTAGGATTGGAAACATGGATTTAGTCATTTCTTGTTCTAAGGTGTTTATAGTGTATGCCATTTATTTAATTCACCTCATTTAAGCCTTGCGATCACCTAGCCTAACAACTTGTGTTCAAACGTTAGTCTTTAGCTACCGCATTTAATTAGGGTTTGGACACAAGTGTAAAATTTGATTAGAAAGTAAAAAATCATGGACAAATTGTTTTCCCATAATTCTAGCAGCCTAAAAACAAACCTGTAATAAAGGTGTGCTGAAGAACAATTCTTTTTGGTGCTCCAGTGCTGTAAGGAAATAGTTGGGATGAGATAGCCAAAGCAACCACAGTAATTTGTAAAAAACCCTGGAAAATGGAAGTCTTGGTCAACCAATTACTGGCAATAGGTGCTAGTGGACCAAAAGACACACCAACCACCAATCCAACCACAGCTCCAACAATAATATCAGGCACAAAATATCCTGCAAGAACATTATATGATGATAAAGTTGCTAATTGACAATAACTGATGTTATATATGTCGTTGACATTGCAAACTGTCGCACACAAAATACTTCTCGATGCAGCATAGCAAACGGACAACACTGTATTCAAGAATTTAACAACAGATGAAGTTTTTCTCGTATTCAACTAAATCACTGGCCATGCTGACTGACTGATCATTTAAATATGATGTTTAACTGCTCAAAATACTTTGTGAATGCCACAAGGACGTGGAGATATTCTAAATTGAAATCATAGAAAACGATAGTAACATAATACTAACCATAAGGTTTTGGAAGAGATCCCATCATTCCCATCTTCTCAATCAAGAATTGGATAAGGAACCCTCCATAGTAAAGACAGTAAAGGAGACATGGGATCATAGGTAACACGTATACAATCAATGACCTGTAAATTATTTGTCCGTCAAAACCATACAAACAAATATCGCACATCATGTGTATTGACTTTTTATTTCTCAACTCAATCATGTTTTGTCAAGTAATAGAACCACATGCCATAGATCACATATTTCCACTTTGAATTTGTCAGAATTTTGAACGTCAGAAGGCAATACGAAACAGGTACAAAAGTTCTAAAACTCATTATGTTGGTGCTAGGGCTTTACATCACAGAAGTAGGGTTTTTTTCAGCAGGCGGAGGGGTTGACAAAACAGGTGTTTGTTGTAGACATTGTTAGGAGCTCTATATAAGGAGGACATTGTTCCCCATTATCAAAAAACAAGAGGTAAACCAAAGTTGCCTAGTCTCTCTCTCTCTGCCTTACCCAAACACGCACATTAGGGGAAACCTAAAATACTGCTCGAAAAAAGGGGAAAACCTATAATTAAGTTAGCTCTGGTGGGTTTAAATTTTCATGTTATGTTCATTTAATAATTAATAATGGTTGTCATCAATTAGTAACAATTAAAGTGAGACAAAAGTGCTCTCAGGTAGAATCTTTTGTTTCACTCATAAAGCAAATTTAAAGTGAGACAAAGGTGTTCTCAGGTAGAATATTTTGTTTCACTCATAAAGCAAATTTTTAAGTGAGACAAAGGTGTTCTCAGGTAGAATCTTTTGTTTCATTCATAAAGCAAATCATGATGAATGCTTGTTGATGGCATTTAGTGTCAAACAGACCACTTGCTGGACCAGCTATGCTAAGTGATTGCTTTTTCTGGTATTTTATAGTGTAAGCATTTACTCAAAACAAAAGACACAAGGTGAAGACACAAAAATAATAGGGTTATTCACATTGATGTCAAGGTACACATAATAATTAAATAAGGATAAATGGGTACAAAGTTTGGGTACTTCGGTGATTGTTGACTCCACTGCTTCCTACTGATGCTGGACATAGATCGCCCAACAAGCATGGACATGGAAATGAAAAATGTCAGAAAACCTCCACTCAGCCCAGCTAGCATATAAGCCTGCACAGGGCACACGCATGAAGTAGCCTTTGAGCACAAAGCAGGTGGTACAATAGAAAATAAGTAGTCTAGAACAATATGTTCATGCTGTATCAACATTCAATCAGTCAGTGATGCATACAGGAGCAACAAATTTACTATATACAGGATGCATTTATAACCAATAACCATGAGGGTGCGTCCGTTATTCCCCCACCCCCACCACGCTCTGATCCCACACCTACCACAAAATAACTGCTAAAGGAAAGCCAGAAAAAAAATTTAAGATATGGTGTTTAGTTTGATTATTTCATAAAACAATTCAGTGAAATGGTAACTTATTACATTATTTAATGTTTAGCTTGCTGTGCTGTAATCAGCTGATACAGGATCCAATACCGGCACAGTACATACCCATCCCAATTAGTCGTATTAATTAAGTTACAGCAGTTACCCACTCAATACCCTCTTTCCAAAATGTTCATCTCTTTGTGATGCCCTCTCCACGGTGCACAGGTGACAGCATGTAATTAGTGATTAATCTATCACCTCCGGTCACCTTGTTCATCTGTCGTGAACTCATAAGCCATGCTTATGAGTATGTGTCATGTTGGTTAGTTAAGATTGGATGTGCATATGTACAGATTGGGTTTGTTCCCCCACTTTATTTTAAATTTATCAACATTCAATTGGTGCTTCACAGCTTCTTTCTTTGGGGTTTCTCTTGTTATTTTGGATTGGTTTTTGAATTCCTCAGTACATGATTGGGTTTCTGTCTTTCTGAATTTCTTTTGACGTTCAGTTCAATTTCTTTTTAAAAAAACAATGTTTGATTGTTCCATAGTTGCAAACCAAACACTTGTTCAAAACCATTCCCCACTTGAAGCAGATAGACAATGCAATTACCACAAACTCATTCCATCTACATACGTGTTACCATTGAACCTAATTGCACGTTTATTCTCATGGAATATCTAACATAAAAAACCATGTATGTAATACAAGATACATTCAGCCTAGCTTCCACCTTGTATGTGCTCTAAGCTTTGAATGACAAAAAGGGGCATCAAAATGTTGGATGAAGCGGACAAAAAAAATAGATCAGGAAACATGATTTAAACAATTTTAATAAAAGCTCTCACACACTAAGCTTGGTAGCTTTGAAATGGGTAGTAAACAACTAAGCATTGATAAACCTACAACAAGATAGAAGTTCAAATAAGATCTGTAAAGGTAAATAGAGATTTAAGATGTTCAGAACTCACCAAAGTTATTATAGCATACAGCCCAAAGGCTCCCCAAAAGTGTGCTTGCTCTGATAACCCCTAGAATTTAACAACAAATCCATTAAATTATAGAAACTAGTAATCTTTTAATATAGCAGTTTCATTGGATTGGAACAAACGAACGTAAACAGAGGGTGGCATCACAACTCACTTCCACAATCCACATACTTGGTTTTGATCAAATTTAAGATGGCAACAAGCCCTTATTACATAGATTTGTGGTAAATCTTTCTATCCGTGACCTCAAAGGCTCAAATTATGACCAACTACAAGATGATGCATCGTCCAGAACTAAAGATACAAGCAGATCTTCCCAGAAAATAAAAGGTACAGTTACTTCATAATAGTCAAAATTGTTTTGACAGAAAGAGAAAAAAACAAAAGTTCCTCAATTTGCAAGAAAAAAGATTTTCTAACTTGGGTTTCTATAATCCAATCTTCCTAACAGTAACACTGTGTATAGAAAGTCGTCCAGAAACAGTATCTTACTATTGATTGATCAGCAGAAATAGGTGAGCATGAAAGCAGGGCTACTATTCGTAATACAAACAGACAAATTCACACATATCACTGCATCCTTTTACGTGTATTCCGCGTCAGCAAAGGAACTGGAGAGCTACTAGATGCAGAAAAAATGAAAACAAAAGCAAGGGGAAAAGGATAACACAGAACTACTAGTAAAGAATAAGAAACAAATACCCATATAATCCTTGGCAGCAATAAACCGACCAACGAAGTTGGTACAAACATAAAGAAAGCCAAATAAGGGTGAGCAAACCTGCGGATGCAATGAAGAGAATAATAAGCACATAATGTTGATTGCAGAAACTTTGCAATAAAATAAAACTGAATTATTCACTTGAAACATGAATAAGTTCGTGCATATAGTCAACAATTATTATTTAGGCACAAAATCATGCATACAACTATTTATGAGACAACACACCAATCCTCATGTTTTCAAGAGGAAATATGATAAGAGAATATTGCACCTCAGGACCTTTATGTTGTTCATCGTATTTCGTTAGGTTCAAAACCACATATTTAGGTCCACATTCCAGAAAGTTATATAAGTGTTTCAACTTAGGTCTTAAACCGGTTTCCACTATTGCTTTTTGCTTTTCAACCCTTGGGAAAAAAGTTATCGCTAGAAGGTCAAAACTTTGGGATTTAACATTTAAATTCAAAATCCTTTTGGACCTACTAGTGATAAAATAGTTTGTACGCTAAATTTGTGATATTTTTTTAGTATTTTTTGGGATTTTAAATTTAAAGTCAAAGTTATGAATCTGTATGGTACCTGTTTGGACCTCCTAGAGAAAGCAAAAGTTCCCAAGGGCATAAACAATTAAACATAAGAAACAACGGTGGATAAATAATAGACATGTTGTATTATTTATCTTAACTTGCAAGGAAAGAAAACAACATGTCTCATCTTGCCCGAAATGTGAGTAAAAGGATAACAATAACCGCAAAATGAATAAGCATGACATGAAACTTCTAGAAATATCAAATCATTACCAATTCATTGCATTTTTTGTGAATAACAATCTTAAAGCTGCAGCAGTTGCAGGGATGATTATTGCAAGGATGACGCCAAATCCATGAAGCAGCAATCCTGCAAATGCATGTGAGTGGTACTATTATTGGCCAGCATGGCATTGGTATTTGGTACTGTGAAAAAAGTGTAATATAAAAGAGCCTAGCAGTAAATACTAACATTCTATTCAGGTTACTACTTCAACTAAACATGATGTTCACATTCCCATTACCAATAGAATTAATTATTACAGTGTAAAAAAAATAGCCTTGTACTCTCTCCGACTTATGAAAACTTATCATTTTGGACATTGACACGGTTTTCGAAAATGCAATTTTGACCACCAAATGCCATTGCAATTTTAAAAATTCAGAAAAATTATATATTATGGAAGTACTTTTTTAGATGAATCTATATGTATGATCTACTTGTACACAATCGAAATAGTTTGAAAGACATGTATCAATAAAGTTTTAAAACTTTCACTTAGCATAAGTTTAAAATGTCATATTTTCTTCAACTAGAGGGAGTACATATTTATTAAGGCAAGACTAGGACGGCAAATATTGACAAAGTTCCCGCAAATATTGACCAAGTTCCCCACCGCAACGCAAAAAAAACAAAAAAAAACATTTCATATACATCATGCCAAAAAATAAAGCAAAAAATTGAGCACTTTCGGTAAAGCTTAACAACGCGCAAAAAAATACATCTAGAATTCAACAGAACATAGAAGAACTGTATTCGTCAACACAAAGAAGATAATCTTCATCGCACTATAAACTTTTCTTTATTAAAAAAATTCAAATGTCTATTAATAGTATGTACCACAAGTCCAGAATTTTTACGCCCAGTTCTCTATAGCTTATTTGATTTATTTGACTTATCTACTTATTTACTTATCTTTATTTATATTTGACTTATCTACTTATGTACTTATCTTTATTTAAAATATAAATAATTTAGTTTTTTTTAAGGCATGTCTAAAAACACTCTAAAAACAAGTCAAATAATAGGGACCCGACTCTCGAGTCCACCTTTGGAAGCTCTCGAAGTTAGGAGATAAGTAAGATAAGTACATAAATCAATCAAGATAAGCTGTGGAGGACTGGGCCTTAGTCTTCTTAAAATTCCCCTAATATAAAACTTGCCCTTCACACATGCTTAAATCGTTGGTGTAAACTTGGTTGGGTACCCTCAAAACGTGCATTGTATCGTATGAACTGCATGAACTTTATTGTGTTAGAACTGCAAGAATGCATTTTGTTGGACCTTGTAAGAGTCTAGTTTTACTTGTAAGGGTTGTAAACTTGGGAAACAGCTACGACTCCAATATTTCATGAGTACTTCTTTTTCTGCTAAACCTTTTGATCTAGTTCATTCAGATGTATGGGGACCTACACCCTACTAAGGGTGGTCATAGTTATTATGTCATTTTTATTAATGATTACTCTCAATATACTTAGATTTATTTTATGAAGCATCATTCTGAATTATACTCCATTTACCAGTCTTTTGCTAGCAAGGTGCACACTCAATCATCTAATGCCATAAAAGTTTTCCGCTCTAACTATGTTGGCAAGTATTTGTCTAATGTCTTTTGCCAGTTTCTCACTTTCAAGGGCATTCTGCCTCAGCTCTCATGTCCTAGTGCTCATGCTCATAATGGTGTTGCTAAGCGCAAGCATCATCATCTTCAAGAGACTGCTCGCACACTTTTCATTTCTTTGTTTGTTCCTTCTTAATTTTGGGGAGAAGTTGTTTCTACAACTACATATCTTATCAATAGACAACCTTCCTCAAAATTAAATGATAAATGTCCTGGTGAGGTTCTTTTTGGTGGCCCTAGCTATAGACATCTTTGAGTCTTTTGTTGCACCCATTATGTCTTGCACCTCGTGAATGAAACAAGTTGTCTGCCCAATCGATGAGTGCACTTTTCTTGGATATAGTTTTGAGAATAAGGGGTATCGCTACTATGATCCTAACTCTCCTCGCATGCGAATTTCTCGTGATGTGACATTTGATGAGCACTGCCTTTTCTTTTACAATCCTTCCACTCAACCTTTGTCTTCTCCAACACAGTCCAATTCATTTCTATATATTCTTTCCTTTTCTAGTGATGATGCTCGTTCCTCTAGTGACGATGACCTTATTTTTTTCTCCTGCTTTTTAGTCCTATGGGTACACCAGCAGTGGATGACTCCACCCCACTAGTCCCATCTGCTCCATCCAATCCCACACCACCCGCACCACCTACTTCATCTGATCTACCAGCTCCATCTGATCCCACACCATATATCCCACCTGACCACCCCTCCCTATATCTATATATACCAGTCGGTCTAGAGCCACTCCTGCTCCTTTGGCTAGTCTTGATACTCAAGTTTCTAATGATTCGTCTAATACTAATGCATCATCTATTGGTCGTCGATATAACCTCCGTGGTCATGCTACTATGGAACCTCCTGACAAGTTGGGTTTCAATGTGCGAGTGTTGCTGCTATTATTGAGCCATCTACTTATCATGAGGCATCTGATATTCCAGAGTAGAAACATGAGATGTCGAAAGAGCTTGTTGCACTTGATCGTATAGGGACTTGGGATTTTGTCCCTCTACCATCTCATGTCACTCCTATCACATGCAAATGGGTATACAAAATTAAGACTAAGTCCAAATGGGTATACAAAATTAAGACTAAGTCAGACAGTTCGGTCGAAAGGTTTACAACTCGACTTGTGACTAGAGGATTTCAGCAGACTCCATGAATTCACTATGATGGGACTTATGCTCTCGTTGGTCATATGACCGCATTCTGTTCTATGGTTTCAGTGGTTGCTATTCGCTCTTGGCCTGTTTCTCAGTCAGATGTTCATAATGCTTTTCTTCATGGTGAGTTACACGAGGAAGTTTATATGTAGCCACCATCAGGTGTTGATGCCCCTCCTGGACATGTTTGTCGCATTCGCCGTGCTTTAAATGGTCTCCAACAAGCTCGTCGTGCTTGGTTTGAGCGGTTTGCATCTATGATTTGTGCAGCTGGTGTTTCACCCGGTGATCATAATCCGACTTTGTTTATTCACCTCTCTCGACATGATCATACTTTGCTACTTTTCTATGTTGATGATATGTTGATCACAGGGGATGATTTTGAATACATTGATTATGTGAAGAGGCAACTCAATGAGCGATTAAAAATTTTTGATTTGGGTCCTCCAAGTTATTTCCTAGGAATTGAGGTTCTACTATTAGCAAAGGGATATTATTTGTGTCAATCCAAATACGTAAATGACCTTGCTCATTCAGGTATTACGGATAGTCGGACAGTTGCCACAACTATGGACCTTCATTTGCAGCTTTGTTTGACCGATGGCACACATACTCGAGGATCCTTCTCGATATTGACATTTTATGCGCAAGCTTTTATATCTCACTGTTACCGGACCTCACATTGCTCATGCGGTTATATTTTGAGCCAATTTGTACATGCTCCTACTTCCATTCATTTTGGTCATCTGCTTTGAGTGTTGCTTTACTTGAAGGGGCATTATCTTTGTGCTTGTTCTATGCTTGGCCTAGTTTGCTTCAGCTTTATGGTTCCTCGGATTTTACTTGGGTGAGTGATCCCATGGATCGTGGCACTTATCTTACATGTATCCAAGAAGCATCTCAATCTAGTACGAAGGCAGAACTTCGAGCATTTGCCACTACCACTATAGAGATTGTATGGCTTGGATGGTTACTAGCTGATTTTGGAGTACCTTGTGATGCCCCAACACCTCTTCTATGTGATAACACTAGAGCTATACAAAATGCTAATGATCCTATGAAGCATGAAGATACAAAGCATATTGGTGTGGATGCTTTCTTTACTCGATTTCATTGTCATTAGAAAACAATTGTTCTGCAGTATGTGTCGTCAGAACTACAAGATGCAGATTTTTTTCACTAAAGCACAAACTTGAGAGCAACATCGACTTCATCCCAACCTCCATGCTTTCAGATCCTCTAATTCCACCTTGAGTTTGAGGGGGGGTGTCAAGTATATCTGGCCCATCATCTATACTAGACCCATAGTAGCCCATATTCTCCATCCTCTATTTATACATGTTTACCTGGAGCTACGTTATGATGCCGTGGATCTTTTCCACAAATTTCTCCAAAGGTAACAAGTTATTTATCAATTCAGCATTTAGTTAAGATATTTTCTTATCTCCAAGTTATTTAGCTCAATATTTAACAGAACACATCACATGACATTTGTAACTAGTGTCAAGTGATACTTTCATGCTTTATTGCATAGGTATAATGCAGAGTAAACGGGCATGCCAAATAGCAAGGGGAGAGAACAGGATGAGAAGAGGGAAAAAAAGCAAATTTGAAATTCATGAAAAAACAATTGCGAATTAAGTTCCTAAAAAAATAGCAGACATTCTTGTAAAGATATTTTTCCGGACGGTCACCATTTGTGTTTTTTTGCATTTAAGTGTTTTTTTTGCATGAGTATGACTTTTCCAAAGGTATGACATCAATTTTCCCATCAACAACAGTTAAAATCATTGGTGCAAGAGATGGTATATTATTTGATAAAAGTGTTGCTTATAAGTCCCTCCAACTGAAAATATATCTAATTGTTGTTTGACTAAACATGGTATCAAATATGTAATATAAAATTATGTCTAATATAGATGTTAATGGATATATCGATAGAAAAATTGTAGCTAAGAACATACAGAAGCATCTATACTATATTGGATGGGTATGAATGCAACATTATAAAGTACATTGTTTGTTGGAGACAGAATAAATGCTTCATCAGGAATAATGTATTATCTATATGAACCAGTTAAAGTAAAGCTAAGGTTTTCAAGGATGTTGCAAGCTTTCTATTAAGCAAAGCATAAGATAGTTAGACTGAATATAATTCAGCTACATACCTCTTACTAAATCCCGAACAGCCAGAAACCATGATAACATGGTAATGTTTGGGAACTTCAGGAACAGAGGTATAAGAAGAAAAATTGCTACAGGAAGACTGTGAAGAATCAGAGAAACGTCACGAGGATAAAAAACCTATATAAGAATAAAAAATCAGTTTGTGACTATTATTTTCCACAAGAAATTGACAGAAATACATAATAATTATCCTTCATTGAAGTAATCACTACATATTGCAGCTGTAGAGAAACTGAGCACAGGGAACTTGTTCAGAACGTTATTGCATACATATTCAACATACCATGAACCAAGTCAAGTAATCAAAAAAGACAGGCCTCAAATCATCCATTCTATCTTCAGCAGCTTTATTGGATCGTTCTCTCGCTTTTAGCAGCATGGAAGAATTTGTGAAACCTTTGACTAGGTTGAATAAATTATCACCTCGTGCTTGGATACTTCCAGGACTGAAACAGAAAAGATAATTTCAGAAAAGATAGTATATCAAATGGAATGGAACATTGGAATTTTTTTCATGACAATAGTTTAATACATACAACAGGTTCTCCAATGTGTCATATGAAGTATGATAGAAATAACCACCCAGAACAAATATAATATCAAGTCCAGGTATATTTGTAATGTCTTCAGCAAATATCCTATAATCTGTATCACCTGGAATTATTCCAAACATATCCTGCATATAGTAGGTAAAGTCAAAATTTATGAGCTGTATTAGAAAGTACTAATGAAAAATATTAGGCTCTTATCGCTACACATTCAGGGCCAACAAAAAAATGAGCAATTTATGAGCTGTATTACAAAGTAAAAAAGAAAATAGAAGATTCAGTCATCACAACACATACTCAGGGCCAACAAAAAAAAAAGAACCAAGCTATAGGAATGAGTATCTTTACACATTGAATGAGAGTGCAATGACAAAGAAGTTAACATTGTGCATCACAAGCTCAGCACAACACAAATTTCCAACTCCATGGGTCATGGGAGATTGGGGGACATGGATCAGTCAGCTACAAATACTCAGGGGACCAAATCCTATCCACATATATCCACTTGAAGCAGTGAATCAGTTAACTCACAAATTAGGCATAGGCTCATTCTGGAATCCCGGTAAATTATGGCAGTTTTGTTTGTAGAGCTGCTTTTAGAAGTAATAGTGCTTGTGTAGCAGTTTATTTCTAAACTAGGTTGCAAATGGGGATATTATTGCATTGTAGATAACAAAACAAATTAGTTGAAATTCAGAAAAAATAACCATTAGTCGTTGAATAATTTTATTAACTTCAATCTGATTTCCCAAACAGACATACATTTTTCCACAGCTGCTTTAAAAATAAGCACCAAATAGCAAGCGACCATAAACTGATGCAAATCATAATGTCTGATGTACCACAACATTTCGCCTACCTACATTACATTTCTTGGGCAGCACTGTTACAAAAACAGTGGTTTAAGCATTATGCCTGGTAGGCTTAATATTCTGTCAAATATTGTAATGTGATTAATGTAAAATGTCTACAAGGTATACCAGGGTTTGAAGCACTGAGAATGGATGTATAGTTTCATTACCCAACATTGAATCTTGTCATATGCAACTATTTCATAAGACCAACCAAACGAAATGGAACAACAGAAAGCCAACAAAATATGCAAACCATCTTTTGGAACTTGCACAAGAAATTAAGTTCAGAAATAAGAACCTGAGCAACACTATTTGCCATAGGATACTTTGCAGTCTGAGCATAAATATGAGAAGGCCAAGATCCAGGTCCAGATTGACAAACTAAATCTGATGAGCAAATGAGAAATGGCCAGGATCAGATTCAATTGTAAATGAATATACAGATAAGTCAAACAATAATTTAGACAATACACTTCACCTATGATTGTTACTGTTAGCATAAACATAAACTAGTGGTGATTTTACACGATACTGCAAAGCCAGTCAAGTCCAGGACTATAAAAATGCATGAAAAATTGTTTGACCCCATGAAATGTCATTAGTTCTCACTTTTTTATTTTAGAAAAGAAATAATGTTTTAAAAATTGAAAAGTAACAATAGCTCGAATCCATGAGGTGGTGTTAGTCCGCACCTTTGTATATTTTAGAAAAGAAATAATGTTTAAGAATTTTGATTGTTACCTGAACAACCAAAATAATAAAAGGTCCCTCGTAACTAGCATAGGACACCAGAGACTACTATTGCAACAACAATAACGAAGCCTTTAGGTCCCAAACAACTTGGAGTAGTGAAGCATCTAGGCCCCCCTCAATTTTCTTGTATATATTTGGTTAAGGAATTTTGGTGCTAATGGCCTCATAAAGATCAAAAGTAACCCACTTCAAAGCATTAAGGCTCAATCTATGGTTATATCCATGGCGGTGTGGCATCAAGCTAAAATTCCAAGACTAAGGATGTTTTGCTAGTTTTTCTTAAGGCTTGGGAGATGAATCAAGCCCCCAACTAGGATCTTTTTTCTTTCTGTTTTCCCGTACTATTAACGGCTTGGAGCAAAATCTTTATTTGGCTTAATCATTTTCATGACCAAAATATTCTTCTAAGCCTACGTTGAACAAGTCCTCCACTCCTTTATTATTAGTCCAGTGTCCTCCAGGCAATTTCCAATCCACACCGGACAGTGCTACGTGAACATCCTTACTTGTCTTAATTCCTCTCAAAGTCCAGAGCGTTTTTAATTTGTCTGGTGTATTTTCAGTTCACGCCAAACAGTCCGTTGTGAACTTATCTTAGGCGTGCAGCACGCAGTCAAAATGCATTCCACGCTAGATAGTTCGACGTATGAAGGTTTTTCACTGCGGTCTTGTCCGTCGCAAACTAAGTTTTCTCTGCTGCCCTATCCTTCTGCAAAACATGTTCGTTGTAAAAGCAAATCTGACGGTACTTTTTGGGAGCTTCTTTGTCGGCTTCTTCCAATGGCTAGGTGAGGTCTCAAACAGCTATTTCCTGAATCCTGGCTTATATAGACTCTTGGAAACGCTCTCTTGAAGGATAGCTTGGCACCCGAACTTCATTGCTGCCATATGAGCCTAAACTAGAGCCTAGGACTTTAGATTTCTCACATATCTAACAAAGGCTTCAACTTTATTGCTCAAATGTTGTTCTAGTGAGTGTGAAAGTATATGATCCAAATTGGTGTTGTTGTGAAGCTTGTTACTCTTGAATTTTCAATCTTAAACAACTAAATGGTGTATTATTGAGGAGCTTGCCCATGACGAGTGTGGAAGCTCTAAGATGTTGTGGAAGGCTCGGAGTTTGCCTCCCAAAGTGGTGAAAAGCTGCCATGAGTGGATAGACACTGAGGATTCGAGCGGTAGCCAGTCCTTTGGTGAAGAGCTTGCCTCAACGGAGAGTAGGAGGAATACTCCAAACCTCGGTCAAACAAATCCTCGTGTTCTTCCTTTTAATTTATTACATTTACATTCAATCCTTACTTGGTGTTCTTGTTTATTTTCGTTGCGGTAAGTTTGTATTTATTGCATAGAATGACTTACTAGTTAGCTTGGGTCAATAACCTGATAAGAGTAAACATGCATTAAAAATTTAAAAGTTGTCTATTCAAACCCCCCCCCCCTCCTCTAGGCCAACTAGATCATTTCGGGTAGGCTAGAAATGAAATCCAATAGAAGTCACCAACTTTTTTATATGAATATAGGTCAAAGAGGGTGAAAAGCTAAGTCATGGTTCAAACACGTGGATTGCTAATTTCCATACGCCCTATCGAAGGCTAAGTCCCTAGGTATGTTCCAATCTTTCATATCTGTCCTTATTGCCTCCTCACACATCAGGTTAGGTTGGCCCCTACCTCTCCTTACATTATCACTACACCTAAGGATTCCACTATGCACGGTGCTTCTCAAGGACTTCATTGAATTTGTCTGAACCATCTCAACCGATGTTGAACAAGCTTACCTACAATTGGTGCCACCCCAACCCTATCACATATAACTTCATTACGAACTTGTTCCATTCTTGTATGACCATCTCTACTAGTTGGACATGACGTCTTTTGGTAGGTCAGCATTCTACACCATACAACATCACCATCCTAATCGCTACCCTATATAACTTATCTTTTACCTTATGTGGCACTTTCTATCGCAAAGGATGCGAGATGCCAATCGCCATTTCATCCACCCCATTTTGATCCTATAAGTAGCTCTTCATCAATAATGTTAGATACACTCCAGATCAGAGGTAAGGTGTTTTGGGCTGCAAAGCGGTAGCATATCTCTTTATTTGCATATATATGTTAAAATAGAACATGTATAGGGGCTCTTGTGTATATTTCCCCTCTCTTGTACATGTATAAAACTAGCCCATTTGGGGCCCAAGTAATACAAGCTGCACATTTCACCCTTTCTAACATGGTATCAGATTAGAGTTAGGGTTTCCCCTTCACCTCCTCCTGCAGCCGCCGCCGCCGGCCCGCCGCCGGCGAGCCGCCGCCGTCGCCGGAGCTTCCCTCCGGCGACGCCTCCTCCTCCTCTTCTCCCGGCCCGCGCCGTCCCGCGGTCTCCCGTCGCCGCTCGTGCCGACGCCGCCGTCGCCGTCCCGCGGTCTCCCTCCGCCACTCGTGCCGACACCACCGTCGCCGTCTCGCGGTCTTCCGCCGCTGCTCGCGCAGGCCCGCGCCGCCTCGCGCCGGGCCACCTCGCGCTGTTGCTCGCGCCTGCGGATGTTCTGACCAAGGCTTTACCTAAGGCAAGGTTTCAGGATCTGCGTGATCAGATTGGGATGATCTCACTGAACTAAGGCTCAAGTTTCAGGGGGAGAATTGTTACCTGGTGAACCTTGCGCCTACATGTCCAGTAGCTAGTTTGTTATTTCAGTTTAGTTTTGTTTCTGTTACATGCATTACTGTTACATGCATTTGTTTGTTTTTCCTATCTTTGTGGAGTGAGTGACACATACACACACGAGCTCAAGGGTTGTTTGATGCCGTGTGTGCTCGCTTAGTGGACTAGTGGTGTCCTAGTCTTGCGCAAGGAGAAGGAGGCATGCAGCCAGCCGTGGGGATGGACATGGCATCGTGTGCTGCATGATTATAGCTCCTGCGCATTTTCTTTCTCTGTAGTTCAGAGTATAAATAAGAGGAGATAAGACCAGAAAACACTGCCGCTTGATCGCAGCACAAAACCCACTGTGTCTCTTGTGTTTTGTCTCCAGTTCATTGAGTGATCTAGTGATTAGAGAGGTAACCTGACAATGCCAACTATGTTCGGTCCCAGATGCAGGCACAGGTGATTGCTCTTCAGTATGTGCCTTCCAGTCTTCAGCTTGCTGACTTCTTCACGAAAGCACAAACGAGAGTGCAGCATGATATACATCTCTCCAAACTCAGTGTTGTAGACCCACCATGAGTTTGAGGGGGGTGTTAAAATAGAACATGTATAGGGGCTCTTGTATATATTTCCCCTCTCTTGTACATGTATAAAACTAGCCCATTTGGGGCCCAAGTAATACAAGCTGCACATTTCACCCTTTCTAACAATATAAACTATTACAAAGACCCACACAGCCACACCCTCACTAACTCCATCGTGGCTATAACTACCCATTACCTGCACTTGCATTGATCCTATTAATCAGCAACGTGCAACTGACCAAGCAAACAGGCTGAAACTGAAAACACATTAACCATGCTATTAACTGGAATAAAAAACTGACAGAAACTGACTCAAAAAATGAACAAGCAGTAAGACTGTACTTAGAAACTGACTCTAAACGCACAGGACTTATCTGACAAATATCACCATTTCTCTACAGCATTAACCCCATATAACAAAAGGTATCCTTATTAGGTAATACTTGTCCTTCGAGGGTAACATCTCCCTCCTCCTGTCTAACAAAACTGAAGTCGCACCTCATATATTTGGCTTTCGTCCTACTAAGTACTAAGTCTAAAGCCCTTCAATTCTAGAGTTTGTCACCACAGCTCCAATTTCCTATTAACCCCACTCCTCTCATCAACTAGCACACCATTAGCAAAGAGCATATATCCTTGACCAGACTACTATTGAGGATCGTAAAATTAAGAAGTCCCTGCCTTCTACATATCTGCAGAGACTCTGCATTTTGAACTTGACAGCCCAGATTAATAGGCTGAAAATATTCAAGATACCTACCTGATCGGTCATTTGCTTAGGACATATTTCTATCTAAGGACAGAAGAAACGTTGCAGTAATTCCAGTGAAAGAAAAACTAATATCTAGACATCAATGAACAAGGACTGCAGGATAATACTTTGCAGACAGAAAAACATTAAGGAATGAGAACATCAAATCTAGTCAGTCAGAATATTCTGCTATTCTGAGTTTACATCCACTAAAGTTACTTCCAGTTAAAAAAACACCAATTTAATTTATGAAGTATAGTCAAAGTAAGATGATTTGTTGGCAAAGTTTTCAATAGATCAAACAGTCAAAAGAGTACATGAATACCATTTCATAATATGCCATAAGAAAAAAAAAACATTTGCTCAGCAGTTCTTGATTTGACTTCAGTTGCAAACAAAAAACATAAATCCAAACAATTAAAACAAGATTTGAAGTATGAAAAGATACCAGCACCCCCACTTCCAGAAGCTTCAATGTTAATGAAAGCACCAATAGTGTTGTTCCATTTATGTGTCTTTATGAAACCATGTGACCCCTGGTTAAACAGCAGCAATAAGTTTCTTCGCTCACATGAACTGAGGAGCAATCAATAGATATGGAAATCACACAAAAAAATTTCTCCTAATTTCCATTTAAATCTTTGATAAATGCATTTTAACCTTTTTCTAATCAATAAGCAGAAAAAATATTTTGCGAGATATAATGTGTTTCTTTTCAGTGATAAGGAAGATACTTAGCAGGGTCAACTCGGTAAGGTAAAAATTGAAAGTTAGGCTCTTGGTATGAAATGAGTTTAAACTAGAGTGCATCCAACATAAATCCATTATGGGCTGTTTCAAATGCCCTCGCATGTGCAACAAAAAAAATATTTTTGCAAAAACAATCGTTCTATTCAATTTATTCATTATTTTAAGTGAGTTTGCACATAAAGGTCTAACGCTCAGTTGATAAACTGATAATTGGAAGTCACATACCAAAAGAAAAAGTTCCTCTGCACCATTGAAAAGGAAAACCACCGGTCGAGGAGGGATCCATCCAGAATCAATGATGAGTCGTGATAGCTCAAGCATAGATGCTGAACAAGACAAATTCCAAATATGCATAATGCCCAATGAAAGTCAGCATTGTAAGGGCTACATTTGTTCTGACAAAAAAGGCATCAACTTACCAACACAAGAACCACAATCTGCTGCACCAGGAGATCCAAGTGGACTGTCAAAATGTCCATTCACCAACAACGATGGATCATCATCTTCTGAAACATTTGATGAAATCCTGTAATTAATTATTATATCTTAGAAAAATATTTAAATTATTATTCACTGGAAAAAATCCTAAAATAAAGCAGGTTTCCTTATTAATCAGTTGGCATTGTAAAACACCAATCCATGTTGAGTTGGCCCACTAAGTGGTGAACTCCAAAATTGTAAAATCACCAGGAACTAAAAATTTGTGATGAAAAAGGACATTATAACAGAGAAAACAAAATCGTGAATTACCTCATAACAATATTCTTGTGATTCCTGTAGCCTAGAGTAACTCTGTGACGCAAAAACATCATGCTGAAAGAACCGCTAACAAGTGTTTCCTCAAGTTCTATTCTGCAAGGGAACAAATACAAATTCAACAAATAATGATTAAAAAACAGTAAACAAAGAAAACTTATTCTTTTAGTTGAATATCATGCACCAGTTTTTTCCTTTTTAAAAAATGGTTCATAGACGAGTTGTGAAAGTATTAATAACTACTGCCCAAGATTATTACTCTTATAACTGGAACTCACAGGGTGAAGATCCCAGATTCACCATTGATCCATTTGTATGATATCCAGAACGCTTACTTTTGGCAACCTAAAGTTGTTCATGGATGGAAAATCCAGTGCTCAATGCATGAACCACTCAAAAGTATCACTTCCATAATGGTGACTTGTCCAGAAGGCCCGCCTAGTTTAATTTCAGCTATTTCAGCCAAGTCACAAGCCATTGCTAGCATCTGGTCTATGTAGGAATGAGGTGCCAAAAGACGCCAGAAGCTGCCGTCCTTCCTACAGATTCGCCAATCAGAGGGCTTCAAATGGTAACTCGAGGCAAGAACAAATCTAGTCCTACTTGATTGTCTTGTTTGGACCACATCTTTTTCCGTACTTGTTTGGTTGCCAAGACAAATCTCCCCCCAGCATCCCACAGAGGCGAAGATGAAATAAAGACCATAGAGACCATTCTAACGCTAGCAGCATTGCAAGCAAAGTCTATGAATTCAAAACTTCATCTAGGCCTTGTTCTTTTCAGCGTATCAATTTTGTTAATTTTATATAGCCTATATATTGTGATAATTGTAACAATTTTTTCGTGGCTTTTAGTAGTCCTTCCAAAGATCCTAAAACTATTTTTTTATTATTTTTTATGATCTTTAGACCTCGAAAAGGCTCTGAAATTTGCTACAGTATTACGCCAACGCAACGATACGGTAAAAAGAACAAGGCTCTAATCCCAATTTTAACTGAACTAAAATTAACAATTCAATGGTTGCTTGGCGAAGACATTCTAACGAACAACACAAGAACACCCTAACATATTCATACCTCGAGACTATCAAAATAACATTGCCTTGTTTCGCACCCAGAGAAGGCATTCCAATAAACACTCCATGAATCATTTTAATCATCTACAGTCTACAGACATGCAGAAAAGGAAAAGTAAAAAAGAACATTCTTTCGATTCACCTGTACTCCGGCCCAGCACGAGCGGCGAGTCCCTCGAGCTGCCCCTTGATGTACTGCGCGGCGGCCTCTAACCCCGGGGTCCCCTCCTGCAAGGAAGAACAGCAAGCGCATACTTCATGTTACACAGAGGGACAGCCAGCGGGCGACGGCAAGGCAGGGAGAGAGGACCTGGCGGCCAGGGATGTCGACGGCGAGGCGACGGAGGTGGTCGAGCACGCGGCCCTCGGAGAAGGCGTCCGGCGGCGCGTCGGGCCCCAGCGGGGCGACGTGGCGCATGTGGATGACGCGGTACACGAAGAGGGACATGGCGCCGTAGAGCACGGCCAGGGCGAGCAGCACGCGCGCGGCCTCGGCGGCGCCGCCGGCGCTCGGCAGAGGCCGCCGGCGCGGCGCTGGGGTGTCCATCGGTGACGGCGGCGGCGGTGGCGGTGGCTCGGTGGTCAGCCGCGGCGGCAGTCGTGACGTCCGTAGTTTGGTGCGGTGGCTTCGTCAGTCGCGACTCGTGACCTCGGTAGTTGTGTTGTGAACGGTTTGTTGGTCTGGGTGTCGTGGGGCGTTCGAAGCTGGACGGCAGCTTGCGTTTGTAGGCTAGTGCGGGTGCGGAAATTTTGACCAGGTAGTGGCCGGCCGTGTTTGAACGGCGAGGGGGGGGCGCATGATACTGGATTCGATTCGAGTCGACCGTGCGAGGTGGTCCAAGCTTGAGCTCGGCTCGCACTGGATTCGAGTCGATCGTAGGCTCAGGTTATCAAAATGTAAGCTCCGTTCGGCTCGAATCAACACCGAATTCAATGTTAGACTTGAAATTAAACTTGACCTCGATAAAAACTTGATTAGGTTTAGCTGAGTTCGAAGGAAGTCATGATGAGAGGATATAAGGCTAAATTGGCTCGAGTTTCGAAATTGAGCCAAACCGAGCATAATTGAGCCAGCTCGAGCTCGAAATTGAGCCTCGAGCTCGGCTCAAATTGATCGAACTAGTTTGTTTAGAGAACACGATAGCGGGTATAATGACGTTTGTTCGAGCTTGGTTAGCCTCGATGACGGCTCAAGCTCGAGCTTAGTTCGAATAGAAACAAGCTTGATTCCAGGCTCGTTTAGTTTTCAAACTCGATCTGAGCTCAAACCGAGTTTGATCCAATCTTAGGTAATTCATTGTCGACATTTATTTTATCGAGGGTATCGTCGGCAATAATTTATATGGGGTTATGTGTTGAATCTCAAACTCGATGGTCATACGGGACAAAGGATTATACAAGTTCAGGCCCTCGCAGATGAGATATTATGTTAGTCCTATGTTCTGGGATTTTGATGATAATCTGGTGTCAATGTCGATGATGATGATGATCCCGAACCAGGGTCCCCTGCCCACCTTATATAGTGGGGGGCCGGGTTACAAGATAGAGTTCTTATCGGTCACGAGGTATAATTCCTATTCCATCTTTCTATTTCGGACGCATAGTTATCTAGGATTACAATCACGCCTTCCATATTCGGGTTAGGCTTCTATATGTACCTCCCTTGCATTAGCAAGTATACAGATCCCATTTAATATGGTGTCTGGCAGTCGGCCTCTAGTCGACCCGTGCAGTGCTGTAGCTAACGCGTTAAGTATCCCGCATGGGGAGTACGTTCGCAAGAATGAAACTCAAAGGAATTGACGGGGGCCCGCACAGCTCCTCGGCGTTATGGAATGAGAGGATGGATCTAATCGGCCTTGTGGCAGGTATGCTTTCGAGCCGAGTACTTCAAGGGTTTGCTTCATACTATTCTTCATCTGTTTTCGTTCCTTTCGTTAGGTTGGGACCATGCCCTCGCCCAGATATAGAGTCAATACTCGGCATTGGAAAAGAGGAGTTCCAAGCTCGGTCCTAGTTCGACAAGGTCCACGAAGAATTGGAAGGTACGACGCCTCCCTCAGGCTCTCTTTGTTTTCTGTGTTGGGTATCTGGTAATCCTTTTGTCCTTTCCCCAGAGTATAAAAGGAAGACGCAGGCGAAGTTTGACGTCCTTAATGGAAAACTCAAGTCTGCGGATGCGGCTTATGAACAGCTTCGAGAGGCCCCCGAACCCTTGCAAAAGCTCATGCTGTCGGAAGACGCAGGGCCGAGCGATACGAGCCAGGTCGTGGTCCAACTGAAAGAGGCACCTAAGAGGCTAAAAGTCCACTTGAAGGAGACGGCGATCACCAGTGCTTGCTAAGCTTTGGCGATTGTGAAGTCTCTGTATCCTTGGATGGAGCTCAATGCCGTCAAGGAAGGCTTTGCCCGCACCGTGAGCGACGGTCAGGTGGACGCACTAATGGAAGAGGTCTGCGATACTTCTGTCGTTTTGGTAGAAAATTTAGACCTAGGTCCCCTGTAAGCATTGTATTGGTGGAACTTAGTTCTGAAAATTTGGATGTTTTCAATTTCAAATTTAATGCCTGTTTTTAACAACTATTTTGATTCTTGTGAGTGGGTTTTCTTTCGTTTCTTCATCCCACCCGACTAGTCTGCCCCTGAACGCTTGGGAGTTGTCTTGAAGCTTAATTTTCCTATGCGAACCGAGTGCCATAGAGTTCATCTAATTTTGGATCGGAGCTCCATTACTTAGAATAACCACTCAGAAGAATCAAAAAAGGTTAAGCAACGTGCGCATAGGCGCACAAATTAGGTGTAGCCCTCGACTTACTGCGTAGCTAGGAACTCGGCTAGGTAGCAAGTCGAGATTTAACTCATATTGCTCTTATAATAATGAAAAGGCCTTTCTTGATTGAAAAGATAACCGAGTACAGAAATTTAAGTATAAAAGCGACGTAGCAAGTCTATTTCACGAGTTGTCGACAATTGTGCCATCTTGGCATTTGAGTTTTGTAAGCCCCCGGGGCGTGTTACTTCATCAACAATGTAACGGTCTTTCCAACTTAGGGATAGCTTCTGCACGCTTTTTTGATTCCTTCGTAGTACCAGATCTCCCTAGGATAAAACGCGGCCTCGGATATTGCAATCGTGACAGCGACGATAGCCCTGAAGGTACTTGGCTGACCGGATCATTGATGTCTCTGACCTCCTCGAGTCAGTCGAGATCTTCGAGTCGGTTGTCTCCGATTCTTCTTCTTTATAATTCCGAACTCGCGGAGAAGCGAATTTGAGCTCGGTACACAAATTCTCTTTTGTTCCAAATGTAACGGGTAGGATGACTTGCCCGAGTGGTATAGCCGAGGTCATGGGGATTACCTCGTGGAACGGCAACGAACCCTGCTGTAACTCAAAGCAATGAATTTTCATATCGTCGAAGGCCTTGGATAAAAGTATGTTTAACCCGCTCCCCCCCATCAATCAGTACCTTTTTGGGCTCGATGCCATGGAGCACTGGGCCAACACCAGGGAATACCTCCCCAGATACGAAATATGATCGGGGTGACCCGATCGGTTGAACGTGATGGGAACTCGGACCATCTCAAGTAGCGGGATCACCGGCCTGACTACATTATCTCCTGAGTGGTAAGTTTTTGCTTTCTCTTGAACTCATATGTCGTCGATCTTCCGAATATGTAATTGAGCTCACGTTATGAATACATTTTAAACTATTTAGATTAAAAATATAAAAGTCATACATATAGTGATATAGATTTGTCTCAAAAATACTTTCGTAATATCATAATTTTTACATATTTGACAAATAAATTAAATTGGTAACTAGTAATCAAAGTTGCATTTTGAAAACCGTATTAATATCCAAAATAACATGTTTTCAAAAACTGGACCGAACGTTCGATTCCTTGTTACGTCTATTTCACATCTAATGTGCATTTTTCCCACAATTGTGTGGCGACTCTCTAAATCCATGGACGGTCCACACGCAAGCCGTAAACCGAGCATATTAATTCTCAATCCAACCAACAGCAACACTTATGAGTATCCTTATTAATTGAAATGAAGGTTAATTGGGTGTCAAAATCAATTCGTATAACTTCGTATAATGTATGCTATACGAAGTTATTACGACTTGTCCAGAAGGCCCGCCTAGTTTAATTTCAGCTATTTCAGCAATAGAACAAGACCTAAATCCATGGACGGTCCACACGCAAGCCATAAACCGAGCATATTAATTCTCAACCCAACCAACAGCAGCTTATGAGTATCCTTATTAATTAAAATGAAGGTTAATTGGGTGTCCAAATATGTGCTCCGTGATTATTTTCAAAATCAATACCATCACACATATCATTGTAATAATCGACGGCACAACACATTCAACATTAAGAAAACATTATTAGGCTGTTTGATTGCCTGCATCCAAGGAGTTTTGCATCTATATATACAAAACTAGGGTGTTCGGTTGTCTTCTCACTCATCTGAACCAGGCTCTTCAAATGCAATTAACCCCGCCGGGCCAGGCTCTGGAGATAAGGCCAAATTAGGCATTTCCCCATAGTCAGGCTCCGCAGATGCAGCAACAACCACATGCGCGACATATTTGATTAATTTATTTTTATATCTTTTGATTAGTATTTTCGATTACCAAATCGATTTCAAAAATGGGTTATTGATATTTTTTCAAACAAAACGAGACCATACTTGCCATATAAATTTTGAAAGTTTAAAATTTTCATTTTTGAATTTATTTATTTATGAGACTTTCTTTTGAATTTTTTATTTTTGTAATTGATTTTTTGTTATTTTGATTTTCTATAATTTATTTTTAAAAATGTTTCATCCCTCTTTTGAATTTCTCCATGTCATTCTCTCCTTAGTGCAGTCGACCAAAAAACATCTCTACGTAGCCTGTACAATCTCATACACCTAACCAAACAACAACCATTTGCATCATCTTAGCCTGGCTCCAACCAGCCTGGCTCAGCTCATACAGCCTGGTTCAACTAAGAAGGCAACCAAACAGCCTACATATAAATCAAATAGTATTAATTGATGACTAGGGGTGTAAACGGGTAGGGTACGGGTCGGGTAGGTGTCATTCCGTACCCTACCCTATTAATTTTTCTCGGGTACCGGTAGTTAAAAACCGGGTAGGGTACGGGTAACGGGTATTAACGGACAGGTAGAAAACAGTTTCGGGTACCATACGAACGGGTACAATACGAACTACGGGTATTTGACGGGTAGTACGCAAATTACCTAGAATAAAATATAACTGATCAGATAAGTAAAGTTACTTTAATTTACTGAGGGGGGCAGTTCAGACCCGAGCACAAGTCAAAAGTTATCGGCTATCGCAAATCCTTGGAAACCTTGGCCATCTTTTGGTATTCTGCTTGTTGAATGATAGGGGTGAATGGTGTTGGGATTATACCCAATGACAATCGTGAGCCACTTACCATGTGGACTCATGGATGTGGCGAACCAAATGTGGTGTGAATTTTCTAGATTTTACTAAGCCTTTAATGTAGAGGCCCACCACTATAGAGCGCTATATCAAGGGGGTGGTGGAAACGCCAAAAATATGAGATACTTCTCTCTCCACCAAATCCTAGTCATCATCTCCCTCGTCGGTACGCTGGTGCTAGCACACCACGAGTTGGCATACTCGAAGTGCTATATTGTGGATGTCGAATGTCAGAACCCGGTTGACATAATCGTGCTCTTATGTGTATTAACGTCCTAAGAATCAATGATAATGCACATAGTTTTCAAATAGAATGATACATTGTCATTATTTAACATTTAGATACATAGGCTTTTTTGTTTGTTTAGTTGTACACCTATCTCATTTCCACGTATCGACATCATGTGGTTGATAAACATGTCGTGCGGTGTTGGGATCGTACTGCTATGCAATAACAAAAATTGGATCAACTGACTGGTTCACTCCCATTTCACTTCGTGTAAGTGAACCATATTCTAGAATTTAAGGACGTGTTTGGTGTCACGAACACTTTAATTCGGGATTACCTATTCGATGGACAGCGTCGTCCGATGTTTTTTACCGGATGAAATGGTGACGCTAATTTGGCTAAGAACTGTTCACTTCGAACAAGTCGATCTGAATCGGATTGGCCCATCCGGCGAACCAAACAAGCCGTAAATCAGTACCGTTAGAAATGTATTGCTCCGTGAATTCTCCGCTGCTTGCTGAGCCCGGCCGGCCATGCAGCTGATCGATTATATAACAGCGTCACGCATTTATAAATTCCTAGGGTACCACGTGGGAGTACGTACGTGTAATGGTACACCATTCCTGGATTGTCAACGGAAACGAAGACACGGACGACTTCACTCGGTGCAGAGTGCGCGCTTGCTCACGTCTCCACCCAACTAGCTGGTGTATTTATGGGAAGGACATAGATTATTCTTAACCGGTTCCTTGTAGCATTTTACTACTAAAAAAACAAACAATAAAATAGGAACCTCCTTGGGATGAGCTACTATCGTAGCTGCTGACCTGCTGTTGGGAAACCCCAAGTCCCCAACCAACTCAGGCTCGGCTAGGCGTGCTGTATAGCCGTAGCTGCTGTTGGGAAATCCCAGCCGACCCAGGCTCGGTCTAAACGTACTGGATGGTGGGACCCATATGTGGAGTAACCCTCGTAAAGTAATATAGGACAGGGATACCACATCATAATAGTTCCAATGCGAAAACAATAAGAAAACAATAAGGCGAGCGCCAGCGTTCGGACGTCCGTCCGGACGCCCGAGCGCCGGACCACCCATGTCCGTTCGATCGCCGGCTACCGCGCCAATCCTACGTGCTACATTGAGCCCGCGTCCGTGCGTACCCAGCGACTAGATAACTAGCAGTGCAGTTGATCGTTTTTCTAATTAAACTTCTGATTTTTGTACAAAATTTAAACAGTGTTCAAAATGCGTGGAATAAATTTCATAATTCTTCTAAAATCGAGAGCAACCCATTTTAAATACTTTTTTAATTTTTTAATTTTTTTTTCACTTTTTAATTTTTTGATGTGAAACTAGGAGAAGACACTTATGAAACTTACACCTATACTAGCGAAACTTGGCCGTGTGCTGATAAAATCTGATGAAACTTGGATGAAACTTCGATGTAACCTGATGAAACTTGGATTAAACCTCTGAAAACTTCATAAAACTTGAAGAAACTGGATGAAACCTGGTGAAACTTGAAAAAACTTAGATGAAACCTAATGAAACTTGACGGTTCGGCAAAGTTTAACGAGTATGAAACCCAAGTTTCAGTAGACGAAATCTAGGTTTCGGTAGGCAAACCCCAAGTTTCACCGGGTAAGTTTGAAGATTTATATGGCAACATACATCTTGTTTTGTTCGTAAAAATACGAGGAACACGTTGGTGCAAACGGTTTGTGGATTAGAGCACCCAGTCAAAAATTATGGCCATTCAAATGAAAAAAAAGTGCACTGTGCTGTGCGTTTGCATGCAGTGCTGTGTGTTCATGTTGTGCGTGCGTGGCCATGCACATGCGGCATACAGACGGCGCACAAGGCCGTGGAGGCGTGCGGGTATGCTCGCCAGGCACGAGACGCGCGGATCGCTGGCGCGCGTCCGGATGAGCCGGCCGTCCGGCCCAAAGTGTTTTCGAAACAATAAACATTGTCTTTCTCCCTACATTTGTGTTTGTCTACTTTGTTTTTTTTCTTGTTATCCATCAATCACTTGCGTACACATCAACAACCTCGGACTACACCTGGTAGCGTGGTTGTCTAACACTTTATCAGCACAAAAAGCTTAAAGAAGGAACCGCGAGCCGCAAGAGGATCAAACGACGGCAACCGTACAACTATACCAACGAGCGATCTGCACAATCACCGGTTGATTTATCCTATGCGACAGTTCTTGAATTCTTTCTTCGCTACAACAAACATGAAAGGTCGAATCAAATTTGCAAATTGTGAATTGAATCTATTATGACAACCCAGGATTTTTGCAATTTGGATCTAACCGTCGGCCCTTAGGCTGACGACGAATGACCGGCATGTGCAATGCGTGCCACGGTGCCTTCGACTCGTGCCGATCGCGCCTGCATACTATTACACCTCGCCGTGCGCCGCTGTGCCCTTGCTGGTTGCGCACGATGAAGGAGAACGCGGTGCTACACTAACCGAAAACAAAGTTTTTCTACCGCGATCACCCATGAATCAAGTGAGTCAGGAATCACGAATCGTTACCCTTGGAGCACGTTAGCAGCGGAAGTAGAGTGAGTGAAGCATCCCTAGCCGAAAACAAAGTTTTTCTACCGCGATCACCCATGAATCAAGTGAGTCAGGAATCACGAATCGTTACCCTTGGAGCACGTTAGCAGCGAAAGTAGAGTGGGTGAAGCATCCCTACATGCTTCAAATCACAGTAAGCAGTCATAACGCGACGTGGTACAACTCCCCGCAGAAGTAGCCGATCCTCTCAATTAGCGCCGGCGCAAGAGCGACGACGCCTCTACGGTATCCACACGTTCAGGGGTGGAACGCCACATGCTGGTGTGCTAGCACCCACGTGCGTGGCGGATAGAGTTTAGGGGAGAGGGCACGACGGCGGCTAGGGTTTTGTGGTGGTGAAGACAGCCCCACCGCGCGCCCCACGTCTCCTTTTTATAGAGCGCTCTAATGGGTCATTCCATGAGAGAAGCCTATTAGAACTCGCGCTAATGAACCTTCTAAAATAGAAACCCATTAGGACGCAGTAGATCTAAATCCGCATAAACCCATTAATGGATCTTATCCATCATACATGTTCTAACCCGTTAAGTTTGTGACCCATTAGGCTAATGCACAAGTCGGCCGCAGTCTCGGAGAACTCTTTCCCCAAACCACAAGTCAATAACAGTACCTAGCAACACATATTGACCCCTGAATGTACACAATAATCGAATTGACTGAACCTTGATACACTCACATATAATCCATTTGCCACACGATATCAGTCATGCTAAAGGCGAGATGCGTGCCACCATTGTGATAGCTTTACCCATTCACTCGTCAATGTAATGAATATAATCATGATTAACTATTTAATCACATTGGCATGGCCATGCACTTTTCCATATCCATCCACACCGAGGGGCCCAAAGATATCTCTCCTGTTATCGAGGAGGAGCAAATTCCATCTTGATCTCTTACACCTCATGTCATGTTTAATGGCATACCCATAAGCTAACTTTATAACTTTTCTGTTACGGCGAAGCGTTTGATAGCCCCAAAGTATACGACTACGCATATTGAGAATCAATAAGGATTTCAGGTCAAAGGACCGTATATGTATACCACTCGAGACTACACCCTAATGGTATTTTTAAGATAACTATCTCAGCAGTGTCTCAGAACGGGTCTATCCAACCCCATGTTCTCTAACATGTGCCCACATTAATTATTTGATATCTGCATATCTATGTTATGTGAAACATTACCATCAATCAATACATATGCCGGTCAAGTCACTATTGTTCCATTTAATGACACATGACCAAAGATCATTTAGAATAATATCATATTGACAATGTGTTTCACAATTAAGTCATGCTCAATGAACAAAGCAGTGACATTTATTCAGGAATTTATAAGTACATGAACATAAATCTATTATAGAATCATCTCACATGATCGTCTGTAAGGCATATCACCAACACACAACACCGTGCACATGCGTCGTCGTGCCTTCGGGTTGGTTGTACCGCTACCTTGCGTCGATGCGCCTGTAAGCATGTTCTCACGTCATCATGTTCTCATGCCGGCTGCACCAGCCATGCCGTTCCCTCCCACCCGTTGTGCGCAGGCCGAGTCGCCGAGCCGGATGCGCGCTGTGACCACGTCGGGCGCATGCCACACCGGTTGCATCCTCTATCCCATGCAGAGCGGCAACCCATCAACGGCACAATGATGTCGCACATGGTCCACCTCACGCCATGCATGCACACCTGCATCTCTGCACTCTGCGTCGTCTGTGCCCTATGTCACCGTTGCACCCTACGTCGTGTGTGCCCTGTGTCGTCGCACCTCCCCTACCCCGCATCCCCACACTGCAGCTCAGCCAACCAACAGTAGCAGGCCAGGATGAGGGAAGAATTGAGCTGGCCGAAAATAAGGTGGCCAATCAATGGGCCAGGGAGAAAAAGAAAGAAAAGGCAACTGGGCTGAGCCGGACCGGCCCCTATGCAGGCCGGATGCGTTGGAGAAAGAAAAGGAAGAAGAAAATTTTGGCCGCAAATCTTGCATAAAGGACTTGAATCTTTTGAAAGTTACCTAAAACATTTTTCAAATAAAAAATGTTTGGACAAAGACGCCTGAAATTTGTTGAAAAACATACATTCAGGCATAAGAGCACCCCAGGAGCTTGAATTTTGACGCCTTTTAAATTTGAAACTTATTTAGTTGTTGTTATTGTTATCATATTATGAATTGGTAATGGCAGGTAGGAATATTGGATATACATGAGAGAAATCTCATGAAATAATTTGAAAATTATCAGGTATCCTAGTCATGAATTTGAGGGACCGACCTCTTATGGCCTAAACTACATCACTTGGACATAGGACATGTAGATTGTACTTCGTAGCAAGAAATTTCATGTTGCCACCGGTTTAGACCTTGATGAGAGAAAGTAGCCTACCAATAAGCCGAATGATCAAGCATTGCACTTTCTTATGCACCACCTCTCTTCCAATTTATGTATGGTTGAGGGGGAGTGCACTGGGACTATGATCTGCACTTTAGAAGTGGTTCAAGAGATTTGCAGACCATAGTATTGAGGCAGACTGCAACTCTATTTTGCATAGAATGTCCTAATAACCATGTATGTTATCTTGTCCCTTTCTATATGTCAAGACCACAAATGGGAGATGATACTCCCCACTTTTCCCTCGGTGCAATTAGAGCAACCATGTTGAGATCCATGTGGAGGGTACCCGGTGTTGTGATGAATATATGTGACGGTGTGAATTTTTTGTGAGATTTTTAAATACTTTGGTAGAGCATTTGTCGGAATGGGCGCGGAATTTGAAAAAGTGTCTGGTGGAGTTCATTTTTGCTTTGTCCGGATCGATCGAACTGTGTCTGGTGTGGGAGGACCATGTCTGGAGGGACCGGACAGTGTCCGATGGCTCTATTGGGCTGGATTTTGAACGTTGTCGAACAGTATTCGATGGTGACTGGTCAGTATCCAACAGATTCGTATTAGGGCTGATTGTGTGGTTAATTGCATTCTAATGATTCCTTTGTGCACGGATTTCAATGTTCATGCTGTTTTTGAAGCTAACCTTGCATGAAAAGGTAAGTGTTTGTTTCACTCATCTCTGTGATAGGTGCCGATGGGTACGTGGCTGATGCCATTTCATGGAAGCGAACTGGAGGCTCAGGCGTCCCGAGGGCATGCAACTGATAGGATTTGGTACTTCGTGGTGACAACAGATGGCGTGGACTTGGCAGCGTAGTGAGACTAACTAGTGGGCCCAGGTGTGGCCTGGCGACCAGGATGCAGCGAGGAAGGTGTGAGGATGCTGACAGAGGAATGTGGTGCGAATATTACTTTTCGGGAGTGAGTTAGGTAGCGTGCGTGTTGTGAGCTGTTGATCGTCGAATTAAGGGTGGAGACTCACTATAAGGTTTAGGGGGTCTCACCTAGGGTTATAAATAGAGGGGTAGGGAGAACCTCCTCCCCATCCCTTGTGGGTAAAATTTTCTGATTTTGTGAGAGGTGAGAGGGAGAGAAAGGGTGGCACCAGCGAATATGCTTGTGGTCGCTGAGATTGGTTTGTAATCCCCCAACTATTTATGCAATGAAATCAACCAAGTTTCTTCAACTTCATGGCTTATTCTTGCTATTTCTTAGGTTTCGCTCTTGTTGTTTTGTTGATTTTTGTTACAAATAGTTTATTTGCCTCCTCTCCTTCTCCTTGCCTCTGATCCATGATGCCTTGAGTTTACTTATGTGTTTTGACACCTTCTTTGCAATCTAGGATATGCTATAGATCAAATTTTCACACTAGTTGTACATCTGTCATGAACTTGTTCTTCGTGCAACAGTCAGTTTTTCATTTTTAGCAAAATGTACAAAAATCATTTTTGAGTGATTCCACTTGTAGAAGTTTGGTGACTTCCATATCTATCAACACAATAAAATTTATGGCATGGATATTCTTTGTTTGGGTGTAGTGATGTGAAAATCGAGCCCCAAACTTTCTGCTCAAGATCTGTGATAGTGTGTAGTATTTGAAGTTTTCTGATTTTTGTTTAAGGAATTCTGATGTGATTTTTGGTGGAGTGTTTCTTAACTCATCATGACATAGGGAGAAAATTATTAGAGGACCATAAATCAATCAGATACCTCTTCCAAGTAAGGACAGTTTCCGAAAAAATTTGCTTTAGTGATTGGGATTATTGTACTTTATTAAAGTAAGGTTTGAATTGATTCTCAACCAAGATTGTGACTAAAAAATCCACTCATATTTTCATGGGTCTCAACGATGCAACCTTGGGGTACACAGATGTCACGATGTTTGAATTTTGAATAGTTGGTGAGTTCGAGGAGCACCGATGTGAAGAAAAATCTTCAAGACTCCCATTCACCCCCCTTTGGTCGCCGTAGCGGGTTTACAAACCACTAGAGGAAAAAAGCACATTTTTTTAAAGAAGGGAAAGAAGAGGAAACGAAAAAAATTGTCGTACAAAAGAATGTCCACTGTCCAAGTGAAGCAGAATGAAAAGAAGAAGCCACATAATGCAATCCAAGCGACCACTTGGTCTAGACATGTTATAAGGAGTGACATTTAGGGGCATTGTTCAAAAGTTCGTTGCACATATAACCATGTAATGGTGAGTTATTGGACCAAAAGAAATTAAAAAGCAGTAGATGTGCCTCACACTTATGTAGAGACACTCTCGACCTCACCCCCTTGATTATAATATTGAAGACACATATGATGTGGGTAAAGAACAGAAGATCCTATTAAATTAGTATACATTTTATAAATTTTGATATTAAGAATATAATATCCTAATCAATTTACCATATACCTGTCGGCTCATCCACATTGAGTTCTCCGCCAATCGATTTACCATATACTTGTCGGAAGATTGGGCATCCTATCGCATTAGTAAGGGCTAGAAAATATATGTTTTGGATTGACATGGGGCCCATAAGTAAGAGAGATAGAGGGATGACAAATAGGGTCCACTCCAATAATTGAAGTGAGTGGAAAGAGAGAGAGAGAGTGATTTTTGGGGTCCCCTTGTAAGTGAGAGAGTTAGAAAAGAGATGCTAATACTAGTGTTCCACTATGTATGTATGTAGATGCATGCATGCATGTATCATTTGTATATGTAGAATTAATTTTCCATTCCTCGAACAAAGAAGTAATATAATTCATGGTACGGGTTTTATAAATAAATTTTTATTTTACAAATCAAACTTAAAACAATTGGTTTCGTTTATCCAAAAACACATCTGCATTTAGCATTTTGGAAATATCAAATAATACTAACATGCACATTTTCAAAATGCTTTTACAAAAAAAAACATGCGATGATATGCCATGCTTTTATATTTTGAAAATGAGCATGTTACAAACCTCCCCTTTAAGAGGAATATTGACCCCGAGATTCAGAAGAACAGGCCAAGATTTGGAAATTATACTTGCAAAACTTCTTTGCACTCCAAGTTGCTTCTACCTCAGAGTGGTTGCTCCAATAAACCTTACAAAGCATGATGACCTTGCTTTTGGTCTGATGTGCATCTTCATCAAGATTCACACGATATTTCGTATAGGTCAGTTCGTCTTGTAGGTATAACTGTTCCAATGGCATCTTTCTTTCAAAAACTCTTAGATGTTTCTTCAATTGCGACCATGAAAGACATCATGCACATATGACAGTTGAGGTGGCAATTCAAGTTGATAGGCGACTTTGCCTTTCTTTCAAGAAGCTTGAATGACCCGATGTACCGAGGGGCGATTTCACGCTAACCCAAAAATGTTGAACTCCTGTCATCAGGGACACCTTCAGATAGACAGAATCCCATTTGTTGAAGGTGATATTCCTACACCAATGATCTGCATAACTCTTCTGTCTACTTTGAGATATTCCCAATCGTTGTTGGACAAGTCGGACTTGCTCATTCGCTTCCTAGAGTAGGTCATGTCCAAATATCATAGTTTCACCAATTTTGCTAATAGAGAGAGGAGTTCTACACTTCCTTCCATACAGTGCTTTGAAAGGGTATATCTCTAGCTAGGTCTGAATAGATAGCCGTTGTTGTACGATAATTCTGCTTAAGGAAGATACTTATCCCAACTCTTAGTGTTAGCTAGAGCGCAAGCTCAAAGCATGTCCTGTAGAATTTGATTAACTCGTTCTGTTTGGTTGCCAGTCTGTGGGTGAAAAGCTATAATGAAATTGAGATTTGTCCCCATCAAACTATGTAGTTTCTGCCAAAACTTAGAGGTAAACTAGGTTCTTCAATCAAAGACATTCTTTTTGGAAACTCCATGTAAACAAATAATTCTATCCCTATACAACTTGGCTAGCTTATCACTGGTGTAATTTGTTTTCACAGGAATGAAGTGAGCAGACTTGGTAAGTCGGATAATAGTAACCCAAATAATAGTAACATGCACATTTTCAAAATGTCTTTAAAGTGTAAATAAATCACGTGATGATATGCCATTCTTTTATATTTTGGAAATGAGGATGTTGCACTCTCAAAGAACGGTCATTTCATCATGATGAGGAAACTGTTTACCACTTTGTTGGTGGTTGACCTTTTCTTTGATCATGTGGTCCATCTCCATGGCATGCCAAAGTCTATTGTTTTATACTGAGATCCTATCTTCACCAATACTTTCTTGCAGGACCTTTACAAGCGGCGCAATACCCACTTATTGACTTCTTTTGTCTATCATTTTCAAATGGACGGTGAGACAGATGTGGTTAATCACACCGTGGAAATGTACTATCATTGGTTGGCAACATACAATCCAAGTTCTTGGGAAAGATGGCATCCATGGGCGGAATTATGTTACAACATTTCCTTCACTCGACATTGTGAATGCCACCATGCACTTGCTATATGCGAGGCAACTGCCCCTACTACCCTATTCACAAGGAGAAGAGATGGACGAGTGGGCTGCGGCCGCCGTCGAACAAGCCGCCGCTCAAGCTGCCCTAGATGAAATCTGGAGGCAGTTCCGCGAAGCAACCGCGGAAATTCGCTCTGAAGAATCCATTAGGGATCTAATACGTGGGTTTCCACAGGTGTACCAAGTGAGCATCCAGCTGAAGGACGCACTGGTCTCTACTCTGCTAGCGGAAGGATGTTACAAGAGGTGCCTTCAGTATCAGGCACCTCATCCACCTCACCAGGGAAAGCGATCTTCTTTTTTTTTTTAATTTTTTTGTGATACTTTGTAAGCTAGCAACGAGCCCTAGCTCACTGTGCTGTGCAGCAAAGTTACTGTTGACGTAAAATAAACACCAATTTTATACGTCAACATATTCCAGAATTCTAGCTTTTCGAGGGAAAATCAAGGTTTATACTAACATTTTATTTATTCTAATAAAGTTCCATAACTTTTGGTGAGTTTTGGGTCTACAGGTGCAAAGCAGGACAAACCAGGGCCAAACCGGGCAACAGGCCAGGCCGGTCGACCACCTAGGTCGGCTGACCCAGCCACGTCACCGATCCAGCCCTGTCTTCTTCCTAGTGGCATAAAAACACAAAATGAAGCCATCTAGACCATCCACTACCGTCGGTTTGATCGAATGGACACGGTTGCTTCACAAATGAGCATAGGATTCCCTTGGATTCCTTTCTTGCGCAAGTCCATTTGATGCACCGGCTTAAGGGGATGATCTACACCATCAAGGGAGCATCCCATGCAAAATCCACGGCCGGGAGACGAAGGAGGTGGGTCGGCCGACCCAGTGTTGAGCCCCCTCGGGTTCCCCTTCGGAGGAGGGATGGACGACACGTGTCCCTACACGTGGAGCTCCCCGGTTGGCTGCGCAACACTATAAATAGACCCCATCTCCTCACTTGTTACACAACACAACACTTTCACCTCTTCATTCCACTTTGTAGAGTAGCTCTTAGTTAGTAGAAGTTGGGAGTGAAGGGAATATGCCCTAGATCAATCATGAGATGATTGTGTAATACGTCTTTATTCATGTACTTTTCGATAACTAGCTTATCAGGTTCCATGAATAATGGTCATAACTTTGTTCATCAAGTACGACTTGGTTGTGAGACACATTGTTTGTATGACATTATTCTAAACTGATCCCTGATCCAGAATCATTATGAGGAGCAGTAATGATTGATCGGCACATGTATTGATTGATGGTACTGTTTCACATACCATAGATATTGTGGATATCGAATCAATAATGTGGACACGTGTTAGAGAACACGGATGGTTGGATTGACCTACTCCGAGACACTGCTGAGATTGTTATCTTAATAGTGCCATCAGATTGTTGTCTCGAGTGGTACACCTATATGGTCCTTAGACCTGAGATCATCATAGAGTCCCAGCATGCGTAGTTGTATACTTTGGGGTTATCAAACGCTACTCCGTAACTGGGTAGTTATAAAGGTAACTTACGGGTATGCCGCGAAACATGGCGTAGGGGTGTGATAGATCAAGATGGAATTTGCCCCTCCTCGATAACGGGAGAGATACCTCTGGGCCCCTCGGTGTGGATGGATAAGGAAAGTGCGCGGCCGTGCCAAGGTGACTAATTGTTAGTCACATCTTATATCCATTACACGGAACGAGTGAATGGGTCGAGCTATCACAAGGGTGGCACGCATCTTGCCTTGAGCTTGACTGGTGTCGTGTGGCAAAGGGATCGGTATGTACGTGTGTATCAAGGTTTAGCCGATGAGATCATTCTGTGCATTCGGGGGTCAATATGTGTTGCTAGATACCGCTATTGATCTGTGGACTGGAAACGGGTTTCCGGGTCCGCGGCCGACTTGCACATGAACCTAACGGGTCACACACTTAACGGGTTGGAACATGCTTAACGGATTCACTTCTGTTAATGGGTTTCGGCGCGTGGATATGGATCCACGTAGGAGATAGAGTCCTAACGGGTCTTCTAGTGTAGAAGCCCGTTATCACGTCTATATAAGTTGGAGGCCAGGGGCGGCGCGGTACATGAGTTAGATGCACTCCACCAAAACCCTAGCCGCCGCGCCCCTCCCGCTCCTGAGGAAACCCTAGCCGCGCGACGTGGTGCTAGCACACCGGCGCGCGACGTTCCACCCCTGGACGTGTGGATACCTTAGAGGCACTGCCGCTTTCGCGGACGTGCTTGCTGATCGGCGACCTCTCCCCGAGCCAGGCGACCTCTCCTGGAACACGGGCGACCTCTCCTGGAACACGGGCGACCTCTCCTGGAACACGGGCGACCTCTCCTGGAACACGGGCGACCTCTCCTGGAACACGGGCGACCTCTCCTGGAACACGGGCGACCTCTCCTGGAACACGGGCGACCTCTCCTGGAACACGGGCGACCTCTCCTGGAACACGGGCGACCTCTCCTGGAACACGGGCGACCTCTCCTGGAACACGGGCGACCTCTCCTGGAACACGGGCGACCCCTCGGCGAGCACGGGCGACCCCTCGGCGAGCCGGGCGACCTCACCCCAAGCACCCGGCGACCCCTCGGTGAGCCGGGCGACCTCACCCCAAGCACCCGGCGACCCCTCGGTGAGCCGGGCGACCTCACCCCAAGCACCGGCGACCCCTCGGCGAGCAGTCGGCGTACTGATCGGGGCGTGTTCGACTACTTCCTCTACGTGCGCGAGTCTTCTTCCGCTGCATCCGCGCGTCGAGGGTAACGATCCATGGTCCCCTACTAAAACTGACTCACATCGCGAGCGTTAGAATTCGATTCTACGCCTAACTTAGCCCGGCCCGGTGCACCGGTCGGGCCGGGCTCGCCGTACCAGGCTGCCCATGAACAGGTCTAGATAGCATGGTTGATGTCGATCATTCAGTCCATGCTGGCTATTACTGGATATGTTCTCAGTACATAAAGCCCGTCAAGACTATTCTGAATTTTAAAGGAGTGCTCTTCTTTATCTTGCATACACAAAAGTGGAGTCACTATCAGAAACATTCAAACTGGTAGTTACTGCTTGTTTTTTTTTTGGAAATCATAAAATTAGATTCATGTTTTCTTTTTCTGATTTCTGGTCACCACCTTTACTCCGTAATAACTTCGTATAGCATACATTATACGAAGTTATACGAGTAGATCAGAGACGGCCGGCGGGGGATAAGAGGGGCGGCGAGGGAGGAGAGAGGCGGTGAGAGAGGAGACGGCCGGCGGGGGAGGAGAGAGGCGGTGAGGGAGGGGAGGGAGGTGGGGAGCAGAGGGGTGGTGAGGGAGGAGAGGGACGGCGCGGGAGAGCAAAGGGGCGGCGAGGGAGGAGAGGGAGGCGGGGGAAGTGGGAGGAGAGGGGCGGCGGGGGAAGTACCTGGAGAGGCGGCCGGCGGGGAGGAGAGGGGCGGCGGGGACGGGGACGGGGGCGACCTGAAGAGGGCGACGGGGGAGGAGCGCGTTGCAGATGGGAAAGGGCTAGTGGAAAGGTATATATTGGATGGCATTTGCGGGTAAATAATTACAACTAGAGGGGTAGTGTCTTTTTTTCATCCCGCAAAAGCTATAGAAGCCACCAAAAACTTGCTTCTCAGATCTAGTACAAATCTGGCTTTTGAGGGCTTCTAGCTTTTTCAAGGGGGGTTCCAAAAGCTGGCTGTTTGTTTCAGCTTTTGGCTTCTGAGGGCTAGAAGCTGGCTAGAAGCTGAAACAAACAGGGCCTTAGTATCAGGCGCCTCATCCACCTCGCCAGGGAAAGCGATCTTCTTCTTTTTTATTTCTTTGTGAAACTTTGTAAGCCAGCAGCGAGCCCTAGCTCATTGTGTTGTGCAGTAAAGTTACCTTGTAATATGGCCTAAGAGCTGTAATGGAAATCTTTTGGGCAAACTCAAACAGTCTTTGCCTCAATCTTTTCTTGCAATCACCAAACCTCGATTCTTTGACTGATATCGTCTTCATCCGAGTAGTTCAATTGACGCGTGCCTCGAACTAGCGTTCAACACTTCAGCGAACCTCTCGGGGAACATCACTTGGCAAACCCGAATGGTTAATTGTGCGCCCACCAGAGAGGCTGCATTTCAACGTCGAATGATGCCCAGCCCAGAATATGCTCCATGACCCTTTAAATTTGGGGGACAAGGGAATGAGCCGTTCCACCCTGCCTATTTTTCGCGCTAGCAGCTTCATCCACTCTAGCGAACTCCGCCGCTAGAGTTTCTTTCCTTTGCACTCTCCGCCACCGATCCCGATCCAACGATGGCTCCACCATCTCCCGCCGCCCCGAAGGCAGTTAAGAGCTCCAAGGAGTAGATGAAGTCCATCACCACTGATCGGCGGCTGCAGAGACTTGTGTCCACCGATGTGCTCCCTTCGGAGGAGCTGATCTCGTGGTGTGCCACGGTCGGTGAGTCCTCCCCCACCCCTCGTTACGACAAGGTGGTGGTCTTCGAGTCCTTCTTCCTCCGCGGCTTCGGCCTTCCTTGCTCCTCCTTCAGGGGGCTTCTGCACTTTTAGGGGATTGAACTGACCCATCTCAACCCCAATTCTGTCTTCCAAATCGCCGTCTTCATTCATGTTTGTGAGGCATATCTCGGGATTGCACCTCATTTTGACCTTTTTAGATCCCCTTTTCTTCTCAAGCCCTTCCCCAGCAAAACATCCCCTAGGGCCGTGGGAGGCGCTGGCTTCCAATTGCGGGAAGGGGCCAATAAATTTTACTTCGATCTTCCCATAAAAACTTCAAACAAGGGCTGGCACTCCGAGTGGTTCTATTGTACCAACCTTCCTCCAGTCCTTCCGTCGTTCATGGGAGATTGTCCCACAGTCCACACTTCCTAGTCCTCCCCTCTCGCTGAGAACGAAGATAGCCAGGTTAGAGAACTACTTCCCCTCCTTGGGGATTTGAAGGCTAAGGGACTAAGCGGCATCGACGTAGTCATAAACTATAGCTTCCGCCGTATCCAACCCCTCAAAGAGAGGGTACACGTCGGATTTGAATATTCGGGGTTCAAGGATGCCACTCGGGAGAGCGAAGACAAGATCTCCCGAAAGTCCCTGATCGACCGAGTGGCCGATCTCTTCGCCCCGGGCATGCTTATTGACAATGAAAACTACCCGGGCACGCTTATCTGATCATGGGTCTCGACAATGAATTGGTCGAGCTATCAACAAGGGTGGCGCACATCTCGCCTTGAGCTTGACTGGTATCGAGTGGCAAAGGGATCGGTACGTGAGTGTATCAAGATTCAGCCGAATATTGATTCTGTGTATTTGGGGGTCAATACGTACTGCTAGATGCCACTGTTGATCAGTGGATTGGAAACAGGTTTCCGGATCCACGACCGACTTGCACTGAACCTAACGGGTTACACACTTAATGAGTTTGAACTGTTTAACAGGTTTGTACGTGGATATGATCTACGTAGGAGATAGAAACCCTAGCGGGCCGAAGCCCACTAGCGTGACTATATAAGGAGAGGCATAGGGGCGGCGTTAGTAGATGAGTCGAGCCTTCACCACGCCTAGCCGTCGCGCGCCCCTCCTGCTCTCCAGAAACCCTAGCCGCACGGCGAGGTGCTAGCACACCCCGTGAGGCGTTCCTACTCGGTACATGTGGATACTGCTAGAGGCGCTGCCGTACGCGGACGCGCTGTTCGGTTGGATCATCAGCGAGCACAGGTGAGCACTCGGAGAACACCGGCGACCACTCGGCAACCACTCGGCGGTCACTAGGCGAGCACTTGTTGGTGATCTGGGCGACGTCAACTTCCTCTACACGCAAGAAACTGGTTCTGCTGCATCTACGCGTCAAGGGTAACGATATATGATCCTCTACTTGCATGTGCTCCTGGGTGATTCGTGGTACAAAAATTGTTTTTGCGCTGGTGTAGCCTACACGTATCCTAGCAAGTACCTCCTCTTCTACTTGACCTTCTTGCTGTTCATTCAGTGCGGGTGGTAGCTTGATAGAAGGCTTGCGCAATTCCTCGACGAAAACACCAGTCAGTACTTGTGCTCGACTAGATCCCATCCGCGCTAGCTCATCTGCTGCTTCATTGTCTCGTCGGAGCACGTGTGTCAGCTCCAAACTGTCGAACTTGTCCTCCAACTTCCTGACTCCCTGATAGTAAGCTGCCATGTTGTCGCCGATATAAGACCACTCTTTTTGCACTTGGTTGACCACGAGTTGAGAGTCTCCGTGTACCATTAATTGCAGTATGCCGAGCGATGTGGCAATGTGAAGCCCGTGGATGAGTGCCTCGCACTCAGCGGCGTTGTTGCTGACTAGAAACAGTATATGGAGGATGTACCATAACTTCTTGCCAGTTGGAGACATGAGCAAAAATCCAGCCCCCGCGCCGTTGAGCATGAGGGAATCGTCAAAGTACATTGTCCAGTACTCGAGATTCTTCTTTACTGCTGGGGTCTGGGCCTCTGTCCATTACACAACGAAATTGGCGAGTGCTTGAGATTTTATGGCCAGCCGAGGTTTGAACTTTATCTCAAAGGCTCCAAGCTCAACTGCCCACTTTGCAATTCTCCCGGTGGCTTCCCGGTTGTGGAGTATATCCCCAAACAGGAAGGAAATGACCACCAAAATTTCATGATCTTGGAAGTAATGCTTAAGTTTCCACGACGTGATGAGAACGGTGTACAAAAGCTTCTGAACATGACGATATCTTATTTTGGAGTCGCCCAATACTTCATTGATGAAGTAGACCGGGCGCTGGATCTTCTTAAGAGGGCCTTCCTCATCCCGCTCCATGATCAATGCGCTGCTGACTATGTGAGTCGTGGCACCGATGTAAAGTAGGAGAGGCTTTTGATGGGCGGGTGTTGACACCCAAATTTGGCAGGAAAATCGGATATTGCGAAATGACTAATTATATCAGAATTATTGGGCCGAATCAGAAAATGGGCTTCATTGATGAAAGAAAAAGCATATTGAGAAATACCGATAGTTACAAGACTTCGGAATAATTACGTTCTGGTCAAAAGATATCCTCCACGACGCGGTAAAATAGGTCGTATCGGTATCGATTTTGTAATAGTATAAATAGGACCTTAGATCCCATGAATAGGAGATACAACATACTCTAAACACAAAACTACTTTTCGAATCTGATCGACCTCGTCGAAAGGCTTCAACTCGTAGGTAGAGCTATCTCGATGGGATAATCGATTCTCTTCTTGTAACCCGTGTGCATGACTGTATCATCTTGATCTCATGTATACAAAGCATATTAAACTGTCTCGGGTTTTACCGATCTTTAATGTGTTTTTGCATGTTACACTGTCTCGATTCAATCGATCTGTAATATGTGTTTATCCTACAACGCCGATTATCAACTATCTTATGTGCTTTTCCTGAATCCGATATATGCGACTGCCTCGTTTAATCGATCTTGCGTATACTTGTTTAGGTTTTTGCATGTGTAGCTATTTGCCGATCAGCGTTGTATTTACCTATATTAGTTCTAAACCTTTAAATCAGTTTATCGGTTTACATCTAGATTTAGATTTGAATACTGTCTTGGCTGGACTATTCTACTCAGTCTATTCCTTGATTTAACTGACAATTTACTCCTTGTCAATTTACAGGCCAAATTGACTGGCACGCTTGGTTATTGGTTGCGACGCAAGCCCAGACTTGACGCTTCCGCATGTGTGTTCGCGAAGATCTCACTTTTCGTGTCAACAGCGGGACCAACACCGGCGATGTAGTGAGGAATCTCTTAAAATCTTCGAAGGCTTTTTGTGCTTCTGCGATCCACTGAAAACCATCTTACCGGCGTAGGAGCTTAAAGAAAGGGATGCCGCATTCCCTGAGTCGAGAAACGAATCGGCTGAGTGCCACGATGCATCCAGTGAGCTTCTACACATCCTTCTGATTGGTCGGGGGCTTCATCTTCTTGATCACGCTGATCTTCTCTAGGTTAGCCTCAATCCCCCGATGAGATATGATGAACCCGAGCAATTTACCAGATGGAACCTCGAAGATGCACTTCTTGTGATTTAGTTTCATCCGATATGCCCTTAGGCTCTTGAATGTCTTTGCCAAATATGCGATGAGATGGGGTTTGGTTCGAGTCTTCACGACGACGTCGTCGAAATAAGCTTCCACGTTGCGACCGAGCTGAGTATGAAAACACCTCTGTATGGTGCATTGATAAGTGGCACCGGCTTTTTTCAGCCCGAACGGCATCGTGATATAGCAGAAAGCATCAAAAGGCGTGATAAACGATGTCTAGATGCAATCCTCCTCCTTCAGGCTGATCTGATGGTAGCCTGGGTAAGCGTCCGAAAAACTGAAGATCTCGCACCCAGCGGTGGAATCCACCATTTGATTGATGCGGGGGAGCCCGAAAGGATCCTTGGGACAGGCCTTGTTGAGGTCGGTGTAGTCGACGCACATACGCCATATTTTGTTCTTCTTCTGCACAAGGACCGGATTTGCTAACCACTCGGGATGAAATACCTCCTTAATGAACCGTGCCGCTATCAATTTGGTAATTTATTCCCTGATGGATTCCTTCCGATTTGGTGCGAATCTTCGCAAACGTTGTTTAATCCGCTTGGCCTTGTCGATTGTTTCATTGTTTCATTGTTTCATTGTTTCATTGTTTCATTGTTTGCGATTCTTACGCTCAAAGAAATTAATCCGCAAGCGGACGGATATCGCTTGTAATTTTCACCAGGAGTATTCCTAGAGTTATCGAATCCACAGGGAACGAGGGTTTAAAGAGATAACCTCTATATCTTAATTATTTAAAATACTAGCCAGTCTAGGTAACGGGGGTTAGGATAAATGAAAAGACCGGGACACACACACACACGATAAATATTCACACAAACAAAGAGAAAGCTACACTAGCTAGATAGACAGTTGGGAGGACAACGAGACAAGTTTAATAAGTTCTCAAAATCGTGTGATTCAGTTTAATTGAGCGAGCTTAGGGTAATCAACTAGTGATTCACTTGATATTCGTCGTCGGAGCTCGGACACTCACTACCACCCGCTATCCTGAATTGGAATCCCGAATGGTTATGTTCGTTCCAATTTGGCTCTACTGGTCCAAAGCCGGACGCAGTGGGTTACGCACGAGATACTTAGTATCTACGGATGGATAGGGCTGTCACCACCTACCACCTACCACATATACGTGGGCCCGGGTGTAAACCGAGTTAGTCCTAGTCTCAGACACCACGTCTGCGACTATTTCTAATCAATCTTCCTCAGTACTAAAAAGAAGTTGATCTAGGTTCAATGCCTGGCTCTAACAGTATATGAGTGAGAACCTAAACTGATTCCAGACGAATACAAGCTACCGGTAATGGCACAACCATATATGCAAAGCATATTCATTCATGCAAATATTCAAAATACTTCAAATTCAATCATACTGAAATTCAGGGTTCTTCAAGACCGACCACGAGAATTAAAATATGCTCTCATAGAGCTTACAATGCAAGGGAAAATTCTAAATGATTTATTTAAATGTCTTCGAATGCAACCACTGTAAGATAACGGCAGCGACAGGCTGTAAAAGAACACTAGATAAACTTGGTGAACATTGCGTCCACACTCTGCTGGATGTCAAAGTCATCAAAGTGATCTATTTTCACGGTACCCTCAGGGATAGGGCCAGGAGGGGGCAGTGGGAGAGATTTAAGTTCCTCCACGAGGAGATCATCCTCTTCGAATTCGTCTTCAGGCTTGGTATTCTCAACTTGAAGATCTGCTAGATGCGTTTAAATGGCGCGCTTCTTCTTGGCTTGGTGTGCCGCGACCACTTCTTCTGCTAGCATCAAGTATTAATGTTTCATGTAATCAACAGGGGGTTCAGCACAAGAACAAACACAACCAAGGCACTAATCGACAGACCTTGACAACCAACTCTAAGATAACCCACTCCACTCGACAAGCATACTTCACCTTGACCTCATCCAAACAGAACTTCATGTTACCCCAATCCATAACCCGCCATCCTTCCGGGATTGGCAATCCCGTTGTGGACCACACTTGTTATGGCATGCCCGCCTCGGCCAAGGAGGGTTGCCAGTCCACTTTAGCCTAGCGTCACCCTAGGGAAGTGTGGCCTCCATCACCAGCAGTGACGACCAAAGCCGGTCCCTGTCGAGAGTGGTCCCATGCAGAGGTCCTCCGCAGAACGCTCGCAACTGGCGATCCGGAACCTGTACTCCGCGGGATGGCCACGCGTTGTGTTGGAACCATCCCTCAGATGGCAACGATCTCCCCGCTAGGCGTGTTCTTCCGCGCTCCTCCTAGGTAAGCCCTGGCTAAACCCAACACAAGGCATCTTGTGCCTTAATCATCCCTCAGGATGTCATCCATGGGGCAACTCACCAACCAAATCATCTCTACTTCCACGGTCATCGACCTTACCATACATGAACTATCCCGATGAACCGACCAAACTGGACCGACACACCACATAGCTGTAACCACACACAACACCCAACCCAACATGCATCTATTAGCCCTATCTGTCACATGTCATGACCTTTTTAAATGAATGAATGAGTGACCCGTGAATATCGGTCCACCGTTTAGTGGCTAATTGTCAGAAGATTTGTTTAAGCCTAAGCAAGTCTAAGCAGGTTTTTACCCATTAGGTAGGGTTAAAGTTGTTACTAGACTATTATTTAGGCAACAAGGACATGACAATCAAGGCAGTCATAAGGTCTAGATAATGCAAGGACAGGCATGTAGACATGATTTAACAAGTAGGCAGGTAATGAGCATGCATTTTAATAATAAACAATATAGTTTGGGGAGAACTGGGTAATCACTACACCATAACCTAGTATTAAGGGCTGAAGTCTGTTGGTAAAGAACTGAAACAAAGGCATACATCTAAAGAGTAAGTGTTAACTTGCCTTTTTCAGGTAGGTATTCCTCTTCGATGTCTCCAGACATTTCCTCGGTACCGTTTAAGTCACCCTACAGTCAAACAAATTTTTGCTATCTATGACGATTTATTATATTGTTTTATGACAAAAAATCATGTTTCGTCATAATTTTATTAGGGCTAGGGGCACCTCATGCAAACTATGACGAGTTGTAAACAAACGTCATAAAATATCAGCTTTTCATGACAACAATTTCAAATGTCACGATAATTTCGTCATAAATAAGCACATTTCTAGTAGTGACAACCAAGGCACTAATCGACAGACCTTGACAACCAACTCTAAGATAACCCACTCCACTCGACAAGCATACTTCACCTTGACCTCGTCCAAACCAAACGTCATGTTGCCCCAATCCATAACCCGCCATCCTTCCGGGATTGGCAATCCCGTTGTGGACCACACTTGCCATGGCATGCCCGTCTCGGCCAAGGAGGGTTGCCAGCCAACTCTAGCCTAGCGTCACCCTAGGAAAGTGTGGCCTCCATCACCAGCAGTGACGACCAAAGCCGGTCCCTGTCGAGAGTGGTCCCAGAGGCCTCCGTAGAGCGCTCGCAACTGGCGATCCGAAACCCGTACTCCGCGCGATGGCCATGCGTTGTGTTGGAACCATCCCTCAGATGGCAGCGATCTCCCCGCTACGCGTGTTCTTCCGCGCTCCTCCTGGGTAAGCCCTGGCTAAACCCAGCACAAAGCATCTCGTGCCTTAATCATCCCTTAGGATGTCATCCATGGGCAACTCACCAACCAAATCATCTCTACTTCCACGGTCATCGACCTTACCATACATGAACTATCCCAACGAACCGACCAAACCAGACCGACACACCACAGTTATAACCACACACAACACCCAGCCCAACATGCATCTGTTAGCCCTACCTGTCACATGTCATAACCTTTTTAAATGAATGAATGAATGACCGTTGAATATCGGTCCAACGTTCCATGGCTAATCGCCAGAAGATTTGTTAAAACCTAAGCAAGTCTAAGCGGGTTTTTACCTATTAGGTAGGGTTAAAGTTGTTACCAAACTATTATTAGGCTAACAAGGACATGACAATCAAGGCAGTCATCAAGGCTAGATAATAGGCTAACAAGGACATGACAATCAAGGCAGTCATCAGGGCTAGATAATGCAAGGATAGGCATGTATATTTATGACATGATTTAACAAGTAGGCAGGTAATGAGCATGCATTTTAATAATAAACAATATAGTTTGGGGAGAACTGGGTAATCACTACACCATAACCTAGTATTAAGGGCTGAAGTCTGTTGGTAAAGAACTGAAACAAAGGCATACATCTAAAGAGTAAGTGTTAACTTGCCTTTTTTAGGTAGGTATTCCTCTTCGACGTCTCCGGACATTTCTTCGGTACCATTTACGTCTATTGCAGATAAACTCCAATAAATAACCAATGGTGCAGTAAAGATTGATATGATGCATGAATGCAATCACGCTTTCGTTCGACGCTCCTATTTTACCCTAAGGAAGATCGCATCAAGCGTTCGTCGAAAGGACATGCCATGTCTGATCTCACAATGCGGTTCGAGTCTATTTTCCTTATCGATATTAGTAGAGCCCTAGATAATAATCCCAAATTAAGACATTTGGTTATATGGGATCTAGTTGCATTGCTAGAATCTTATAAGGGCATAGATAAAGGTAAATTAAGGTCCCAAAATATCTCCCCTTTAGTCTATTGTTTGGTGAGAGTGGTGTTATATATTATTTCTAGGTCCAAATACTTATCCTAAATCCAAAAAGTTATTTTATGTCTAAAGATGTTTCTTGAGTTTTTAATAAACAACGCACTATTTTAATTAAAGGGGACTCTCGTCTAATACTAGCACATTCGGTACTATCTAACCTCTAGGGTTTCTATCATTCCCCTTGGGTTTATAAGAATATATTATATGTTATATAATTCTCCGGCATTTTTTCCAACATAGTTCTAGTTTTTATTAACAAGAAAATTATTTCGATCTATTTTCTATATAGAAAAGTATTTCGGAAGATCACTAATTATTTAATTAGATAAAACCTATGAACAGTGCTTACGTCAATACTTTTATTTAAGTCTCTAATATTATTTAGTATTAATCATAAGTTTTCTAAGAATTTAGGAGGTGTCTATAGGTTTTAATAAATTAGGAAATCCTGCTGTAAAATAATAAAAAGATTACCATTTGGCTTAATACGATTTTATTATTCCAAATTTTCCCACTATACTATTTATTTGATATTTTTATTAGGTATTAGACCCTCTGTAGTATTTGTGTACAAAATTTCATAATTTTTGGTTGTCGTTTGCTATTTTAAATAAACCATACAAACGTGCTGTGTCACATGAAATAACGAAATTCGGAGTTAATTACTGAATCTAGCTCTGGGCTGGTCTTGGGCTGATTTGGGCCGAAAGTGGCCGGAGCTGAGAGTGCGCGCCTAGGCTTAACAGAAGGCGTATTCTCAAATTTACGTCTCCACTTATTGACAAGTGGGACCAAGGCCCACCTGTCGGCCTCCTGAGACACACTAGCTTGGCCCCACACGTCATTGTTTCACGTACTTAGCACTAAACCAATCGCTACAGTGCTCATATCTTTTTGCTATGGGGTATGATTTGACACTTGCCAACATAGAATAGAGACTCACACTTGAGAACTTTTATGAGTGGTTCTAATGTTAGTCAGATTGACGATAGGATAAGAGAGAGTTTCGGTATACTAGGGCTGGAGGATACCCTTATTTTCAAAATCTGGCGCGTCTTCTTCCTCCAGATATGGACGGTGTCCGCCATTGAAGCTTCGGCGAGCTCGGCTAGCCGGCGGTTGGGGACATGGCGGCATGGGCAAAGGGCAAAAATGGAATCCCTACTCCGAACAGCATCCTTTGGCGCCAACGGCGAGGCGAACCGGGCTGCAACGCAGCGGCGCCCGAACTGGCTGTGGAACTAGGCTTGGCGAGGCATGGCATCTACTACTCAAGCATGTACATGCAAGTATGGAGGAGCAGGAGCATTCCTAGGGATGGTGGATGCTCACCGAGGAGTCTCTCGAGGCCGGGGAAGTCCAGGGTGGTTGGTCGACGTGGAAGCGATGGCGGCCGTCAAAACAGAGCTCCCGGCGCCAAGGTTCTCGGGTGATGGCCTGGCCAAATTGGCAGCGGGGATTGGTTAGGAGGTTCGCAGAGGAGCTCTAGGCGAAAGGAATTGACGAATAGCTTACCAATTGACGAGGTTTTGCGCGGTGGTCGATTTGGGAAAAAATGGGGAAATTTTGGGAAAAAGCTCCGAGCGCAAACCTGCGGCTGGGGGCTATGGTTATAAAGCGTCGTGAGGAGCTGAGGGGGTCACGGGCGAGCTCAATGCAGCAAGGCGCGGTGGTCTTAATGGTGACGAGATGCGAGCGGCGTGGCGCGACGGCAAGCAGCACGACGCGGCATGACGGGATGGGCGCGGCGCGGCGATGATGGCACGAGCGGCGGGAGCAGAGGCAGTAGCGGCGCGCGGCGGATCAGAGCAGGGCATAGCAGGGCCACGTGAAAAGGAGAGTGAGAGAGAGAGGTAGAGAGATGCATGAGAGGTGCTTGATGAAATGCCCAAGAGGGAAAAGACAGAGAGATGGTTTTTCATTTACATTTGGATTGTCATATTTGGCTTTATTTTGGCCAAGGGTTGCTCAAATTTTTATTTCCGGTGCTCTTAACCAAAATTTGGATGTTACAGAATTGCATTGGCCCTATGGCATAGCCACATAGGTGTGAAAAGACAATAGCAATTTAGCTACCGGATTGCAAGCTTTACAACCAATTCTTTTTAAAAAAAATCCTAAAAGCATAAATAATATTTTTTTCCTTGTGTTTTGAGTACCCACATCAACCATTTATGCATCTTTCGCATTTAAATTTATGAAGTTGACAGCACCATCTAAACAGTAAAGAACAGAAGCCCAATTCAGTCCATCATGAAGCCATGGACTAACAATTAGTAAGAATCTAGATTGTGTACATCTTTTAATAATAATAAATTACAAGTCTACACGTCTAATGCAACCTACATTAGTCAAAGCAAGCAATTGTTTCCAAATATTCCTTCAGCAAACAACACCCAGCCAGAAGTATCGAGCCTTCCAGTACCATGCGAACTCAACTAGGTAACAAAAGAAGAGGAAGAGTTGGATCCCTTAGCAACAGAATGGACAGCAAGAACACCATGGAAACCATTTTGTTGTGGCTGAAGGTGGCGGTGGCGGTGGAGGTGCCATCGCCGCCGGTACCGGTGCCGGTGTGGGTACAGGAGGTTCTACAGGTTTAGGTGCCTCCATTGCAGGTTTCGGTGTTTCCTTCTTCTCAGCATGCGGCTCTTCTTGTTCCAGCTCTGTCATCTGGGCTGTGCTTTGTCGGGCAAACTCAGAATGGTTGTCCTTCAAGGACTCGCTAGATTTGACGTCGCCTGCCAATCTGAAGGAATTGAAATTTTTATATCAGATTTGAACTGGTACCATCATTAATCCAACTACCAATCATTGACTTCCGACGAATGATGAGTGTCATGACTCGTGACGATCTTTGAGGTTACTGGTTAATTAGTGCTAGACGCACATGTATGTGTTTGTTCAGGCATCAATTTATATATTTCTCATGGATGCATCATGAATGCTACATTTTGGTGGTAATATACTGTTAGCATTCAGCAATAATTAGCTGCTGCAACCAAACAGCATACTCTCTCTATATATGATGGTGTACCATGGCGTGGCCCATGATAAATATGCTAAACAAAACTTTAAAGGAGAAATCTGTAGTGAAAGCATTGAGTTTGCAGGGTGGTAGAGAGCACATACATTGGAAATGCAAAGCTTGTCGTGCTACCATCAGACCGATGCGACAAGCTGTGAATATAATCCGAATTCTCCTCGGCATCCCCGGGTCCCCCCTTCTTCACCTTCCCGCTGGCCTGCCCAGTTATCTTCTGCGTCACCTCGCCTCTGATGGGGCTAGAGCCCGGGCTCTGTCTTGGCAGGGGTGGCAACGGCGCCAGCGGGTCATTGAGGTTGCCGAGCTCGCCTGACTTGCCATACAGGAACAGATGGTCCTTCGAAAAGCTTGCATTCCCAACGTTGATGCTGAAGAGCGATTCGTTCGACGTGACGCTCCACTCCGTCGGCGTCGTCGATTTCGACCTCGCGAAGACGGAGGATGGGATCCTCTTCGGGTCCGGGCACTGATCTGGTGCCCTAGACATGGTGGCCTGAACCGGTGGTGCTGGTGGCTGCTTTGTGTCACTGCCTGCGTCTGCATGGCTCTGAATCTGATCAGTGTGTGGAGATGAGCCTTCAGCTGGTGCACCCAAGGAGAATTGGGTGCCAAGCAGTGGACCCTCTATCTGAAAGAAATCATCCTCGTCTATGTCCTCCGACGATGTGGAAGAGGAGGAGCTGGCTTCCTTCTCCTCAGCAGCATGCTTGGATGCAGCAGGTGCAGGTGCAGCCCGTGTCTGCGTGTCCGTATCGGTTTCGGCGGCGGCGGCGGCGGGAGAAGGTTCGGTGCTCATTTGTCCCCTGCTCTTGTCTTGTCTTCCTGTCGATGGTGGCACACACAATGGCACTTCTTGAGGTCTCTCTCTTGCAACGCGCGCCTCCTGGTCATATTAATTCCTGAAGGGAGAACAAAGTGAAAGAAAGGTCTGTCAGGACTCAGGATTTGATGAATCTGAACATATGCAGAGCTTTTAATAGGAACCTCAGGTCCTCAACAATCTCATACTGTTAAGTGCTTTGCTCAGGCCACTGAATAAACGTTCTTGAACGAGCATTTGCTCGGATGGCCGGCTAGGAGCGTGGTGGACGCCCCAGCCCGCCTCACCTCGGCGCAGGTGCTCTCAACTCCTCCCAGTTACCACTTACCAATGGGTTTAATTTTAGGGCTACTAAATATGGGCATGACTCAGGACTCAGGAGCGGTAGTTGGTACCTTCTCAAGGATTGTCAGGGACTCAGGGGTAGCTAGCAGCGTGCAGTTGCATGGCTAGCCCATGCTTCGCGCTCAAGAGAAAAGGAAAAGTACTGGCTAGCCATGTTTGAAGGAAAGGGCGAGGGAGCTTGCCGCCCGAAAAACATAAAATGATTTTAGAATGTCCAGTTTCAAACTCTAATTTCAGATAATTGAATAAAATGTAATTTCAATAAAGAAATGAGACTGTATTTGGGATATATAGAACTGAAATTTGTAATTTACCAAAAGAATATCATAACCCTTCACTGCATGCCATTTTTCTCTTCTAGGCTTCTAGGTGGTTCCTTTCTAATTTTCTCTCATAATGTCACTTCTAACTAGGGCCCGCCAGTCATTCTCTCGTCACTTCCCTCCCCTCCCCCATCTTTTCTTTCTTGGTGCAGAGAGCAATAAGAAGAGGAAACTTCCCCAATTTAGATTTGTCACCACTGGTGGCAATCATGTGGAATAGCTAGGCACATTTCCTTCTGTCTTTGGTAACGTGGAATTAATCCATGATCACTTCCCACTCTCCTTCCCCTCCTATTTAACCCATGGGCTAGGCCCTCCTCCAACCCCCATCCCTTCTTAGCTATTTCGCCTTTTCTTCTTTCTCCCCACTTTGTTTCTTGGTGCACAAGGATCGAGGGTACTTCCTCTCCAGTTCAAAACACAATTGTTGGCTAACCAACTCTAGTAAATGTAGTGGTTTCCATATCTTTAATATTGCCATTAATGCAAGATTTGCTTCATTATTTCATTCTCCTTATCCTTAATGGACAAGCACCTATGTGAGATGGAGGGTGGAGATTGAAGTTAGCCCTACCACCGGCCACTACTAGACACTTTAACAATAGAGAAGAGATATGCTGAATGTTCATTGTCATGTACTTGTGTATTTATAGAGAAGAGATATGCTGAATGTTCATTGTCATGTACTTGTGTATTTATAAGTGTCTCTCTTGTCTAACAGTGTGTACAATTCAACAAGCAGTGAATTTTTTATGCCCCTGCAGAAGCTTCTAATTGGCACATATAATATTTTTTTCCATTCAATTCAATAGTTACATTTTGGTGGGTGCGAGTCTCTTAGCCGTGAAGGTACTCCTGCGAGTCAAATTAAATTATTCGTAGGAAGGCACCCAAAGCAAGAGTCAAGTTATTTATATGAACATTCAAACAAACTTACAAGATGATGTAAATTTCCCTTGATTTTTTGTTGTGTGTTACGTCTAATATATTGGACAGAATCCCTTTTGTTCGAAAATTGAAACTACAAAGTGACATGTCAAACTGAGAAAGCTTTATATACGACTTTAAAAGCAACACATTTTTTCATGGAAAAAATTCTATGTATATTTCTATGCATGAGAACAAATTTTGGAATAAAGTGGAATTATGATTAAAAATAAGTGAGTCGACATAAGATTATCATACACAATTGTATGCATTCATTTGATTTTGAGTCATGACAACCAAACCAACAATGCAGGCTTACCACATTATACGCTGAAGCATTCCATTGAGATGCTCGGCTAATTTCAACTTCTCAATTAACCTGCGTTTTTCCTCCTCTTAGAATCAACCTATAGGAGGGGGAAAAAAAGTCAAATCAACTCTGCACAGCGCGATAAAAAAAAGGAAAAACAATTGTTGTGAAATCTATGTTTGTATGGCAAATAATATGAATCATCAAGGAATATAGCACCAGGTTTACCTCTTTCCCCCTGCAAACAAATGACAAATGTCTCCTCTTTTCTCTGAATTTTTTTTGGTACGTGAGAAAGAGGGAAGCACGAAGGTAAACTAAAAGAAGAAATTAGCCCTACACAAAAATAGAACTTTAAATGTGATAGAAGCAATGGATGTTGGAGGGTTACTACCATGGTACTATAATTAGCACACTGTTTCCGACTTTCACGTGGGTGCATGCCACGTATGTTTCTTCAAAGTCTAAATTAAGCATGCGCTTTGTTTTAAATCGGTCGTCGCATGTACGCAAACAACAATCACAATACGCATGAAACACAGATCTAAGAGAAAGAACCAGACACAATGATCTATATCGATATTCTCTATGTTGAGTACATTGGTTTCAGTCTACGAAAAAGTCTACTTAACCCCTGAACTATGGCCTTGGGCGCACATAACCCCTGATCTTAAAAACCGTCTAACCAGCCCCATAAACTATTAAAACAAGTGCAAATGACCCCCCCGTGAACGGTATTGAGAGTGGTTTTGCCACCGGGGCAGTTCACGTGGCTCATGACGTGTCGTTCCGATTACAAAAAAAAATTAGACAAATGAAAAATAAAAAAATGGTCAGCATGTCATCCATACATTTGGCTTTTCATTTTACTAGGGGGGCACCCCGTGCATTCGCACGGGTGGTTTTGTAGATAGTGTAAAAATCTATTCAATAGTTTAGTTGGCAGACAGTTTGCCTAAATTTTTTATATGCAAGAGATCGGTGTATGAAGAGAAGTCAATTGTCCGTGTTTCAAATAGGAAATCATAAATCGAACACAAAGAATATCCCTTTAGATCAACAACGGAAATCAGTTTGGACTTTTATATGATGCACATCGTTCTGAACATGGCATTAAAAGTATATGCTCAAACATAACATGGAATTATATGCCATGATGTCAGTTTCTTTTCGATCTGTAGCCTATGATTGGAATGCTAGTGTCACGTGAGCGAAAATTGAGATGGTGCCCGGTGGTGACGGATAGTATCTAATAGATTCGTATCCAGACTGATTGTTTGGCTAATTGCACTCTAATTATACTTTTGTACACGGATTTCAAGGTTAATGATGTTTGTGAAGCTAACCTTGTAGGAGAAGTTAAGTGTTTGGTTTGGACTCATCTCTGTGATGCAGAGGCGAATTGGACGTTTGGGAGTTCGGGGGAGTGCAGGGGATTGGATGGCGTGGACATGAAGTTTCGCTGCGGCAAGGAATCCTAGATGGCTGGAGGCTGGGCGTCGGTTACTTGGCTGCGAAGCGGGATTGACTGGTGGGCCCAGGCGTGGGGTGGCGAACATGATACTTCAAGGAAGGTATGAGGATGCTTTCGAAGGAATATGACGTGAATATTACTTGTCGAGAGTGAGTTAGAATGTGTGTGCTGTACACCATTGATCCTCAGATCAAAGGTCTTGTCGGTGTTGATTTCCCGCTTGACCGATATATTTTAGAGGTTCGGTAGTGTGGTGTGTGCTGTCGTACCTCGAAACCCCAAGAACCGCATGAACACCGCGATATACCCAGGTTCGGGCCCCCGAGGTGGGTAATAGCTGTACTCCTACTTGAGCTCCAGCTCTAGGTGTGTATTAGGAATGAATGAGGTGGAAGGAGGAAGCAGAGATCCCCTCCCCGTGGTGGCTTGGTCCCCTTATATAATGTGGGTGAGCCCAACTGCCGGGGAGAGAGAAACGGGGTACATCTGTCATATTACATGATCGCTGTACTGTACTGGAAGGTATGCATTAAATGTCATGTAGTCGTAGCCCCCTGCTACGCACGTCCCGCTGCCTTGTCGTGTCCTATCGGTGGCAGGTGGGCCCCGGAGTCCCGCCAGCTGCTCACGTGGTCGCCGATACAGCGCGGGGCCTGATCGCCCGCCTGCCCGCCGATCTGCCACATGCCCTGGTCACCGATCTGCCACGTGTCCTGGTCGTCGATCTGCCGCGTGTCCTGGTCACCGATCTGCCGCGTGTCCTGGTCACCGATCTGCCGCGTCTCCTGGCCGGGGTGGTGCTCGCCCGGCGCTGCGTGACCTGGCCGGGCTTTCGGTATAAGGGCCTGGTCGGCCCCGCCTGGCGAGAGCGCCATGCCTCAGGGTCCAGTTTCCGAGTGATGGGGCCCGCGTGCCCGCCAGTCCACTCAGAACCAGACCCGGTCTTCTCGGCCCTCCTGTTGACTCCGTCTTCTACCCCCCTTCTAGAGGAGGTTGAGAGGACACCCTGGTACCTTGTGTACCGACAGGTCTCTCCCCTGAGCTATAAATAGAGGGGGAGGGGAGCACCACCTTTTCACCCCCTTGGGTTAGAAATTCTATATTTGAATTGATTTCTTTCTTTATGAGCTCATTTCAAACATAATTGTGATTGAAAAAATTCACACATATTGCATGTCTATTGTGCTATGGGTATACATAGTTGTGAAAGTTATTCGTGTTTTAAAAATATGGTGAGTTTGAGGAGCAGCGGTACAAAGGAAAATTTTCAAGATTCCCATTCACCCCTCTCTGGTCATCGTAGTGGGTTTTAAAAAGACTGAAATGACTAAATTTCGAGAGCTTCTCGAGATAGTCTCGAGGTTCGAATCCATTTCGTTTGACTTGCTTTTTAAAGCGTTAGAACCCATCTTCAAAACACCGTAAAAATGGATTAAAAAAATTCAAAACATTTTTCTATTGAAAAGGTAGATAAGTGATGCGCTATAGGTCGGCCCGATCTTTTGGTGAGGACGATAAGTCGATTTGCGAGATGAAGATGTTGTGATATTCGGCTACCAACCAGCGAGGGCAAGAAACCGGCAATCGCAATACCACCAACTCGAGTGTTATCAACCGTGACCAACACGATCGATCTTAATCCTTGCGAGCAATCAAGAAACTTGCAAGAATCAAGTAGATAGTAATTGGAACAAACCAATATCTCAAACCAAAGGTGAGGTTCTGTTTTCCGTATCGGACGGTCTAGTCGACATGCGCAATCTCGGGGAGAGACACATAAGGGGTCTACCAAACACAACAAAACTTAAAAGACAACATATGACGGCGAATGCCATATATAGAGTGGCGACCAGCATAGGGGCGCCGTCCACCACCCTAGGGTCGGCCACCACCAAAACCCTAAGATACATGGACCATAGGTCCAAAAAATAGGTGACGCAACACCCTGAAATTATGGCCAGTAACTTTCTTCGGCGTTTTTCCGAAGCTACTGGATGAATTTAGATGTGGGGCTGGATCCATTGGAAAGCTTATCTTCAAAACTTTCCAACGAGTGGTGACATGCCGAAATCGGAGTTTGGGAGCCCGAGTTACGCCCGTTTGAAGTTGACGTGCTGCTGAATGGCCGAACCGGTATTTCTGGCATCTTTGGCTTCCATATGGGCCTTCCTTGGTGTGTGGCCCTTCCTCGTGGTGTATGCTTGATGCGCTGGTTCTTTTTCTTAGGCTTGAAAGGCCGAGCTCCTAGATTTAGGCTCCTAGGCGGTAACGGAGTCGTAGCATTGAGAGTGGACGAAGTAGACGGTGCGGTCGGAGAGGAAGTAGATGAAGTAGAGGCAGCGGTCATATCCTTCATGTTGATGTCCTCGTCAATAAGTCATCAAGCCGTTAAACCGTTAAGGTGTTAAGCATTGTACCCTAGCAATTTATAACCACTTTGTTATTAACTTTTGAAGTGTTAGTGTAATTTAATTTGTTACAGCTATTTTTAATAACTTTCAACGACCTTAGGTCTACAAATTTTGAGATTATTAATTACCAACTTTTCATCGGGAAATAACGAGCAAGCCCTCGCGAGCAGCAAAATTTCAAAACCAGACGAGAGGACGTCACCGCCGGAAACCCCATGCGTACGCCGGACGTGCTCTCCTGACGAGCGTGCCGCCTCATCTGGATGGAAGGCCCACCAGCCAGCCAGACGGCTAGACCCAACGACTAGTCACAACTCACAAGTCAGACGCCCAGCCTCGCATCCGCTCTAGCCTCGTCCCTCCGCTAAAAGCTAAAACCTCCCCGTCGTCTCAGTCGCCGCTAAAGGCTAGGGTTAGGGTTTCCGGCCACCGTCGTCCTGTCCGGCCGCCGGCGCTCTCGGGTGCGGTTGAGGCATTCCCAAGGGACTCCTGCGCTCGGTCTCCTCCGGTAGGGTTCTCCTCCCGTGCTCCCCATTCGGTTCGTTTCTCTTGATTTCTCGCCTTTGGGAGGTTTTGGGCAATGCCGCTGGCTTCGGGGTCCTGCGCACGCTTGCCCCTTGCGCTGTTTTCCCTGCTTCTGGGACACGATTAGCGCAGAAATGGCGTGCTATGGAGGTGCCTCGCGGTGACGATGGTCACTTGGTCGGCGGGTGCTCTGTGCGGCCGATTTTGGGGGAACCGGTGGGCGGTTTGAAGTGGCGTGGGGCTGGATTGAGGTTTGGGCCGGATGGTGAGGTGGATTTTGTTTGCGATTGGTGGCTATGGTTGAGGCGTTGTGGATTGTGTTGCCCGGATCTCAGATTGTGTGGTGTTTGCGAATTTTGAGCGTTATTTGGGTGGGAAAAGTTCATTTTGAGCGGTATTTGGGTGGGAAAAAGTTCATTTCTTGAGTGTCTCTGCATTGCGTGCGGGTGTAAATTGACTTCACTGGACGCGGCGTTTAAGCATTGGTTTATGTTTGTGAACTTTTTATATGCTGCTTCCCCTTCACTATTATACAAATGCATCTTATTTGGGTGCAAGCAGCTCGCTGGGTAGTTGAAATTCATTGACTCATGCCTAGGTGGCTATGACCAACAAAGGGTTAAACTAAGGATATGATATTTCTTTTTCCATCTCTCTACAAACTTTCCGGGCCGAGACATTGATGTTAAAAAGGCACTTGAAGTTTATAAACACAAAATTGTTTCATATATTTCCTGATTATGGTTGTGTCAAACACAGGATAGTCGAAAAAAAGCAGAGCTGTAAGTTGTGGAAGAATTTAGGTATGTGAAGGTGTGAAGCTTACTTAGGCTTGAAGTGTTCATTTTTTTTTGCATTTGAAGCAAGCACATAGAACATTTCTATTTTTGATGTAAAGGTTTTGTCATGACAAACCTGGTTCGTTGTTTGATTATGTGGTTTTTTTTATTATAATTGTTGTCAATCATTACTTATAGTTCTATAGTTCTTTCTGAAATTTCCAATCTTAGGACTCAATGAATACCTCATATTTACTTCTTTTAGCATTGCAATGCTGTTTTCAGCTTGGAGGATACACAGTTAATATTGACGACTTGATTGATAGTTGTCTACATTCTGCTACATGACCCAGTCGGTTTGGAGGTACTTCTCTTAATCAGCAATGCAAACAAGGAAAAAAGGTGCTGCAAGAACTGCACCTGGGGGTCATGCCAATCCTAACACTAGTAGGCAACCCAGAAGGGTAACTCAGACTGCAGGTGCTGACAAGAAAGTGAACGATCTTATTACATCTTCTGCTAAGAAGCAGAAGGCTGGTAAAGTTCTCTTTTTCAAGTAGGCTCTCTGTACGTACATGCCATAATTCAGTTTCTTCTATAGATTCATAGATATAAGCAACTTATTGGCTGTTCCACTTTATTTGACTTCAAATGAACCTACTAAACATCTAATATGCTATAAAAAGTATTCTAAATATGTTTTCCTTTGATAGCTAAGATTTATTTTAATAGTTCCAAATTTTGACTATCTCCATAGCTAAAAAAAGTCATAATCATTTTACTGAAGTGGTGGCCCATTACTATAATTTGGACATGTGTTTTCTTTTTTCTAAGTAGTTTTTTACTTATAATTCACTTGTTGAAGGTATTTCTACCACGTCTAGTAGCAAAGATATGTTTTTGTGCAACTAATTGCTATTCATTATTCTGTTCCTAGGAAGCTGTCCTACTAGTTACGACAGAGGTATTGGTTTGATTGTATTTGATTGCTAAATATTGCTTTTATTATCTATTATGTAGCTGGAATTTCTTCGAAGAAGAATCAAGCTTCTACCGGAGGAAGGAAGTTGATCTCTACATGTGATACAGCTAATACCGAAAATGAAGTTCCTCAGGTAGCACCTGGTACTTCTGCTGTTCAGAAGGTAGAAATTCTATATGGTTGAAGTGGAATCTGTGCCCTTGTTTGTCTTGTCTATCATTTGCAGTGAATATGCGGCAAACAAAGGTGTGAAAGGGCGGACATTAGTTTTTAACACTTGTTTTGGCACATGATTACACTTTCTTACTGACCTGTTAAAATTATCAGTATCAGTGAAATAGTAGTTGTTCTTTTTGTCAACAGTTTTAGGTCATTTATAGTGGGCAGCCTTGTTTACATGAGATGTACTTGCTCCTGAATTCAAAGATTTTTTATTGCATATTTTACTTTAAGCCGAAGTCCCAATTTTTTTGAATTGTGTAATCTCCCATTATGGTGATTGATAATTGACTAAAGAATTTTGGTTGAAATTCAATTCATGACGATCACAAGCAGATAGTTCCTATGCTTTAGTTGTTGGTAAACAGCTTGTCGGATAGTGTGCTCAACGCAATTACCACAAAACATATGATCTCCACAATCACTATTTTAACTTTGCATTTATTTCCTTCAATACTCTTTTCGAATGTCTGATGCACAACGGTTTGACATAGATTGTTCCTGCTGTTAAGATTGTTTCCACATAATCTTTAATTTCAAAATTTATCCTTTTTTTTTGTTTTCACACTTCATTACTTTAATTCCTTGGTGCAGCACTCTGATGACAATGCTGATTATCGTCCACACAATTCCATATTTTCACCAGCGTACCATCATCATAAGGAATGTGCTGTGAATAACTTTGCCAAAGGTACAAACCTTCAATATTTTTAGCTATTTCTCATTTCATTGTACAATTGAACCATCTTAGTACATTGTGATTATTATGCCTTTTCAATTCTATGCTTTTTCTACAAAAATGTTAATTTTTAAGGAGACGAATTTTAAACTTCTGTATGAATATTTTTTATTTCCTGTGAACCTAGTAATGGTTTGAATTTGGGAAGTCACGGATAGCAATATTTACTCATTCCTGCCAATGTTTTGTGGTGTGACCTTGCCCTTGCTTGCAGTTTTGTAACTTCTGTATACATTTTACTGTTACATATTTATGCAAATAATATACATGTGAACCATACTATTATTTTTTATTATCTGTAAAGAAAGATTACTCATTGCTATCAATCACTGTTCTAAAAATCCGGATCAATCCCTGATTAATCTTTTATCGGTAGTCCTTCGCCTACTAGTGATTATTGATTAGTTCCAATTAATCCTTTCTTATTGGTAGTCCCTAGGTCACCAAACCGATGGCTAACATCTTTTTGAACCATGCCTGTAGTACTTTATGCCTATTTTTGTGATAGATATTAGGTAATGGCATTGTTCTGTTCATCAGGCAAATTGCAAGTGAACCATAAAATATAAACAGGTGAAATGGTAGTAGTTTTACTTTTTATTTCATTGTTCCTTGCATGATTTGTTTGAGATTATAAGCTTGAAATTTCTTAATATTATGCTGGTTGTCAGCCTCTGAGAAGCTATGACTTTTGAGTTTTTGGAGTTTGGTTGGTTCAATTAGGTCATGAAGGCAAGGCACATGTGTTTATTATGTAGAACCCATTTTTGCAGGATACTATGTGCAACCTTTGGTAAACTTACCACATGTGATGTTCCCCTTTGCTAACTATTTGCTTGCTTGCTAACAATTAATGCACTTCTAAGTTCCTTCTTAGTAGGCGATCTCTAGCATCTGTAATGGGTACTTCTATCATTGGTTTCACTTATCTAATCATTTGAACAATAGGATATTTTAATTTTCCCTGAATGTTTATCTGGGAGCATATGGTCACTTCGAAACAATTCAGACTATCACAATGACTTTATTTGTTTCCTTGAAATGTTGCAATATTCACAGTGTTCATATGTTTGACAGTCCATGTTTGTCCATATTGACTATTGATGATGCAGGCTTGGAATATAATGGTTTGGATTCAGCTGGCCCATTACAACAAGGAAAGACACATGCTCATGGTAGAAGCAAAGCTACTACCCTCAGATCTGGATCCAGTCAAAGTAATGAATCCACTAGCGTGGCATCTAAAGCTAGTTCTGGGTTAAGTGATCACTCTTATACATTAAATGCACCATTAGCTGGTTGGAACACATTGCCTGAAGAGGATGAGTTCAGTGAACTGGGAAACCTTTCTTCAGAAGTGTCTGCAATATATCTTGCTATGCAGCAATCTAAGTTGGAGTGTATTGATGAACATAGTCAAGACTCTATATCAACAGAGGGCTATGTTGAACCTGAGGAAATGGAGGAGTACGATGACTTTGACCCATATGCTTTTATCAGGGATTTACCTGATTTATCTTTGGTGGTTCCCAAGTTCCGCCCTGTTCTCCTTCCAAAGCAAACTCGGAGTTGCCCTACTACTACCCTTGTACTTGATCTGGATGGTATGATATACTTGTTATCTAAAAACATAACAGTCTTTACTACTGGATTTAATAGTTTTTTTTTCAAATTTTTCATGAATAATTGCATGTATGCTGGTCATTTGTGTTATTTTGTTCTCCCAATTTGACAATCTCATGTTTCCTTTAGAGTGCAAACCTTTTGAGGCATGCAGGACTACATTTACTTAATAACTTGTTAGTAATTAGTAAATGAATGAAACTTGCATAATCTAGTACTACCTCCATTTTTTTTTATTTGGCTCCTTTGACTTTGGACACGCCTTTGACCATTCTTATTCAAAAATTTAGTGCAAACAAGTAAAAATATGAGTCATTCCTAAAGTACCTTTAATGATAAAACAAATCACAACAAATAAATGATATTTACATAGTTTTTTTAATAAGATGAATAGTCAAAGGCGTGTTCAAAAGCCAAAAGCATCAAATAAAAAAGAATGGAGGGAGTATTACTATTCAGATTTGAGACACGTTTCTTGAGCTAGGTTTTGGTGTGCGATACAAAGGCAAATTCCGTGATCTATATATAACAGTATAATGCTGGAAACTGGTAAAGGACCATGAATATCGTCACATTCACATTGATGGATTTATATACATCATGGCTTACTGGCAATGTGGCATTTTATGATCTATATATGAGTAACACTATCTGGACCATTTTATGATTTAAGATTGTTTTTGATGTTGGTTCTTAAGTGTTATTTGAGATCTGCCTGCTGTGTGGTACTGGCAATGTGGCAATAATTCTGCCCCACAAACTTTCCTACGATATGCTTTTTATCCAATATATCCTTATTCGTTTCTGTTTGGTCTGCCTGTTTTTTATTATGCCCTTTTAGACATGTTGGAAGTTCTTCCTGAGCCCTTTATGTTAACGATGTGTTGCTCTGGTACAATGCAGAAACACTTGTGCATTCAACTCTGGAACCTTGTGAGAATGTTGATTTCACATTTCCAATTCAATTTAACTTCAGAGAGCACACAATACATGTTCGATGCCGTCCCTATCTCAAGGAGTTCTTGGAGAGGGTTGCCAACATGTTTGAGACAATTATTTTCACTGCTAGTCAAAGCTTATATGCAGAACAACTTCTCAATGTTATTGATCCTAAGCGAAAGTTGTTCCGTCATCGCGTATATCGTGAGTCTTGTGTCTATGTGGAGGGCAACTACTTAAAGGATCTAACAGTTCTTGGACGCGACTTAACTCGTATAATGATAATTGATAATTCCCCACAGGTATACACTTAAAACATCATATTTTGTTTGATACATGGATATTCATTGTTCAATATCTATAACAAACATATCAGTATCTCAATGTGAAAAACAAATTGCTACCACTGGAAATATTTTAAAATGCTTACTGTGTTAGCTACAGTGGTACATGCACATGCATATATAACGTGCATATATCTGTCATTGAAATGGTTCCTCGTTCTCGAAATTGGTAGGAACTTGACCAATATTAATTCATGTAGCTACTAGCTACCCCTTTATTGCACGGCCTTTGGATTTTTTTGGGGCTAATATAAACTGACAAAGCATGACCATTTTGCTTTTGGCCATTAGTGACATTATATTCTTATGCACTTCCGTGGTTATGCTTACTCCTGGAGCATTTAATATAACTTACATTCAGACTTAATATGAGTTGTTGTGGTTGTTGAGCAAATGCGTTTAGCAGTATGCTAGTAATAGGAGCTTTTTGGTTTTGAAATTCTCCATTATTGACTCTCTCTTGGTTCATGCTGAGCTGCATATTTGCAGGTTTTTTAATTTTACCTTGAATTAGAATGCAGTCAACTAACTTTATTGTAAATACGAGAAACATATTCTAATATCCTGGTTTCAGGCTTTTGGGTTCCAGTTAGACAATGGCATCCCTATAGAAAGCTGGTTTGATGATCCTAATGACAAGGAGCTACTGAAATTGATCCCATTTTTGGAAAGCTTAGTTGGCGTTGAAGATGTTCGACCTCTCATAGCAAGGAAGTTCAAACTTCGGGAGAAGGTAGCTAATTCATCCTCTTTTTCAATGGATTTTTAAATGTGATCCACTGTTTGCAATGAATTCTTCCTTGTTAAGATGGTAGTAACGATAAATTCAGAATGTGAGCTGATATGTACTGTACACTAGTACATCAAGACCCCACATGTTGCAACATTGTATATCTTTTCCTTAACCATGTGCAATTTGCTCCAGCTGTAAATTTTGTACTGGAAAAATTGGGGTCCCTTGTAATGACTAATTGTTCCTGGATTCATGGTGGCGGTATTCTTGTAATGCAGATCAATTTGTCCAAAGTGTAATGCACTATGAATGAAGCTTTAGCCTGCAGTCTAACCGGTAGAAGAAATGTAACTGTATTTCTAATTGGCTGTTCTCTTATGTATCCACGGTGCGCCATGCCATTAACACTATTTTCACACATTTGCTATTGACACAATGCATGAAAAAGCATATATAGAATATTATCATATAAGTTTAGGAAATAAGAAGGAACAACAGAAACAAACAGACGGCAAAACATGTACTGTTGGATGGCTGTCTTCTTGTTGTCAGGTGGCATAGGGGACTAAAAACCTAAATTAATCATAACAAGATTGGTCGCATAAACAAAAGTATATGCAAGTGTGCTGGGCCTGGGAGAAAGTTCATTCATGTGCAGGACTGCAAATCATACATGAAACATATAGGCTTGTAATATTCTATTTGGCAAAAGCATTGAAAATAGTTAGCAGTAAGCACTAAATTTGGACTGAAATCCTATAGACATGGGTTTCACTGATAATGGTTGCATGATAGTCTCTACTGTTGTAACAGAATATATGTCGCATGTCGCAAAGCTGGAACCCACTGTTGAGAGTTTTTGCAAAAACTGGTTTCAATTTTGGTTTGCTACATCTTCTCCTAGTGCAAAACGTCACCAGAAAATTTTAACGACAAATGCCCAATTCTATTTTCATAGTGTTCAGGATAAAAAAAAGTGATTCCTGCATTGCAGACACGCTGATCAAATAAGAAATATAATCTAATTCTGGACGCTATTGTTTAGGTTAGAAAGTCTTATTCTGAATGACTATTGTTTATGACAAAGGATATTGACCTTCCAAGATCTAGCAAGCCTTCTAGCAGCTTTATGTCTCATTTTCATAACGGCAGGCTGAAATCTGTCATCATATAAATAGATCCAGAGCAAGCATGCAAGGTAAGCTGAATCTGACAAGCTTATAGCAAGATAATCATCTTCACAGGAGTGTAGTAATGCACTATAGCATCTGATCTGTCAGTGACCATGTTAAAGAAAGCAGGGCAGTTTTTTTTTTTACAAAGATTAGATCTAAAATCGCCATAGCATCATATAATGTGATTTCAGTATTTTTGCAATAAAGGACCTCCCTTTCGTTGGCCATATACCAAAATATTTTGCTATCTTGATGCATTCTTTAATAAGCACACTGAAGCATATATATCTAAAACTGAAAATGACACAAATAGAATATACATGGAACACTATCATATTAGCAACTAACAGTTTTATTAACTAATTAACATCTATGATATAACAAAAAGCGACTAAAGCATGGCTAATAAAAAACCAGTTGTGGTTGCAGCGAAAGAACACAGCTGCCTTTGACCCCACGTTGTGTGCTCTCTTTCATTTGTGGTCGAACAATCACATATACAAATGTACAACCGTATGCTCACAAGTAATATTTTTAAAACCACACATGCATGCACACAGGATGGCATGTTCCCAACGAATGGTATTTGCAAGGCTAAACTATACATGGAGAATAACCATTATTCAATATGTAGTAGTAATTAACAACGGGATAGGAAAATAAGATTATTGATCTGATATGACCGACAGAAGCATGGTAAAAACTAAGAATTAGGGGATGTATACATCTAGGCAGTCTTGCCATTATAGGTTTGCACAGTTTAATTAGTTTTGAAATTTAGAAAAGAGACTCCAGCCTTGTATATTTATAAGAATGTATATATAAATGCACAGCGAAATGAATTTTTTTCTATAGCTAATAGATAAATATCACATACACCTTCAATGTCTGTTTAAATTGAATCAGACTACGTTAGTAACTAAATTAGAGATGCTTTAATGCCAGTAGACTGATCATTTTTGTTGAACAATGTAAAAGATCCAAAGAAATCAAATACCATCCAAACTACGGTTGTTTATATATATGGAGAGCAATCGCTATTCAATATTTGGCACTAATTAACAGTTTTAGGTATGTACTATGAACCTTCTAAGGACATAAAACAAATTCATTCAATGGAGGCCACAAACACATTCAGTTCTGGAGCCAATTTTAGAAATATGGATAGATTATAGAAAGGAATCACCCTCTTTTATAACAACAAACTCACAAGATAAGCTATAATAGAACATTTATTTTTTAAATCACGTAAAAGGATTGAAGCCCCCAAAAATTATAGCACTTGTGATATATTACATAACAAGATCAAAATTGCAGAAAGAAACGTAGTGCGAAACATCTATACGTAGGTTTGTTTCAAAGGAAAGCAAAGCAGGCTGACAATGCAACAATTTTTGTTAAACTATTAACCAAATTAAAGCATGGAGGCCACATATGTGGTTGCCGCTGGTTAGCTTTTACCTTTCTCAAATATACATGTAGAGTATGGGATGAAATTCCAATCTGAAGAAACCAAACGTATATGGGAGAGGGGAAGAACCATGGCAACAGTAGAGGGGAAGGCAACAACAGCGAAGAACGACGACATCGTGGTGGTCCGGTCTTCCCCGACTAGCGAAGAAGCCCAAGGTCTCGCTCAGTGGATCGAGGAGGAGAGAGCGGCGTCCGACGCGGTGGGCCCGGGAGAAGGGGCGGCGCAGGTGAGACGGATCCTACAGCAACGGGCGGCGCGGAGGAGGTGAGGGAACAGGAGGAAGTGGGGGCCGAAGAAGGGCGACATGGTGCTATGCTTGGAGAGGGAGGAGAGTAGGAGCTCGGGGATGGCAGCGCCATTGGGGGAAATGGAGGTGGATGAAGGGGAGGAGGCGGCGCCAGTGGGGGCAGCGTGGACGGTGAGGAGGAACCCTAGGTGCGCACGCTGTTGAGGATGGGGGCGCAGCGGGCCGAGGGGTTGAGCGCATACGATTAATTTGCTTAAACCCGCGCGATCGAATGGCCACCGCTAAACGGACGACGTGGCTCAACCATAGAGCGGGGGACACATGTCAGCACGGCGTTTACCTGCTAGCGCAATGTATATTAGAATGATTTATTTTATTTTTATTTTGCTTGCGTACTCCTGATTTTTGTGGACCGTCCTTGAATAGTCAAATAGAGGAAGGGCATTGCAAATCTAAAATTCTGTTCATGGGACACCAATCGCAATTTTCAAATGACGTGCAATGATCATATGATTTTAGTAGTTGCTATGGAGTCCTTGTGTTTGTTCCAAACTACAACACATGGCATTTGTTGGAAGCCAGCGTGGTGGCAAGTTCTGATTGAAGCCAGCGAAGTCTGGCCACCACTACTGAGGACTGGGCTTTTAGGTTTGTTTCAGCTTAAACTAAATAAAAATTTGTTATTTTTTATAAATCAAATGATTAATAATTTGTAGTTATTTATGCGTGGTTTTAAATAGTTTTTTGAGTTTATAAAAATAACATTTTCACACTTTTTTGAATCAAGACGTCTTACGAGGTGTCACAAGTGTTTAATTAAAAGTTTTAAATAACTTTTAGCTCAAACAAACAAGGCCGAACTCTGTTCTTAACGACTTAACACTTAAAAAAGGTATATGATTTGAGTTTTTTTAGTCAATTTTTTCCGTTGTTTCGAAGGTTGGTCTTAACACTTAAAAAAGCAAGTCAAACGAAATGGATTCGAATCTCAAGACAACCATGAGAAGTTTTTGAAATTAAGTCATTTTAACTGTTCAGCCCTTCAGATCAGCTCAAAATAATAAGACAACCTTTTTGAAGTGATGCCTATTGGACTCTAGTTTTTCTTTTGAGAACAACACTAAGGCCTTGTCTGTTTCAAATTAAATTAAATTAAATGAAAATTTGTCATTTTTGTATAAGCCAAATGATGTAATATTTTGTAGTCATTTTTGTGGGGTTTCAAATAGTTCTTCTTATAGTTCGTAGAATATTTTTCCATATTTGTTTTGATTTTTTTACAATGTCTTTCGAGGGGTCACAAATTTGCTACGGTAAAACTTTACTCAACTTTCATCTGAAACAAACAGGTCCTAAAGCTCTCCTGGAAAGCCCTCGGAGCACATGTGGTGATGGAGTAATTAAATGATAAAAATATGTACATTTTGGGTGGCACCTCCCCTTAATTGACGCTTATGGTTGAAGCTTCTTCCTTTGTTTTGGGGTATAGTCTCGAGAAGGAAAGAGTAAATATAGCCGCTCAGTCTCGGCTGGTAACAACAACTGAGACTGATACTTCCCGCGTCGCCAGCTGTCCTGCCCACGCCTAGAGAGGAGGTATCAGTCCAACCTGAAGGGTGTCCCGTGGCCTAGTAGCCGTTGAATCGAGAGTGATGTAATACTCAACCGGCTCCGATTCATCGCTAATCGGAACCGATGAGCCGGTATAGAAGACATGTTTTCTAGCAGTGCGCCACTCCGCCATGCATGTGAGATTTCTTGGTGGTGCGCACGATAGTTTCCCCCTCGGTATGCTGTATGCCATTTTCTTTTTCTTCTCTTTCTTGCGTAATCAATTACGTTTGTTCTGAGCCAAATAAAATGTCACATCCTGTACTGGTTCTGATTCTAAATGTAATTTTATTCCTTAATCGGTTCATTTGCGGCAACCCGTGTCTAGACCAACCGCACGCGCGTGTTTACATACACTGTTCACCATTCTTCCGAATTGTTCACTTACGATACTACGCGCGACAATGCATCTACCGACCGAGTGGTCCCTATATTTTGTTTAGTTTACCATGCACACGAAAAGGATTCGAAGCACGCACACCTGTACATGTGCTAAAGAAACACTTTAGCAGATCTCTTCCACGCACACCTGTACATGTGCTAAAGAAACACTTTTGCAGATCTCTTCCGTGCTACCGACCGAGATCCGGCCCGGCAATTTATAGAACGTTAAAAGTTAGCATGCAAGTTTGCATGCACAATTGCACACTGACGACCGACCCCGACCTGTCAATGACGTATCGATCTCAACACTGCCTGCAATCCTGCATAGGCATAGCTAGCTCACTTTTCTGTCTCTTCTCTTTCCATTCCTTGCCTCCCAAGGATGGCATTATGTTTTCATGAAAGCTAGCTACCTTCTTCATCTTCTCTCCCTCTCCAGGCCAGGCCACTGTCTACTCGACGATACCGTACGTACGGCACAGCTCCAAGTTCGAGAGATAGAGAGGGAGATGGCGACGACAGACTGGGGGCCAATCATCGCGGCGGTGGTGCTGTTCATCCTGCTGTCGCCGGGGTTCCTGTTCCAGCTGCCGGCGAGGGTGAGGGTGGTCGAGTTCGGCAACATGGGCACCAGCGGCCTCTCCATCCTCGTCCACACCATCCTCTACTTCTGCATACTCACCATTGTTGTGGTGGCCTTCGGCGTGCATCTGTACGCTGCCAAACCGGATCCCGTAGATTAACTACTCCAGATCGATGCCACGTACGTGTATGCTATTTCCTAGCAATCATGGGATGGATGTGGGGCCGTGGGCTAATAATGTAACTGGTATTTATGTTTTTCAGATCAGTATATATACATATGTAATAATATAATAATACCCTAGAACAAATGTACGTATGTACCTGCAGTCTGTATCAACAACCTCACCGAAGAAATATATATTGCAACTTTTGCGCATGCTATTTTGTTTTTTCATGTTAAATGCTTATAAGCAGGATTCTAACACTACTACGGACGAGCAACACTACCAGTTCCAAACTATATACACTACCAGTTTTGAAACCGACTGTAGGTATTTGGGAGTGATACACAAGGATATCACTACCGATTCACCCAAATGGTAGCGGTACACTACCACTATCGGTTGCTAACCAGAAGACCTATGTTATTATTAACCAATAGCTATGTCTCCGTTGCCTATCTGACGACATGGCAATTTTTTCACACAAACCAGATTACACAAATACATAGATACACAAACTAGATCAACGCATATATGATATCAATAGATCACATTTTGCTGCATTACAAACATTCACAACTAATTTGTTCACAACACAACTAGTTCATTCACATCAAATACACATGAGCAAACTCAAAAGTTTACGGTTCAAATCAAATACACATGAGCACATATTCACACCAAATACACATTCACAACAAGATGGAATTAGTTCAACTTTACATGCATTTCTCTTGCTACCTGCGGTTGAACCTATTAGTTCGCTAGTCCTTATTGAAGGGCATGTTCTAAATGCACGTTCATGAAACTGCTTCACTACCAGTAGTGAAGCCTTTGGCTAGGCCAATTATGATTATGCTAAAATTTAATTTGGTTAAAATTTAAATTTAGCTGAAAATTGATCAAATTTCATAAACAAGTTAATATTCACAAGAAATGCATAGTTCATAGTAATGTTATGGAAACTTATTCATAGTTCATACACATGTAATACAAAATGATACGTCTTAACTATTCACATACATGGTTTTTACAAGTGTTCCTTATTATGACGACATTCGTAAGGAGCTTCCTCAATATCATCGTGGAGAAAGAAGGCAGCTTGTTGAACTAATCATACTCTTCTTTGTATGTGATATCTGTTAAAAGATAAGACCCATAGTTGTTAGAGTTAGTTTGAGGGTTGTTGCATCTAGCGCTCTTATCTCTCTGTAGTTGAGACTCTCTGTTTACTATGTCACAACCCTGTATATCGTTGGCATATATATATCAAAGGTAGCCCACTCTGATTGAGTTGAGGTAGCGCTAATCTCTGTATTTTCACATGGTATCAGAGCTGGCAGGATAGAACACCAAATACTTATTGATCTTCGCTTCCATGGCAAACCCAGGACCATCTGCTCCTGTCGCCGGCATGGCAGGACCTAGGTTTAGTCATCTGGTAACCATAAAGCTGAACCAAGAAAACTACATCCTTTGGAAGGCCCAGCTGTTGCCCTACCTTCGAGGGCAGCAATTGCTGGAGTACATCGATGGCTCCCTCAGGGCACCGGTGAAAGTTTGCAAGCAAACAAATTCCAAGGGTGAAGAAGAAGAGGTGCCGAATCCGGAGTATGTTAAGTGGCTCCAGCAGGACCAGATGGTCCTGGGCACCATCTTATCGACACTTGATCCAAGTGTCCTCTCTCGAGTGGTGTCTCAAACCACTGCTGCAGGTGTGTGGAACGCGCTGGAGCGAATGTACTCCTTGCAGTCTTGCGCACGCCTGATTCAAGTCCGGAGGCAGCTATCAACTGTTCGGAAAGGCTCCTCCACCATGACAGACTACTTCACCAAGGTCACAGGATATGCCGATGCTCTAGCCTCGGCTGGTCATCCCCTGTTAGATGAGGACATCGGCATCTATATGTTAGCCGGTCTCGACTGGGAATGTGATTCACTAGTAACCTCTGTTGCAACTAGTTTAGGTCAGTTTGATCTCTCAGATCTTTATGCCCATATGCTCGCTGCTGAAGTCCGACAACAGCAAAATCAAGTCACCATCGATAGCACTGGCGCTTCGGCCAACATTGCCTCTCGTGGAGGTGGCGGTGGTGGCAGATGGCGCGGTGGCAATTTTTGAGGCGGCCGTGTTGGCGGTCGTGGCGGCCATCGAAATGGTGGCAACGGTGGTGGCGGACAAAACAGCGGCCAGGGTGGCCGCAATCAGTATCATGGTGGCCGCCAGCATCATGGTGGCGGTGATCATCGCCCAACATGTCAGGTATGTGACAAAATTGGACATTCAGCACTGATGTGTTACAACAGGTTCAATCACGCATATCAGGAGGAGGATCCACGAATTGCTAACCTGGCAAGCTCAAGCTTTCCTACGGATCCTACATGGTACACTGACTCAGGAGCTACAGATCACATCACGAGTGATCTCGATAGATTAACGGTACGGGAGAAATACAATGGCAAAGAGCAAGTTCATACTGCAAGTGGGTCAGGTATGCCAATTATGCACATCAGGTATTCTCAAATTAGGACTCTTTCCAAACCACTTCTCCTAAACAATGTGTTACATGTTCCACACGCTCATCGCAATCTCTTGTCTGTTCATAAACTTTGCAATGACAATAATATTTTCCTTGAGTTTCACCCTAATTATTTCCTGATTAAGGATCGCAGCACGAGGAACACACTACTCCGCGGTTCTAGTAGAGGTGGGCTCTACCCTCTCGGCGCAGTGAACTCCATCCAGCGCAGAGAGGTCAATACCGTCAGCACCTTGTCAGATCTTACCCTCTGGCACAATAGATTGGGTCATCCAGCGTTGAGCATCGTACAACAAGTCATTTCCAGAAATAAGTTGCCCTGTAGCAGCAACAAAGTCTGTCCTAGAGTGTGTGACTCTTGTCAATGTGCGAAGAGTCACCAATTACCCTTTCCTCGTTCCAATAATGTTGTTTCCCGTCCACTTGAACTTGTTTCTTCTGATGTATGGGGACCGGCAGTCACATCTTTTGGTGGCTATCAGTATTATGTCAGTTTTGTTGATCACTACAGTCGCTTTACTTGGCTATATCCTTTAAAAACAAAAGCTGATGCATACAAAATATCTCCATAGTTTAAGAATCATGTTGAGCGTCTGTTAGATACCAAACTCATCAGCCTCCAATCTGACTGGGGTGGAGAATATCAGAAACTCCATGCATTTCTTCAAACATTGGGCATCGCACACCGTGTATCATGTCCTCATACTCATCAGCAGAATGGAAGCATCGCCATATTGTCGATGTCGGCTTAACATTACTTGCTCAATCCGGGCTGCCGCTATTGTTCTGGGATGAGGCGTTTAAAACAACTTGTTTTCTCATCAATCGGGTCCCTTCCCCGGTCATAGGCACAACTTCACCAGTTCAGAAGCTCCTTGGTCATCCTCCAGATTACAGCTTCCTCAAATCTTTTGGGTGTGCGTGTTGGCCCAATCTGCGTCCTTATAATGCTCAAAAATTACAGTTTCGCTCCACACAATGCGTGTTCATTGGCTATAGTGCTCTGCACAAAGGCTACAGATGTTTACACCGACAAACTGGTAGGGTGTATATCTCACGTGATGTTGTATTTGATGAGCACCAATTTCCATATCAATCTCCTTCACCGTCGATTCACTCCCAAATTTCCGAGACTAGTCTCCTTCTTCCACCACATCTCCATACCGTGAGTCCTAATAGTGAGAATGCCGTTGTGCCTATTGAGCATTCTAACCTATCTTCAGGTGTTCCAGTTCTTGATATATCTCTTCAGGAACCGTATGATGATGTGGCGGAATCGGGGGCACCTACTGGAGAAATGGAGCAATCGGGTCAATCCAGTTCAAATGGTACTATACCAGATCAGGACATTGTCGGCAACAGTGACAGCAGCTCGTCTGGCCCTGCTCCTGCTTCTGTGGTTAATCGTCTACATGGCATGAGGACGAGAGCTCTAGATCATATATACACACCGAAAGTAAGAACATATGGTACAATACCGTTCACGAGAAGAGCAAATCTTGTGACCAGAGAGCCAACAAATTACACTGAAGCCGCAAGTGATCCGAAATGGAAGGAGGCTATGGATCAAGAATATGATGCACTGCTGAGAAATCAGACATGGCATCTAGTACCACATAAACCAGGAATCAATCTTATAGATTCCAAATGGGTATTCAAATTGAAACGGAAGGCTGATGGTTCAGTGGATCGGTGTAAGGCTCGTTTGGTGGCCAAAGGTTTCAAACAACGCTATGGAGTTGATTATGGGGACACATTCAGTCCCGTGGTAAAACTAGTTACAATAAGGCTGATACTTGCATTGGCGGTCTCAAAGAATTGGCATTTGAAACAGCTCGATGTACAAAATGCCTTCTTGCATGGAGTGTTAGAAGAAGAAGTCTACATGAGACAACCAGAGGGATACCAGGATAAGGGGTATCCAAATGCAATTTGTAAGCTGGACAAATCACTGTATGGGCTCAAGCAGTCTCCTCGGGCATGGTACTCACGGTTAAGTGCCAAATTACAGGAGCTTGGTTTTGTGTTTTCTCGAGCTGATACTTCTCTATTAATCTACAACAAAAATGGCTTGGTAATCTATATCCTAGTATATGTGGATGATATCATTGTAACAGGCTCATCAGAGACAGCTGTATCAAGATTAGTGCAACAGCTCAAGGATGAGTTTGCTGTAAAAGACCTGGGTGATTTGCACTATTTTCTCGGTATTCAGGTGCAACAAGAGAAGGATGGGGTATTGCTGTCTCAGCATAGATACATCTTGGACATTCTTATGCGCACAGGAATCGGAGAGTGTAAACCAGCAGCAACGCCACTAACAGTTTCAGAGAAACTTTCTCGAGAAGAAGGGAAACCATTGTCTGTTGAAGAGGCTACAAAATACAGAAGCACTGTTGGTGCATTACAGTATGTCACGCTCACGAGGCCTGACATTGCCTTTGCTGTAAACAAGGTTTGTCAATTTTTACACACTCCCACAGAGCTACATTGGTCTGCAACGAAGAGGATAGTTCGGTACTTAACATATACCATGCATTTAGGACTGAAGATCAGCAGGTCAGATTCAGAATTGGTCAGTGCATTCTCAGATGTAGACTGGGCTGGTTGCCCAGATGACCGGAGATCGACAGGAGGATTCGCTGTGTTTTATGGAAAAAAATCTGATATCTTGGAGTTCTAGAAAGCAGACTATAGTCTCCCGATCAAGTACAGAGGCCGAGTATAAATCCTTGGCGAATGCTACTGCAGAAATCATGTGGATTCAGTCTTTACTGAATGAACTTGGAGTGTATCAGCGGCGAGCTCCAGTTCTGTGGTGTGACAACCTTGGGGCTAAGTACTTATCTGCCAATCCGGGTTTTCATGCCAGGACAAAACATGTGGAAGTTGATTTTCACTTTGTGAGAGAACGGGTTTCGAATAGAGCATTGGACATTCGGTTTATACCTTCCAAAGATCAGCTTGCAGATGGTCTTACAAAGGCGATTTCTTCATTTGATCTTGCACGTCTTCGTAATGATTTCAATCTTGTAACAATCTCAAGCTCACCAGAGTTGAGATTGACGGAGGGTGTTAAAAGATAAGACCCATAGTTGTTAGAGTTAGTTTGAGGGCTGTTGCATCTAGCACTCTTATCTCTCTGTAGTTGAGACTCTCTGTTTACTCTGTAACAACCTTGTATATCGTTGGCATATATATATCAAAGGTAGCCCACTCTGATTGAGTTGAGGCAGCGCTAATCTCTGTATTTTCACAATATCAATAACTCCGATAATCTTTCTTTTACCTCAAAGAACCACATGACGCTTATTGCTAAACTTGTCCTTCTAATTCTTTCTATTGGTAGATTTGTCCTTCGGTTTCTTACTTTTCATAGACTTGTTCTTTCACACGGTTTGCCCTGTGGGCGTCGAGACTACATGAGTAGGGAAGGCTGGGTTGGTGGGCCCGCTTTCGCTTTATCTCGACTGTTCTTCCGTGGCCATCAAGATTAAGCCCGTCCCACGGTAACGGCGTCTGGTGCAATAAACTCGACGGTTCTTAAGATAGCCGTCGAGAGAAGTTATCTCGACGGCCAAGCCGTCGAGACAATGTCCCTCTCTCGACGGAGTTCTCTCGACGACTAGCCGTTGAGACAATAGTATCCCGATGGCTTGTGCGCTTTGTTCGACGGTTTTGGCACTCGAAAATGTTAACGTTTCCTGTAGTGAGACCTGTCCTTTCACTTCTTTTGTTTGCTAGACATGTCCATTACATAGAAGACCTATGTTACATCAATGACAAGCACGAATGGTTAGTCCCCATATTTTGAGGTCCACGGTTGTCATACCATACTGGACGATCATCATGCTTCCCATTGTCCCCGAGCCAAGCATATCAACTATTCATCGTTCGTCTCCTTACCCGTCATATGCTTTTCTAACCAGCCGCCAAAACGATCTACATGACGTGTTTTGTAGTACCCCATTAGTATTGCACTCAACTCAATATAGATAGGCTCACTTGATGTCCAACATGGTTGAAAGTTAACACACAGGTTACTTGGTGGCAATCGGGCATGCCAATCCTCAACCTGGGCATCTCATGTGGACAATTTCAATTGAGATGAATATAAACCTGGGTATGAGATGTGTGCTTAGTGATGACTCCCAAGATCATCTACCATCACACACATATCCTCAGATGGACCGATAGTGCAACACATGGAATAAAGGGCACATTTATGTTAATATACAAAGCGGTATGGACTACCGTCCATACAAATAAGTTGAACATAATTCAGAGTTGTACGTAACGGTGCAAGTTTATTTATCAAAAGCAGCGGAAGATCATCAATAATAAACCAAAAGGCCAGCGTAGTGTGCCTCCAAACCTGAGGCCAACCATCTAGAAAATAAAACTCAGCATCGTGCCCACTAGCGTCATTGCACCTTGCTTGGTAGTAATACTCAAGAGTGGGATCGCTTTCACCTGAAATAATGGCAACTTGTTTAAGTACTGATGGTACTCAATACTAGGAGGTAACATATATTCTCATTTATGCATAATAAGTATCCAATGGATGGCTAGCATGACAATTTTAGCATAAAGTGCATTTGCAAGACGTAATCATAATTAGGTTTAAAATGGCATTTGAGTAAACATGTTAAATATTGACAAACAATAGTATCATCAAGTGTATCGTCATTACTTCCATGAAGATCAATCTACGGGGCTCTATCCACCGTTGGTCTCCATCCGACCAAATTATACCACCAGTGGGACATTATTCGTCTCCGGTCTCTATCCGATGATCACCATGAGAAAACCAGTGCTCCGAAACACATTCCGACCAACCCACCTTAACCAAACCATAACCAAGCGCTAACAAATTGCAGCTTGTCAAACTCACATTCATCCTTAACCCTAGACGTGGCTGTTCGAACTATTCAACACCCTGTAGAGGTGTACAACTTTACCCACATGATACAACAAACCATGCAGAAGCCTTTTATATGTACATGCCAGACCATTGGGTCACCTGATAACTGTAACCCAATGTCCCACATGTAGTGTTGTGGTCCAAAGAAGTTAATCGTTATTGTGGTTGCTACTCATGGTCTTCCATTCATCCGTCCATGAGCCCCCACGAAAGCTAACCGTGGTATTGAAGCTACCCCCAATAGTCCCCCACACAAAACACCAGCAAACAATCAATAATCCCCCACTGATACAAGAACACACATAAAATTGGCTAAGTGTTCCCATTTAACACGTGTGGTCGCACGTATAGTACTTGAGAGGAAGGTACTCGATGTTCGGCACTTAATTACCCAATAAGGATACATGCATGTGAGGGATCTATCCTCCATCATCTCCTATCATCTGTTTGGGTCCAGCTCCAGACAAACACATGAAACCATTGTCAGGAACCGTAGATAAATCCAACCGAACAACAAATAGATCATAATCAGGTATCTCAATATAATTTGGGTACTCTAAGCAAGACTAAGCATACGCAACAAAATCATAATTATTTGTACCGCCAAAGCTTTCAAGATACAGAGGTGTTGAACATATATATACCACAACATAGCTATGGAGGCATTCATTCTGCCGAGAAAAATGGCTTTCAATGGCAAACTATCTGCTGGGAATGACTTTTCCCGATGGACATTCCGCCATAACCGTCCGACGGGAACCTAGCCGTCCGCAATTCTCTTTGCCGATAGACAAATTTTTCCCGGCAGACAGTTTGCCCTCGATTCTCATTTTTCCGGCAGACAGTTTGCCCTCGATTCTCAATTTTTCCCCATAGACAGTCTGCCCTCGATTCTCATTTTTTTCCTGGCAGACAGTTTGCTGGTAGACATTATTTTTGCCAACAAACAATTTGCTTGGATTTCCTACTTTTGCTGGCAGACATTCTGCCACAGTAAATTATCACAAAACAAAAAAAAAATTCACACTAATAATGATGCACTCATGAAGGGATATAACATTCCGTAATATGCATACCATAACAAAAAATGTACCAAGACATCAATAGGATATCACAAACTAAACCACTAGAAATAGTGGTGTGGTTATTTCTCCGAATAGTAACAACAATGCTTGATGATCTGCATTCTAAAAAAATTATGGATCTTGTCCATGTCTGCAGCCTCCTCTAGAGACCCCTGCTCGACATGATCCCACTAGCCCATCAGAAAGTTGTCAACAACCAGCCTGAACGAAGGGGACAGCTTAACACCTCCTTCCCCAGCATGTGCATCCTTGATAAGCTTCTATAGTTGATCGCGGTTCACATACTTAAGCTGCTTCATTTGAGAAGCTGCTTCAGTTGATCACTGTTCACTAACATAGGCCCATGTTCCTGGAAGCACTCCAAATTAATTGCTTTCCAATAATAAAAGAAATATCTGAGCTAAATTGCATTATAGACAAGACTAGCTAAATTGCATTATAGACAAGACTATACCATCAATATTTTTTTTTTCAGTTTTTGTTCTTTCAGGAGATAAAGTTTCAATTTGCACTGGAATAGAAAGTTATTAGTCTCTTGATGATATTTGAATTCTTTTGGTCTTATAAATCACACTTCAATAGTATAGAATTACTATGTTGCTGCATCATGAACCATGCAGAAGAAACTATAGCATTAGCGTGCCATTAAGAAAAAACAATGTTCTCACTGAAAGCACATCCTCTGTGAAATAGATAGAAATTTACAACCCTGTAGTCATTTCTATCAGATTCACAGGCAATGTCATCAATCAAGTGCGCACAAAGTAGAGACTAACCTTCCCAACACATAAGGCAAGAACTCCACTGAAGTAAAGCCATATAGGTAGTTTCCAAGGGGGAAAGGTAATAGGGAACTCAAACGAAGCTGTCTCACAACCTTCAATCCATTTTCACCTATTGTTTTATCAATCGCCGGAAATTTCTTATTTCCTTCAACCAATTTAAGAATACGCTCCCTTGCAAAGTATCTAGCAATAAGAAAGGCCACCGCTACAGCTAGCTATAAGGTCAACAAGTTTCAATGAGAAAATACATAAAAATGGCAGAACTAAGTTACAAAGATAAAGGAGTGCTCTTCTTGTTAGATTTACTTACTTTCCCACTGATTGAGACAATAATCGTACCAGTAACACTACCAAATAATAGACCCGCAGATATGGTAAGGTATTGCTGGAATAGCAAGAACCTGAACCAACTAACATTATATCATTAATATCAATACAAAGTTCCTTCCCTGATGTTAGATATCTATATGGCAAAGGTTTTTATCATATATAGTAGTGGATCAGAGGTGTATTTACTAATTCAAGTAAAAGAGTTCATAAATAGGCAAACGGAGAAAGAAATTGTGCCATGCCTTCAACCCGACTTGCACGATAGAATATAAAAGTATCTAGCACCTATGCGCTAGTGATAACTATGTATGCAAAGTGGAGTTCTGATACACTTGGCGATAGAAATTTACTATTCGATTCAAGATACTATATATAAACATATATTCTTATGTCGGACAAAGGCATCAATTAACACGAACCTCTCATGAATTATATGTAAGCAGCCCCAAACTGGAACTTTTGCATAGCATGATTGGAAGGACAGTATTGTACAGACCAAATATTATATCAACAATGACACTAAATAGCAACATCTGTCTTTTAAAAATTGAGATGGCTTGCACATTTAGAAGGTCGAATACCTAGTTTTCTAGTTTAAATGTTAAATAGGCGAAGTTATATAGTTTAGGGGTAAGCAGACTTTTCTTTTGAAAAGGAATGCTGAGTTAATATGACTATGTACAAATACTCATTTACACTATGGCAAGCAGGAATTTGTGTAGATGATAAATACTTCTACTTAACAATTGAGTTGAATTGTGAGGATGATAGAACCTAAAATTTTTTTATCTCAATGTCAAAAATAATTGTTAATTTGAAACATCATATATACAGGACAAGAAAAAATAGGGAGATTAATATAGCCACATCTTAAACTACATAGTGCCTATTTCTATGGGCAATATGACAACAACAGGTCACTTCTACACTGCCAGATAACTTGTGGATAACATAGACCCCGGGTATCCACACGGCGGGCCTAAGAGACCACCCGACAGGGGATGGATCAAGTCGGGTGGATAAGGACATATACCACTCGGACTCTAGAAGGCTTGCCCGGCAAGGAAAGAAGTCTATCCCTAATTAATAGGGAAGATATACTTGTAATCCCGGATAACTACATATCTGGCTAGAGGATAGAGATAGGAATCTTACCTCGTAACCGACCAGGACTCTATCTTGTAACCCTGCCCCCACTATATAAGGCGGGCAGGGAGCCCCTGGTTGGGCATCTTCATTATCTTCATCATTAGGTTGATCATCATCTCCACACCCATCCATGGAGAGACATCTCTTGATCATCTTGTACACATATACACCATATAATCCCAGAGCACAGGAAGTAGGGTATTACCTCCGCCATGAGGGCCTGAACCTGTATAAATCCCTGTCTTATGCGACCATCGAGTTTGGATCTTGTGCATCGCCCCATATATAATTATTGCCGGCGGTGACCTCCCAGTTAGTCACCAGTCAACAGTTGGCGCGCCAGGTAGGGGCAGCGTCAAGATCATCTTCATCAAGCTCGATGGCTTCGATTAACGGAGTCACTGTCATCTCCGTCCTGGAGCCGACTGCGTCATCAACAGCTTCGGCGACTGCACTTCCCTGATTTGAATCAGATTCAATCTGGGGAGAACCACAACAATGCCTCTTGCTCGGGTTGGGGATCGCCACGGCCATCTACTCATGAGTAGTATGCCAACGGCTCAATTCCTGACTCGGATACGGCGACGGCTCGAAGACAGATTCTGGACGTCATCTTGTTTCTTCAATTTCCATTGATCCAGAAGGAATTTCGGGATGAGACTAGATGCGTTGGAATGATAATTTCATCAGCTTTCCGTGAAGCCCAAGAACGCCTAAAACGGAGTTCGGATGTGTCCGGGACGTCCGTTTGAAGGCAGGCTGCACGGGAAGGTCGCGAATCTCAGCAAGCTCGCAAAACCCATCTGCGGAGGCTGCGGCATGTGGATAGGCCGTGGCACACCTCCAAGGATATCAAGGATTAGCAAAGAGCTTCTTCAAACAATCGACGATCAACACTTCTTCCGGACTTGGATCCGATCTAGTCTGAGGAGAACATCGACATCGCTTCGTCTGGATTCCCGTTCGGGTCGAGGAACGCCGCCGCCATCTACTCCTGAGTGGTGCGCCGGGGGCTCAATTCTTGACTCGGATATGGAGAAAACTCAATCAAGGACTTCAACAAGCTTTTTCGGACTCGGACAAGATCCGATCCGGGATGGAATTCAACAGCACTTCACTCGGACTCCCGGTCGTGTTGGGGAACGTCACCGCCGCCTACAGACGAGTAGTGCGCCGGGGGCTTAATTCCCGACTCGGATACGGTGAGGCCCCGATGGAGAACTAATCTCGGGTGGTGACCGTCATCAGCAGCAAATCACTCGGACTCGACGATCATGGTGTCCATCTTGAGACGCCGGCTTCATCAACCGCGAAGCGAACATAAGAAGAAGATGCGATCTGTTCCCATTCAGATTCTGAACGAAACTTGTGTCGCGATTTCCCATTGACTCAGGAGGAGTTTCAGGGTCATATAAGATGCGTTTGAAAGCTTATCTCGTTATCTTTCCAACGAATCCAAGAGCGCCTAATTCCAACTTTGGATGCGACCGTGACACCTTTTTCAAGGCAGTCTGCGCAGAGAGGTCGTGAATTTCGGCGAGCTCGTAAAGCTCGTCGGTGCCAGCCACGGCGTAAGGATTGATCGTACCACGTATCGTGGGACGTTGAAGTCCAGCGAGGACTTTCATCAACTTTCGTCAAGCTACACCAACCGCGCGGAGATCATTTACGGCTACGGCTCAGCGAGAGGGTAGATTAATCCCCGTGATAAGAATCTCAAAAGGTGAGGGTAAAAAGGTACAATTTCGAGAGCCGTAGATCAGTATCAGTCGCAGGAAAGTGGTGCTTCTTTGTAGCGCAAGACGAGAAAAAAGAACTTTCATGACTACCTTCGTAGCCCGCTGCATTCGCGACTTCAATTTCCACGCCGACAACTTCATGATCTGGCAAAACTACACCGACTAGTTTTCTCCCAGCTCAGCTAGGTGCAAAATTGGGGCACTTATAAACAGCCCGAAGTAGGTTTTTTTTCTCCTATGTATAACGGAAAGCAGCCTGAACTATACAAGAGAAGCAAAAAAACGAAAAAAAAGGGGGCAAAACTGGGTGAATCTGCTGCATAGCGGTTCCGCTACCAACAAGAATGTTGTGCATCCTTCCACATCCAGGTTCGTTTTGCAGGAGCGACTCTCCCCCATCCACCATTGCATTACACCAAGTCACCAACCACCTGTCACTTTGTATTGAAGCCACCATGCATAATACTGGTGTATAACAGAGGACAACCAGTATTATAACAAGCCACCGATCACCTCGCTGTCTCGAACTGAGGTCACCGCGAATAATCTTCATCACAGGAAGCCAAGACTGCACAAAGCCATCAATCACCTAGCTTTCTTGTATTGCCGAAATCATGAATGATTTTGTGTATTCAAATGTTTGAACAGGCTATTGGGCTTTCTGCTGGAAGTATACAAAAGTATAATATTAGTAACCACAGATAGGATCATTTCTAGAAAGAATGGAACCGCAGAAATATAAGAGTTAATCCAACAATAGCAAAAATTTGACTCAACGAAGGTAGATAAAAGGTTTGTATTTGTTTGATCCTTTGCTAGAACAAACCTGAGCGAGAAGTAACTAAAAGCAAGATGCCGATCAGCTCCAGATTGCAGGATTTTTGAATTGTAAGCATATTGCATCAGACAAGAACTTCACAATTTCTTCCCTTCTCACTGCTTTCTCCTTCTTCGTATCAAGATGTCGAACCTTCACCAATAAAGGAGTTAAAAAAAACTTCTGTATACCAAGCATAGGGTTTTAAAAGTCAAAATGCAACCACATGAACATGTAGATGTAGGTATATATACTAGCCTCCAAAGTGCCTGAAGATTCATGCGAGGGGTATTAGTTACAATGCTTATAAAATTGGGTATTAGTTTGAATTTTAAAAAACAGCATCAATCTCGACTTTGAAGCACATTTCATGGTGGTGATAGTACATTGTACATATACCCACATGTACACATGGAAAAGCTCTACTTTTAGATATTTCTAGATCAATAGGAAATTTTATTTATGTCCATTTGCCTCATCAATAACACAAACAGAACTTTTTCAAATAAAAAAAAACACACACAGAACCACCAAATTCAAAATTTTCAAGTTTGCATCTATCCCAAATATTTTTATTATTTTTCTTGACAACATTTTCCCTCTGGTGTTAGAATAGAGGGATAGCTGACACTAAAATTATATGATACATTTTTAGATGGGGCTCAGGCTGTGATGGAGCCAGCAATTCAATCATTAATACTAATAAAGAAAATGTTCTCCATATCAAAAGATAGTTGAAATTGCAACTTATTGAAAGCATCAAAAGACAATACATGAATATTTACCTTAACAACATCCGTCTGTGAGAGATCTGCTTCTGTGATAAATACAAGACATTTGATGTCGTGGTCGTTGGCATATTCATATTGTTCTTGAAGGCTTGGGTCGTCCCAAGGAAGAAACTGAGCCTTTATAATAGTAAATATATTAGCACATACCAAAGAAGGGCACTCTTTACTGAACTTGCTTGCAATACTTCTGCAGAACTTACCTTTATGTTAGCTTCCCAAAGGTCTGCAGCAATCTCCATGCGCTCATTTAAGAGTCCACCCCCACCCTTTGAACAGACAAGTACACTGATGCTTGGTTCAATCCTGAAATCCAGCAAAATTATTAGTGCGCAATTTTTAAATGCAATACAGAACCTATATAATTACCTATGTAGTATCCTTGGCAACCCAGCTTCAGATGAAGGATTAATAGGAATGAATTTCTCAAGCGCAATGCTCACACCAGCAGCACCTGGGGGTTTGGTTTTCTGTAGAGGTTACCAAAAGCAATCAGAACACTAGTTGAAAATCTCTCATTCCGATCATATTGAAGGCAAATTGTGGTAACAACAATTATATAAGTTGTCTGTTTCTCTCATTTTGAGAATCTGCCAAGGCTGTCAATGTCTAAAAATCAAGACGGATGACTGAATGGTGAGCTTATAAGTGAGATATAATATTCCAAGTGCAGCCTGAAACTTGCTTGTAAATCCTGAAAACTTCCATTTTCATCTCCAGTTCTAAATCCGTGGTGGTACTTTTCTCAGGATTTCAGTCTAAAAGGAAGAATTTGAGCATGTACCCTTCCACCACATTGCTGGTGAAAGTGCTGCAGTACAGAGCAGCTTGATAAAACCTGTGCTGTGCACTCACCCTAGTACAGTACTTGGCATGCACTCTTCTACTCGGTTCATTCGTTCTCTTGCAAAATCTACTTCTATGTTTGTTGGCCCAGGAGCTCACACAAAAAGCAAGCAAAGCTTTCACAAGATCTCACACTAATGTTTACTTAGAAATCAATTGAGGCTCACTATATTACAGCTAAAGTATTCATTGATCTAGTTCTCAAGCTTAACTTACAAGTGCTTTTATATGTTCTATTTATAGGCTAAGCTGAACTGACCTTAGCTCAGCTCGTATATCCAAAACATTCTACAGCTAGATATTAATATTTTAGTCCTAGTAATAGCTAGATGCCTCTAGTATCTATTATCTAGTTCATGTATGAACTAGTAGTAGAACTAAATGTTAGCAACTCATTTTACAATCTTCTAGTAGATGTCAAGATTATATCTAACAATCTTCTCCTAATCTTGATATCTTAACTCTAACTTGTTGACACATTCGGGCACTCCTACGATATGCATAACACTTACTGACTTACAAAGCATCATAAGATAGCGACACAACTACTTAACACCCAATGCTCTACCTTTGTCTTCGACTTCTAGACGGCAACGCGACTACTCAACATCCAAGACACCACTCGTCGAAACCTACTCTCAGAACTTACTCTTAGACTCGACTTTAAGATGGCGACACCACTACTCAACATCCTGGACTCAACTCGTCGACTCCATCTTCATAGCAGTGCTGGCTGATCATCAGCATCAATAAGGAGGTTCATCGCCTCTTGCTCCTTACTTCGGTTGTGTCATTACTTAGCAAAATGTCTCAACTTCTGACAGTTGAAGTGTCGGATCTTTGCCTTGTCAAATTTGCTGTTCTTACCAAAATCTTTTTTGTGATTGCCCTTGAACCTTGCTTCCCACTCAGCATGAGTGAGTAGAAGCTCATTCCCTTCTCACCGGCGGCCTCTATTCCTCTCCTCATATGCCTTGAGATGACCGACCACTTCTCCTAGCTTCTTCTTTATATGCTGCTCAAAAGTAGAGACAAAAGGCAAGATCCTGTCTGGTATCGCACGAAGAAGCTTCTTGATAACCGTGTGCTCCTCCATCTTTTCTCTGAGTGCTCATATCTCATTGGCGATGGTGGTTAGTTTCATGGCGAAGTAACTAACTGACTCTGTCTCCTTCATGTACAGATACTCCCTCATCAACGTCTGAACATGAGCTTACTTGATGCGGTCGGAACCAACATGCAACTCTTGCAATATGTCCCATACCTCCTTTGCCGTCGTCTTCTCCGCCAAGACCATCATTATGTCTAGACCTGATCACAGGCCACCCGACCCGACGTACCCGACCTAACCCGGCCCGAAAAAACCTAGCCCGGTCGGGTCAGGCTTGTACGACGGGCAGGCTTGGGCTCGCATTTTCTGTTCGGCCAAAAATCGGGTCAGGCCTAAATATTTACTCGTGGGTAGCCCGAAAAAACCCGATTCTAATACAAGGTAGAATGCCTCAACAATACCGCACCACAGCCCAACAAAAAGTAGCAGGCCCAGTCCAAACAGAGGCATATAAAAGCTTCGTTCTTCTGTAGTCTGCACTTCGCACTAACCCTAGTTCGCACTTTGCTCTTCCCCAGCCCCCATTCGGCCGCCGCCGTCCCCATGCCCCCAACCCCATAAACCAGAGGCGCCTCTAGGCGGCGCATCCGACGGCCAGTGAGCGTTGCGTCGTCGCGTCGGGCGGCCAGCGAGCGCGCGTCGGGCGGCGAGGGCAACCAACAAGCGGCACATGGGGCGGAGAGGGGGTCGGGCTTCAGGCTTTGGGTTTTTTAATCGGGCGAGCTTGGGCTGCAATTTTGTGTTTTCTGTCGAGCCTCGGGTGGGCTCGGGCCGAATGATTTTTGATCGGGTTTTCAAAAACCCGACCCGAACCCGCCGAATGATCAGGTCTAATTATGTCCTCTGGTATAGCTTTCATGATAGATGCGAGAGTCATCTGATCCTTGTGCTCGTCAACAACCTCCTCACTCTTCACTACTTTCCACAATCCTTGCGCGCATGAAGATTTTCATCTTCACCGTTCAAGGCCCATAGTTGATGTTGGTGAGCATCGGATACCGAAAACTTACGATGCCTTCTCTTGTCGAATTCCTCGAGACAACCTTGCTGCCATCACCACCAGATTTTGCACTTTCCGATGTCTGCGGCATAACCTTCATCATACGGTGCAGAAGCTAACTAGCTTTCTGTTGACGCGGAAAAGTGGTTTCCCGGCACCAACTACAGCTGAACTCAGAGGATCGGGCTTTGCGAGGACGTGCCAGCCGATTTGACCTTTTGCAATCGGCAAGGTTTCCGATAGATAAGCTGCCGACGAACCAATGAAGATTTACCGATAGCTTGGGAAATAAACGATTATCAGCTTAACAATGAGACGTCGAGCCGATAAAGTAGACAAGCCGCCGGCGAAGCGATGAACGCTTTACCGATAACTTGGAAGATAATCTGATGATCGGCTTAACGATGAGACGTCGAGCCGATAGAACGGGATGGAACCTAACACCTCTAGCAGACGGCGATGCACAACAAATGCCACCGAGAGATAGTATTCCGGACGAAACCTAACTCCTCCTGGCAGACGGCGATGCGCAGCAATGCCGCCAAGAGATGGTATTCCGATGCCGACGGCGAGGAGATCGGACTGAACCGAGGCAGTCCCTACCAAGGGAGTTGACGGCGAGAAGATCAACCTTAGTCGAGACAGTAGACGCCGGCGTGATGTATTTTGAAAACCGATACGAGCAGATCGATCGGATTCATAGCACAAGTGTAAAAGGTAGACGAAATAGTAGATGTATTATTGATTGATTGAAGAGAGGTCCTTTACACGCCGCACCACGGCTCTTATTTATACTAACGATGTACCGGCTAATTCGATAATTTGACATGGACTCTATCTCTTAGTTACTTAAAATAACTAACCGACTAGACTTATCGTGCAAGGCACGGACTAGATACAAACTAACTAAAAACACTAATATTATTTATTCCACGTACGTGGAGTATTCCGGGGCTGCCTTGGTCGTCACGTGAGGCACTTGACATCTTTTTCCATGTATATGCTGTCGTCTTTGCCCAAGCCGATTATGTGCTTCCACATAAATATATGCACATATATATGACCGGCTTTTACATTAAAGTAGTCCGTCATGTTGTCCAATTAGCTAGCTGTTGGCTATTTCTTCCGAACGTGGATGACGTACTTGATCGGCAATTAAGTCATACATACGCATATGTATGTATAGATAACCCTTTATATGATTTAATCAACCAATCGGCTTATTAAGATTTCCATATGCACGTGAGCTGCTCCTAGCCGATTATGTCCCTTCCAAAGATAGGATCGCAACTTCAGGAGCAGGTTGTGGCTCTTCAGTATGTGCCTTCAGCAGATCAGTTGGCAGATTTCTTCACAAAGGCACAGACTCGACAGCATCATTATTTTTCTCTCTCCAAACTCAGTGTTGTTGATCCACCAGGAGTTTGAGGGGGGGCGTCTTCAATATTCTTTTCTTTCCAAACTTAGTGTTGTTGATCCACTATGAGTTTGAGGGGGTGTTAGAGATATATTGGGCTATGTATTGGGCTGTGTATATGGGCTTGGGCCGTCCCCTTGCTGTATTAGGGTTTTCTAGTCTTTTTCCTTTATGCCCTTATACTCTGTATATATATTGGCCCTTGGCCCCCATACGAATACAAGTGCTATTCCTAACATCTAGTATCTAGTTCATCTATGAAGAACTGAATGTTCTAAATGCTTCTAGGATCTCTATATAGCTACAAGCTAGCTACTCCTTTTACAATCTTCTAGTGGATGTCAAGATTATATCTAACAATCTTCCCCTAATCTTGACATCTTAACTATAACTTGTTGACACATTCGAACATTCCTACGATATGCGGAACACTTATTAAGCATGCATAGGATGGCGACACAAATACTCAACACCCAATGCTCTACGGCTTCGACTTCCGGACGTCGACGCGACTACTCAACATCCAAGACACCACTCATCGAAACCTACTCTTAAGACTCGACTTCAGGATGGCGACACCACTACTCAACATCCTGGACTTAACTCGTCGACTCCATCTTCATAGCAGTGCTGACTGATCATCTGCATCAATAAGGAGGTTCATCACCTCTTGCTCCTTACTTTGGTTGTGTCATTCCTTAGCAAAATGTCCGAACTTCTGACAATTGAAGCATCGGATCTTTGCCTTGTCAAATTTGTTGTTCTTACCAAAATCTTTTTTGTGATCGCCCTTGAACCTTGCTTCCCACTCAGCATGAGTGGAAACTCATTCCTTTCTTCTCGCCGGCGGCCTCTATTCCTCTCCTCATATGCCTTGAGATGACCGACCACTTCTTCTAGCTTCTTTATATCAGCAAACTACTCAAAAGTAGAGACAAAAGGCAAGATCATGTCTAGTACTGCACGAAGAAGCTTCTTGATAACCGTGTGCTCCTCCATCTTTTCTCTGAGTGCTCGTATCTCATTGACGATGGTGGTTAGTTTCATGGTGAAGTAACTAACTGACTTTGTCTCCTTCATATACAGATCCTTGAAGTCCTCATCAAGGTCTGAACACGAGCTTACTTGACGCAGTCGGAACCAACATACAACTCTTGCAATGTGTCCTATGCCTCCTTTGACGTTGTCCTCTCCGCCAATACCATCATTATGTCTAGACCTGATCATAGGCCGCCCGACCCGACGTACCTGACCCAGCCCAAATAACCTGGCCCGGTTAGGTCGTGCTTGTACGACGGGCGGGCTTGGGCTCGCATTTTCTGTTCGGCCAAAAATGGTCAAGCTTCGGGCCTAAATATTTACTCACGGGTAGCCCGAAAAAACCCGATTCTAATACAAGCTAGCAGGCCTCAACCATACCACATCACAGCCCAACAAAAAGTAGCAGGCCCAGTCCAAACAGAGGGATATAAAAGCTTTGTTCTTCTGCAGTCTGCACTTTGCACTAACCTTAGTTCGCACTTCGCTCTCCCCCAGGCCCCATCCGACCGCCGCGATCCCCATGCCCCCAACCCCATAAACCAGAGGCGCCTCTAGGCGGCGCATCCGGCGGCCAGTGAGTGATGCGTCGGCGCGTCGGGCGGCCAACAAGCACGCGTCGGGCGGCGAGGGCGGCCAGCGAGCGAGCGTCGGGCGTCGAGGGCGACCAGCAAGCGGCGCATCGGGCGGCGAGGGCGTCGGGCTTGCGAGTTAGGCTTCGGGCTTCAGGTTTTTTGATCGGGCGGTCTTGGGATGTAATTTTGTGTTTTCTGTCAGGCCTCGGGCGGGCTCGGGCCGAATAATTTTTGGTAAAAACCCGACCCGAACCCGCCAAATGACCAGGTAATTATGTCCTCCGGTATAGCTTGCATGATAGTTGCGAGAGCCAACTGATCCTTGCGCTCGTCAACAACCTCCTCACTCTCCACTACTTCCCACAATCCTTGCGCGCGCATGAAGATTTTCATCTTCACTGCCCAAGGCCCATAGTTGATGTCGGTGAGCATCGAATACTGAAGACTTATGACGCCTTCTCTTGTCGAATTCGTCGAGACAACTTTGCTGCCGCTGCTGCCTTCACCACCAGATTTTGCACTTTCCAGTGTCCGCGGCATGACCTTCGTCATACGGTGCTAGCTCTGATACCAATTGTTGGCCCAGGAGCTCACACGAACAACAAGCAAAGTTTTCACAAGATCTCACACTAATGTTCACTTAGGAAGCAATTGAGGCTGCTGAAGTATCCATTGATCTAGTCCTCAAGCTTGGATGAACTGACCTTAGCTCAGCCCATATATCCAGAACATTCTACAACTAGCTATTAATATTTTAGTCTTAGTAATAGCTAGATGCTTCTAGTATGCAGTATCTACTTCATCTATGAGCTAGTAGTAGAACTAAATGTTCTAAATGCTTCTAGCATCTCCATATAGCTACCAACTAGATACTCCTTTTACAATCTTCTTATAGTAGATGTCAAGATTATATCTAACAATGTTCAATTAGAAATAGAAGAGTATGAAAGATGTCATTGTATTGTTACCAGGCAGGTCCGGTAGTTACTTGTGAAAACAAAGTACAAACAACATTAAGGTTCCCTCATGCATAAAATGGGCATCAAGTATGACTTACATATGCCTTATCCCAAGCTTGTTCCATCAACCAATCGTATCGTCCTCCAACAGCTAGCAATTTTTCATGGAAATTTGACCCAGTATTACCTTCTTTTGCATAGACCTGTGTTGAGACACCATCAATCATGTGTCACAGTAACAAGATTATGTTGAATTTCAGTGATATTACAACACTATGTAAATCATATCATGTGCTTTGAAAATCTCAAGGCTGAGAATAAAAGCACAACAACTTTTTTGTTCAGTTATAATATTTTTAAAATATTTATTTAACCAAACGAAAAACTTAACAATAGAATGCTATACAGATACACTCAAGGTATAAGATGAAAAGTGAAATAGGATTATCTCCAAAGAAAAAATGGATGGGTGCTCTCCAAAGATTAAAGAACGGACTGTTCACCAATGATTTAAAACTTCAAAGAAAAAGAGATGTAAGGTTATAATTCACCACCTGAAAAAACAGGTCTGTGTAGTAATATTCTGAAGGAGGCATGAGTACATCAATGATAATATGCTCTTCAACTGACCAAACTCTCAAACATTTGAGGAAAGCGGAAAGATCATCAAGCGCCTTGCAAGCAGATTTATCTACAAAATAGAACACAAGATGAGTGATGATCCCTCAGATATTCCAAGATGTAAGCTAATAGAAAAATGATAGGAGTCACTACCATAGAAGAGGGTTCCTCTTAATCTAGCGAGTACTATATCTGCACAGCCACAAAACCTCTGATCTGCTTTATGTAGCTTCTCAACAACTTCTTCAGAAAGACAGAGATCCTGAAGAACCCAATAAATCAGTCTATATCATTTGGCATGGAACATATCAAAGTGTGTGAAGCATGAACAATATTATATTTTTCCATTTTGTGAAGTAATATATTATACTGTTTCTATAAAACTAGTATAGGAAGTACTGTAAGTCCGTACTGCTATTAAGAATGCTCTAATTAGCAAAGCAACAAAATATGAAATAGATGTTCTGATACTACATTGTTGTGTAAAATATGACAGATTTTCTTATACCTGTAATAGCTGTCCACGAATCAAGCTCCATTGTGACTTGCGATCGGCCTTATTTGGCCAATATTGGACTAGAGTAGAAGATAGAAACTGAAGAAAAAAGAAAAGGTATCAGCTAAGACAATTCCACAAATTTCAGAAACAGGTAAGGAAACACATCATACCTCAGCAACATTCTGTCTTCGTTCCTGAGGAACTCCTGCCCAGGAGCAAACTGCTTCAGCAACTTTGCTGTGATTCAGACGAATAACTATGGCCTTCAAATCGTAAAAACGACTTCCAAGGTCCAGAGTCACCTATTGTTGCATGGAAGTTTTTTTTTTATGTGACAGCACAAAACATAACTTCTATGTTAAAAAATGCCCCCATCGATATAGTTTTCCTCCTCCCAAATAAATTGTTGCAACACGAAGGACAACATAATAGGAAATATGGACAGAAGACAAGGTAATAGAAAGGGTATAAAATGTTACGTGGAAATAAAATACCTTAATAATTTCAGCCTCTGGTATCGGTGAAGCACCTCCGATAATGTCAAAATCACCCTGAAGGGGTGAAAGGATATCAGCACAAACTTTAGAGAAGGAATTGTTGAAATGATTTGGTAATAGGAAAACAATACAAAGAAGCATGCAACGTTTTGTTTTACATAAAATGACAATTTAGTATAGACAAACATCTGCTTTTCAAAAAATATAATATAATCAAACATTCACCTGAAGAAAGCGATAAGGAGTTGCATGACCAACAGCTCTTCTATGAACCCATGATATTTCATAACGCTTAAATGATGACATCTGTAAACGAATTACATAAATAGTAGCTGATCATCGTTGTACTTGTCAGCGATCTCTTTTAGGGGATTAAAGGAGAAAAGGAGGCAGAAAATCTCTGAGCATTATGAAAACAAAAACAAATCGATTACCTCCATCAAATGAATTTTCTATGATGCACTACAGTATTAAACCCCTTGGAAGGAAAAATTAGCAAATGTGGTTAAACAAGACGCATTTTCGAATTCACTAAGGCTCTGTTCTTTTCAGCTTAACAGCTACATGTTTTGGGTTTTTTTAGCCTGTTTTTTTCACTGTTTCGAAGATGGGTCCTAACACTTTAAAAAAACAAGTCAAACAAAATGATTTTGAATCTCGAGACTACCTCGAGAAGCTCTACAAATTTAATCATTTCAGCCATTCAGATCAGCTCGAAAAAACAGGGCCTTAAATTTTCGACTGGCATAAACCATCACACTGCAGTATGTCTGCCTAAATAATAATATGCCATCCTTGTTACCGCTTTATGCAGCATAAATATCAACTAGACATGAACATGAATAATTACCACAAAAAATTCTTACATGATTTACAACTACGCTAGTATTACATCCAACCCAACTAATACACGAGGACTGGGTGGTGGCCCAGTGGTGAGGATCAGCGGTGGCTGCCTCACCCACCAGAGATCGAATACTGGTGTCTCACCTGGAATTTAGGGCAGAAAAATGCAACGCTACACAAGCTGGAAGGAGGGAGCACACGAAAAATCAGCCAAGTGATGTGGGAGGGCACTGCGGGTGAGCAGTGGGATGCCCAAGGTGATAAAAGAAAGAGGAATTAAAGGAAGCTTGAAAAGCTGCAGCAGCAAGGGGACACCCAATGTGGATGAAGGAAGGGGAATTAAAGGAAGCTGAAAAGGCTGCAGCAGCAGAAAAAAAGAAAAGGAGCTTGGCTCCATTGCATGGGAAAAAAAGCATGCGTGTAATAGATTAAATAAAAAGTAGCATTAGGAGATTAGATTGCAATAATTGTTTGGCAGAGTGGCAGACATTGTTTCTGTTGCATTTGCAATGGAAAATGGGGAGCCCCCTTTTTTTTTAAAAAAAACCAACTAATACAGATGAAGCAAAAAAAAGTTAACATCAATATGGAACATCTCCAATCTAACAACTATAATAGTTGAAGGGAAAAACGAATATAAATTAAATTGGTACAGATAAACTATAAGAAATAAAACGCTATAAAATAAAACAATTCACAAGAATAAAATAACTAAGAACTATCATACTCGTTACAAAAAAAAAAAATAAAGCACAGACCCGGTTAGCAGCAACTGACATAACAAATGGTGTTCGTAACTCATAGCAAAGTTCTAGCATCTCTCCTCCTTGAGTTAATATCTTCACTGTTTTTCCCCTAGAAAAACATAAACGATAATATAAGATTTGTCATTGCAGAGTATTGATCATGTTTAAAGAATATTTATTAGTTTCTCAAATATTTCAGATCAAATATTCATCAGCTTAGTAGTCTAGAAATCGAACAAACCTATTATAGAACAGTTATTAGTCACTCCCCTATTTTAGATCAAATATTCTTCAGCTAAGCAGTCCAGAAATCGAACGAACCTATTTTCAGTAAATTTTCCATCGAGTGTATGCAAGGGTGATATCTGGAACCTTTTAGCACAATGTCGCTTAAAAACCTCCTTGCTAACCTCAATGATAGAGTCCAGAAGTTCACTATTATCATTTTTACCAGTGGATTTTTTGCTGCTTTCATGCTGGCATTGCATTTTGGCAACCAGCCTGTCCTCGTTAAATATTGTAGATATAACTCGATCATAAACATATGTATCTTCTGGTGTCTGTATCATTCTAAGTACATCTGCATCAAATGCACAGAGAGAGTGGCATAAATCTGTCAAACAAATAGAACTACCACAGTACCACTTCAAATCTATAACCTATTCAGTTCAAGGGAGTTGCAATATATATTTACAAAAGAGGAGACCAACAAATACCTTAAATGATCCAAGATGAATAATAGATACAAGCACCAATTTATTAAAAAATACATTGAGCACCACAAAGGTATATGCAGGTAAATGCCCCGGATATTTATACAGCGGGGCCATATCAAAAGAGTGCAAAGTTCAAACTCATTAATTTATTTTTTAGTAGTCATCATAAATCAATCATCAGCTCCTGATCTCTTCTTTAAATAGCTATGACGTACTGTTAATGAAGAAAAGGAAAAATCTAACCATTTAGCCACTCGTCTTCCATCCGAGGAGGCAGTTCATTTTGCAAAATCTCAACAGCAGATGGCCGTCCAGAGGGGATTGGAGACAGTAAGCGCTTTAACAGGTTTGATTGACCAGGAAATTGTGTTGCCCACGATAGTGGAGGATCACCCTTCTGTTTAAGATCAGAAAGAACGAGATGCCTTTCCATTGCTGTTGTAAATGGATGCCAGAGCTCAAAGAATATAACTCCCAAACTGTACATGTCAGCCTAAAATAACATATATAAGACTTGGAATAAGTTTAGAAAATCAGTGCCAAGTTGCAATCATGTTACAAAGGAAGAAAAAAACTTTTCCACTAATTAGATAGGTTTATTTATTTATTTTAGTAAACTAAACAAATTATAGCTCTATTCTGACCTTTTCATTTATCTGTGGCCACTTCTGTTCTACCTCAGGTGAGGTATAAAAATATGTGCCAACTCGATCTGTTCCATCCATTGAAACACCCATTGCTTCAGTAGGAAGGTATTGGTCATGATCCAGCTGCTCCAGCTTTAGAAATTTGGCTGAGAACAATCATAGAAATGTTCAGTCCAGATTTTCCTCAAGCACCAGAAATTAAGTTTCACATAGAATATATAAAAAAAAGCAACTAAATAGCAACTCCCGCTATTCAACTATTCAAGATATGCCTTAATAACAATAAGAAAGTAAAGCGTAGCATTTGAAACACCAGAAGTGCATCAACAGGCCAATTCAATATTAAATGCTAATACGTTACTGTGAAAATTTGAAAAGAATGTAATTGAAATAACTGAAGCTGGTAGCTTTGTATGACATTTTAATTTAATACATCATCCTTAAGAGGGTATTTTCCAACTTCCAAGCTACCAGGTAATAATGAACAGATGATAAAATAAAAGTAATGCTTGATAGTTAATAATAGTTAATATAGAAAAACCAGGTGATTCACAACATCACAACTAAGGGGAGAAACTAAAGATACGCAATAATTAAATCTTCTACAGAACTGTATGATTCGCTGTTTAATAACTAGCACATACTGATAATAATTAAAATAAAAATAAACCAATTGAAAAGAGATATCATCATGAAGTTATCTTACCAAGACCAAAATCCCCAATTTTGATATCATTGCGCACATCAAAAAATATGTTGCTAGGCGTCAAGTCTCGGTGTATGATTCCTTGACTATGAACATGTGCTAAGCCTTCCACAATTTGTCGAAATAGGTGCCACGCATGGTCAACATCAAAAGATGAACTATATGTCTCAAAATCCTGTCGCAGGGTCCTTCAACCAACATACCAAATGAAATTAGGTAAAAGGAGCAACCATCTTAATATTCTAGTTAATCAGCTGGAGAATTCAATGTCTAAAAAGTAGTAACAGATATTCCATTGATGTCCACACAATCAGACTTCTCAGGCCAAAGATCAGGCCCATGGCACAACCTAGTTGAAAGCAACGTCAGAGATGTGATGTTGCCATGTTGCTCCTCTGGAAATTTTCCGGTTTCTTTCTGTTGTCAGATGCTAAACAATTCAATGTTTTCATTTCAATAAATTGGGTCCGGTTAGAATATTTACACTCTTCCTATTAAATTTTCATTCATGCATAACTGTGAATTCAAACCTACCTGGGACAATACTCCATTTGGATGTACAAGTATGTGGATTCCTGCTTATTTCCAGCACCTGCATCTGATAAGCTGATGTCGTCATAACTATACATAGAGCTGTCCACAGTGTGTGACCCTCCAGTATTCAGAACATTATGAGGACCATACTCAGTTTCAACCCATGCCTGTCTCAAAGGCAGAGGTGAGATATGATTTGTTAATATCAATTAATTTTCCAAGAAAAAGCTATGTATGCAGAAATATTCACCTGGTAGTAGCGAACAACATGCTGGTGCTGCAATCGTGAAAGTGTGGCTACCTCTCTGAGAACCTTGTCAAAATATTAATGACATACATAAAAAACATAGCACAAGAGCTGGAGAAAAACTCCGAAGTGGAAACATATAAAAAATAAACTCATAGAAATACAGGTGTAGTAAATATTAACTAGTAGCAACTAGGGAATTCATAAAATTGACACCAAAAGCTCAAAAAATATAATGAGAAGTCATAACGCTGAAATTATTTTGAAATTTAAAAACAAGAAACCAACTTGATAGTTACTGAATTACTGGCTAATTATCAGCATCACGAAAGTGACATAAATTTATCTAAAGCTACATGCACGTGGAGTATATTTTTCAGAAACGATACCACAGATGACTATATAGTGAGAATAGCTAGCGTAGACTCCAGTCTACGGATCCCTCCGTAGACTTCGACGGGTTTTTGAAATTCGAGAACTTTAGTGATCGATCCAAACCGTTGATCTTGTTCATCTTGTCAAAACGTAGCCACTAACCAAGTTTTGTATTTTTTCGAATTTGTTTGCTATTTGTTTTCTAATTTTGAAAATCAGCCTTCTAAATAGTCATGGAGCATCCAAAAAAAGCTGATTTTCAAAATTAGAAAACAAATAGCAAACAAATTCGAAAAAATACGAAACTTGGTTGGTAGCTACGTTTTGACAAGATGAACAAGATTAACAGTTTGGATCGATCACTAAAGTTTTCGAATTTCAAAAACCCGTCGAAGTCTACGGAGGGATCCATAGACTGGAGTCTACGCTAGCTATTCTCACTATATAGTACTATAATATTTAGTATTAGTATGTGCTATTATTTAAAAGATTGAGACCATGTTAAGAGTCACATTGTAGGAGACTAGAAGCCCCTTCGAAAGTATATTTCAAGAAAACAAAGATGTATTGCACAATTGATTGGCTTAAGTCAACAACATTACACAAGGGAAAGATGCATCGAGTACCAAACAAGAAAAGGCTTGACAATTAAGTTAAAGCATTTATCTTTACACTGTTTACACCACAGGTGATTTCCAAACATGTAAAAAAAGATAGAACAGCAACATAAAGCCACAGAACATTTCAATTAAATGAACAAGAATGGAGATATACAAACCTTAGAATCTTTTCATTGACTTGAGGGCTTCTGTCCTTCAGGCGTATCTTTTTTACAGCATATTGGCGTCCATCTAGCTTATTTTCACACAATGCCACATGACCAAAGCCCCCGTGACCTTTCACAGATGAATAGATTATGCAAGTTAGGAGTTGTGTTAACATATACTTATCCACGCTACTATGAACAATATTTGCAGATGTAGAACAGCAACAATCCATAACTTATACAATTATCAATTATCTTTAGTTTCCTATTTTGGCTGCCACATCAAACCAAAAAAAAACCAAGATTGTTCAATGATTGAATAAGAGGGCTGTCATGAGGCAAAGAGCTACTGTCAGAAGGAAGTAGAATAACCACGCTCAGCTAGTGTCAGAACCTTCCAATTTCATAAATTCTTTTTGAGTCTAGGTCAAGTTTGGAGCTTATAAAATACATTCATGTAGTATAGCTTCATCTGTATAATATAATAGATGCTAGCTGAGACAATGATAATAGTACAGTGATAAATTTCAAATAGAAGTAAGGTACTCACCAAGTGAACGGAGCTCTTCAAAATCATTCAAATAACGAGAATTTGGCCTAGATGATGAATCATCGGCTCTCCAGAATAGAGAGCAGTCTGAAGAGATCTATTCAAGGTCATCAGAAAGCCAATTAACAATTAGAGATGATCAACAATATATCTGTCTTGTTTGAGATAAATCACAAGTTAGCAAAACATCGTCAAGCATGGGTTACCATTTGTTGTCCGAAAACATGACCAAAAGTTTCCCCAAAAACAGCAGGAGGTTCAGAAATTAAATCTTTAGCCCATTCCGAAAGAACCTGGTTAACAAAATAATATGTAGATGATTCAGTTGATAATGTGAGAAAAAATAAAAGATGAAAAATTAAGAAAATTAAATGGCCACACCCCTATGTTGCGTAATTCTGCTGATATCACTGGCAAAGCAGCTGAAAGAGAATCCTTTGATGCACAGGCTAGCCGAAGCAAGTGTACCTATATACCAGACATGATTCACCATTTAAAAAGGGAATCTCATTTGAACAAACATGTCCGAAGAAAAGATATACCATAATCAAGTCCCTTTTCTTATTTCGTGAAGCATCATCTAACATGTCTGAAACATAAGATGAAGAGCCAGAGTTTGAACCATAATCTTCATCATTCCAAGTTTCGTCTGCAACGTCAGAGTCCTACCAAGATTTGACAATTATACAGTCTGGTTAAGCATTTTGTATGAGTATGTGAATTCTTTTAAAAATCAATTGTAGATGTGAATGTTATATTCAAAAGTAAGCAGGAACACAGTATAAAGCATAAAGCAGGCACAGAGTTTCAATTACATGGTATAATGTGCACAGACAGATAGGTCTCAGTGCGATTAACATGAAAATATGCCAACAGCCCATAAAACAAGAAATTATACAACCACTAAAATGCATATAAACCCCACATCAAAGATCCACTTCTAGTCAACCATCAAAGAAAATATTTCAGAATTTCAGGAACAGAATTTATTTTTTTTTGAACGAATAGGGCAGGCGCTCTGCCATTTCATTAAGAAGAAAGAAAATGATACAACACCCAGAAAGAAACGACAGCCACAAGCAAAACCGAAAGGGATGCATGGCCGAAAAAACGAACCATCACCACCTAGGTAAAGCAAAGGAGCTGCCCACCACCACCACGACGCCGGACACGACCCACGCACAGGATGCACGAAAAACGCTAGAAAGGAAGACGCACCGCCGAAGACAGGTCCAAAGGCAACCTCCAGACCCCACCACCACAAGGGATGCACGGCTATAGAGCAAGGTGCCTAGAGCCAACTGAGTCATCACCACCTTGCGGGATGCACGGAGCATCGTCACCACCACAGGCCACCGCCATGCGGGATGTCACCACCACAAGGGATGCTCAGAATTTCAGGAACAGAAGTTAACACTGGACAAAAATTGTATGCCAGTGCAATCAATCAAATGGCTAAACATAATCACGTTGAAAATACTAGAAACAAGAACTAAGATGCAAAGCAGAATATAAACTATTTGTGCAGAATCATCTAAACGTAATGGCCAAGAATTTAAATCCATGAGCGAAAATAGAACAAGCGACTCCTGCAAAAAAGCACTAAAAAAATTCACATGCAACTCAAACCATAAACTGTCCCTTAAAGAATATCATACTACTACACATTGTTTTACATTTTTTCGCTCTTCTATAACAGCATTCCGTAATGTATAAAACTATCCTTCCACTAAAACACTGAGAACATATAGGAGTTCTGTTTTATTACCTCTGGTTCATGTACATTGTTGAAACTCTTTGCTGGAGTAACTGATGTATTTTCTCCGTTGCTTGTAGACAACGTCTTGTTGTCATTTTCAGTTTCCTCTGCAACAGCATGTAGATTTGGGACTGCCTCCCGTGCAACACCATGCCTTGAGACATGTTGTTCAGCATTATCCTGAGATATGTTTTTTGCAGCATAAACCTTATCAGCTGAAACTTGGGATTTTTCAGTTTTCCTCTTGCTTCTAACACCAGATTTGACTTGAAATCCAATACTTCTCCTTGCGCTGTCAGTTGCTGAATCTGGACCTTGCCTGCTCCAGCTACTATCATCATATAATTGACTATACAGATCAAATGTTTCATATATGTAAGAGACTCCAGAGTAAAGAGCATTATCAAGCCTGACTTCCACATCTACATCAGCTGTTTGCTGCATTGTGGTTGAACCCAAGCAAGGAGCCTACATTACAAGATAGTAAACCTTTTTAGATATGTTCCTTCGCACGAAAGCTCATGAACAATACAAAATAAAATTTATCCAACAATGAAACTAAAGGATAAGTAATCTGTTGCATACATGAAATCCTAGGCCTAGTGATCCAAGTTGCAATGGTTCAGAGGTAATAATAATTTAGAAATTATAACTGCATTTTCAAATTACACTAACAGTGCTAAGCTAACACATGAGACCAAGATCACACACAGTATTTAACAGAACAATACCACTGCCCAAAGGTTTATCACAGATCACAATACATATGATAAAAATGGTGTGCCAACTACCAGTAACATTTGTGGTAACCATAAGGATATTAGCTGAACAAGTGAGTTAAAGTAAAAATCTTGTAGTAAATCAACCAGTGTAGGCCCACATAACTTACAAGCCAAGGCAGCTTTAGCTAACCTAATAGCACTAGACCAGAAAAGTCAGCTGGTCCACTTTCTAAAACATGCGAGGAGCACTAGATAATTATATACCATGGAGTCATATGCCAATGAAAAGGCTCAGCACAAAGGATAAATCACGGATTCATGATGAAACAAAAAGATTGTGATAGCAAAAACAAGTATGCACCCTTAGTTTCACTATGTGCACACTGAAAACAGAAGAAAAAAAAAGTTCATGTCATATGTTCTATCAGATGCCATAAAGAAATTGACTTACAGTGCTTGCTGAATCATTAGCTGGCAAAATTTCTGACAGGAACTCTTGGGCACCCTCAACCAAATTGAAAATCATAACACGCCCTTCTCGAGAATAAATGTTTGCCTAATAACAAGCAACAACAGATGAGCCAAAGGTGTTTAACCTATGCACACCAAATATACAGAGTGAAACGAAACAATCACACATGGCGTTGTTGACATATCAACTGAAGTTGAATTTAATAAGGTACGCTTGAAACATAAAATTTCAACTTCTGCAATATAAAACTATTGATAGTAGAATGCTTTATAAAATATATTACATAGATTTATTTGAGTCGTACTATTCTAGGGTATTAAGCTTTTTATCGAATATGAAAAAACTCGGACAATTATTTCAGTTATGGACAGCAAAAAAGGATAAACATATATAGTACTTGCCCGGATAGGGGCAGAAGCTGTTTTAACGTTTGAACACAAACACCCTAACAAAAGGATACAACAGACAAAATCAAACTCAAAGCAAACCCTATCTCCATCTAAAGTAAACAAAAAATGCATCCCTTGAGCTTCTCTGACGTATCCCCCCTAAATTTGTTTCCATATTTGTCATAGTCCTGAAATTTTCCATATCAGTTACAACATGCTTGCATTCAACTAGTTTTTTTGGAAATGATTCATCCAAAAGTAAATTTGTGATAAATGACAGATAAGTCAAATGTACCTGGTCGACAAGAAGGGAAAGTAGCCGATCAGCATCTTCTTTAGACAAGTTTCTTTCAGGTATTATCCGCAACTTTGGGCACTTGTGGGGGTAACCAGGAAAACAACTACGTCATAATCAAAAGTTGGATGTCAACTAGTGCAAACAAAAAGCAGCTATAAAAACTGCTAAACCAGACTTACATTACATCAAGAACAGCCGAAATATTCAAATCTCCAAAGCCCATGCCATCAGAGTAAGGCCTGTTTACATTTTTTATTGATGAAGAAACTTTAGTTGGCGAAAACTGTATAGATGTACATTTAGGCCCAGTTCTCTACAGCTTATTTATTTCACTTATCTACTTATTTACTTATTTTGTTTAAAATATAAATGATTTAGTTTTTTCAATCCATCTTTTTTTTTATCTTGAAGGAGTGTTTAAAAACTCACTAAAAACAAGTCAAACAATGAGGACCCCGCTCTCAAGTTCACCTCAAAGTTAGGAGACAAGTCAGATAAGTAAATAAGTCAAATAAGATAAGCTGTAGAGCACTGAACCTTAGGAGTATGCTTGAGTTCATATCAGGAGTACCTGATAGATATGCTGAACCGGGTGTTAGGTGATTCTGATGTCACCTTGAAGTCCTCGAGAAAAATTGAAGACCTAAGTGATGCATCCAAATGTGCGATCAAGAAAAAGGCAAAACAAGGAGATAAGACTTTGAAGAGACTGAGTATTTTGATTTAACATTTTACAAAACGAGACAACTAAAACTACACCATCACAACCTATCCGACACCTAACTGTATGCAGACAGCAAAACTCTACACGAACCGCAGCTCTGAATTCTGAAATCTCCTAAATGTGCAGTGCTAACATCGATAGATGAAGCGAAGAGACCTCATAATAGTAAGTGTATTACAATTTTCTACACAGCACGAGATAATTAGAGACGAGTGCGAAACACATATCACTATCACGAAAGCAAATTCAATCCAGAAACAGCAAAGTAAGGCAAAAAAATACAATACGATGAAGTGAAACGAAACAATCACACATGGCATTGTTGACATATCAACTGAAGTTGAATTTAATAAGGTACTCTTGAAACATAAAATTTCAACTTCTGCAATATTAAATTATTGATAGTAGAATGCTTAATACAATATATCATATAGATTTATTTCAGTCGTACTATTCTAGGGTATTAAGCTTTTTATCGAATAATTTGCCAAGCAGGGTGAGGTGGGATGGGGGGCGCTTTACAGGGCGGTGAGCTCCTCGGTGAGCGCGGTCTGGTCTCCCTCGAGCTGCGCGGCGTGGTCCTTGGCCGCCTTGCGCCCAGTGCCGCCCCTCTTCTTCTTCTTCCTGGCGCTGTGCCCCATCGCCGGAGGGCCGCGATATCAGCCACCGCACCGAGCCCAAGAGGAGGGGAACAGATCAGATGGACTTTATACTTGAATTTGTGTTTGCGCCGGGCGAGGAGGGGTTGGATGGGAGGTTCTGACGTGGAATGAAGGGGGCGGGTCGACGACTCGACTCGAGTCCAGACTGTCGTCGAGTCGCCGTGAAGAGGCGGCTAGATTTTGGTCAGCGACTGAGCCGGGGGCTGGGTTCACAAAACCATCGGAGTTAGCCGGCAATGGCGCGGAGCCGATTAACCGCGATTAACCGGTGGTTCCGTACGATTTTTAACTCAAATTTAAAAGTCCGTCTTTTCGGTTTTGTTCGCGGTTAGCCATGGTTAACCAACGGTTTTTTGCGGTTAGCCACGGTTTCTAAGAAAAAATTTCAAATTCAACGAAAATTGGTAAAATTCTTTAAAATACACATTAGAAAAAATTGTTTAAGCCAAAATGATTAGAATGAATAATAGTATTTTTAGAAATTTTCACATATATTTCACATGCAAAAATTATTTAAACGAATTTTTCCCAAACCCCTAAAACCTAAACCGTTGGTTTACTTAACCGGCCCCGTGGAGGCGCAGTTAGCCACAGTTAACCAACGGTTGTGTAAACCGTGGCCGGAGGTATGCTATACAGAGACTACAGAGCCTCGCAGTCGCAGTACAGTTTTTTATCTAAATTAATTAGGTACGTATCAACTGTTAGCAACACGTTAGCATGATTTTAAAGTATGGCATCACACCGTTACCATTTCTAAGTATCATTTCTCTGAAAATGATAATTCAATCGAAATTCTTCTCCATCGAGCCGCCTCTCTATATCTTTCTTCTTCCACCTCCAATCTCCAACTTCGGCGCCTCGAGCGCTATTCACAAATAATCATACATCGCCACATAACCACTTACGTGCCACCATGATAACATGTCCAAGTGACATCTCAGTATCACATACATAACAATGACAATAACACGTTACGACCATAATATCAACACACACATGATCACATAGAAACAAAAGAGATCCGATAGAGCAATCGATCGCTGATCGCTTTTGTTAAATGGGCTACGCTGAAACCCTAGAAGATCTGAGGAAGATCCTCCGTCCTATGTGTTCAGGCTCAGTCATGGATTTATGGGTGCTTCCAATAACTTGTGTACACAATTACAGATGAAAAAAAAACTTGGAGAGAGAGGGTAACCACAGAGAGAGAAGGGAACCAGAAACAACAATAATGTGTGTACAGAATTACATATGGAAACAAGTACAATCTACAACAGCTATGCACCTTCATGAATCAAAATTCGCCCAACACCTGACGTACGTCAGGGTTGTGGCCACAGTCTCATAAATCAGTTCTCACCAAGGGTGTACCTCACGAATCTCCTTACCTTGATGTTCTCCCCAAGTGTCGCGATCGTCTCCTTTACAAGATCCTTCACTGTCTTGCTGTCATCCTTGATGAAGGGCTGCTCCAGGAGGGCCATCACTCCAAGCCTCTTCGATATCCGCCCTTCCACAATCTTCTCTCTGATGTTTTCAGGTTTTGACTGCAGGTCCTCCCTCTGCATCTCAATCTCTTTCTCCTTGCTGACAACACTCTCTGGGATGTCCTCCACCGAGACATAGTCAACCAGTGGACATGCCACCACTTGCATTGCGAGGTCGTTCACTAGCTCCTTGAACTTCTCATTTCGAGCCACGAAGTCAGTTTCAGAGTTGACCTCAATCATGCATCCAATGCGGTTGTCATGGATGTATGAGCCAATCAGACCTTCAGCTGTTAGGCGAGAGGACTTCTTGTCTGCGGATGAGAGGCCCTTCTTCCTGAGGTATTCCTGAGCCTTCTGAAGGTCCCCACCAGTGTCAGCCAGTGCTTTCTTGCAGTCCATCATGCCAGCGCCAGTTTCATCTCGAAGTTGTTTTACCAATGCTGCTGAAACTGCCACAGCTGGTTTCCTGGAAGTATAGGCATGTCAAATATAGATTGGATGCTGCCTTTAAGACAGGAAAAAGATCAGTGCAGTTAAGTTAGAAATTCCTAGGAAGGAAAAACATTTCGATGTGCATATAATGTACACGAGCAGAATCATCAGCAGCACACAAGCAAGGTGAGGTTCTGAGATGGAAATTACTTTTCTACGGTTTCTGTTGATTCCTCAGGTTTATCATCTTTTGCAGTAGCAGCTGGCGGTGCCTTTGCGGTTGTCTGGGCTGCAACTTCAGCAGCAAAATCCTGGCTTCTTTTCTCCAACCCTTCGCCAAGGTTGTACCGAGCAAATCTGCTTACCTTCATGTTCTCTCCAATTGTGGCAATAGTTTGCTTCACCCATTCACTGATTGTGACCTTGTCATTCTTGATGAATGGCTGTTCAAGCAATGCAAATTCTCCAAGCCTCTTCTTTACACGACCCTCAACAATCTTAGACCGGATCTGCTCAGGCTTTGATAAGAGGTCCTCCCGCTGCATCTCCAACTCTGTCTCCTTGTTTATAACCTCCTCAGGGACATCATCGATAGAAATGTACTTTACTTGAGGGCAAGCAGCAACTTGCATTGCTAGATCATCAACTAACTCTTTGAAGATGTCACCTCTGGATACAAAGTCAGTCTCACAGTTCACTTCAATAAGGACACCGATTCTGCTATCATGTATGTAAGAACCAATTCTTCCCTCGGCAGTGGTTCTGCCGGCCCTCTTGTCAGCAGCTGCCAGCCCTTTCTTCCGGAGGAATTCTTGCGCTTTCTCAATGTTACCCCCTGATTCTGAAAGAGCCTTTTTGCAGTCCATCATGCCTGCACCAGTTGCTTCACGCAATTGCTTGACAAGAGCAGGAGAAATAGTTCCTACACAGTCGCAAAAAATAAACATCAAAATCTTTCTTGTACTCTTTCTAACAAGAACTCAACAACAAAGCACAACATGGTGAATTTGTGCTACAGAAAATGTGGGACATCATATTTACAAGGAGAACGATGGAGATGTGAAAAAATGTAAAATACGATTATAGGAATGCAAAATTAGAAGACATTCGTAAAAAAGCTTAGCCCTACTTTCTGGAATCTCATTTAGTCATTTTAGCATAAATTACAATGATATTTAGAAATCAAAATCTGAAGAGCTCTGTCTCACAAAAAAGTGAATTTAATTTATACAATTTTCAAATCACTATATGGCAATCTTAAAAAAAAATCACTGTCAATAAAATTGAGAATATATGTAGCTGCCACTTTATACAAAACAAATCATAACAAAATTATGCAAAGGCAGAAGAACAACAGGCAAGCCTCCTTATATGATAACCTGAAACTGAAATGAAACCAAAGTAACATGTCGAACCTTGTCATTAATACTCCAAAGAAATATAGTGATAGAAGAGGTGGTCTTGGAATTTGTACATGATCCTCTAGAGCCAAATGGTACAAACTAATTCACACTTTGTTCAAGCAAGGACAAAACATGAAGCTGGCATGCATAGGTCCTCGGATCATTTTACCAAAGCATGAAACAATAACACAAGAAGAAAATTGTAAATAGAAAAACAGGCAAAAGCAGATGCTTCAACAGTTTACATGCAATCTGTCCTAACATAATATTCCTACTAAGGTAAGGTTGCTCAAAAAACCTTTTGCAGACAGGATGTGTCCGATCAAATTACTACATGTCAGAATCTATTGCAGATAAGATGTGTTTGACAAAATTATTGCTGACCTGTTGTCACGATTGCTTGTTCAGCTCCAGCAGCAGCAACCCTTGCGGTTTCTACACTTGAGGAGGCTACCTCCTCAGTCACCACAGCAGCTTCTTCATCCACAGAGTTGCTACTTGCAGTAACAGGAACCTCTTCAACTGCTGAAGGTTCTTGAGGTTCAGCAGGCTTATCCTCAGGTTCTGTAACCAAAGATGTGCTAGTGCGGTCTGTAGCCCCATTGGAAGATAGTTCAGAAACTATTGAAGTTGGACCCTCAAGTTCTACAATTTGGTCATCAGCAGTGCCTGACTCAGAAATAGAACCCACAATTCCCTCCTGAGAAGAGGCCATAGAAACTTCAGGAACAGGCATATCAGTTGTTACTGATGAAAAGGACGTGCTCAAATTTTCACCACTTTCCTCATCGGTAGGAGCAATTTCCTCAATGACAGCGGTGACACCTGTTGAAGAGCTATCCTCTTCTTTGCCTTCAGCTTCAGTAAAAGAATCTGTAGAAGGCTCAACAAGCTTTTCATCAACTGTGCTATCTTCCTTACTAGTTGCAAATGGACTGCCACTCTCAACTGATTCAATCTTGCTCAGATCACTGTCCTCTGCAGTAGTACTATGAATCTCCTCATCCACCACTGCAGAACTATCAATTTCAAGTGATTCAACCTTGCTTGTTTCAGTGCCCTTGTCCAGACTTTGATCATTTTCTACTTCAGCAACAAGTCCAGCACCCACCGCTGCTCCAACAGTTGCTTGTACTTCAGGAACATTTATCTTTTCCCTCTCATCCAAGAATGCAGAGATTTCCTTGTTCTTACGGAAAGCTAACTCAAATGCATTGCTCCCTCTGGACCATCCCCGCTTCAGCTGTGTGTTTAACGATGTCAAATCTTCTTCATCATCTTCTCCATCCTTCATTGTCAAAGTGACCTGGCCATGTGCTACATTCAATACTTTCACCCTTACCTGTTGACCAACTTCCAATGCAGAATGACCAATAAGGGTGAACAATGCCACTGCTTCCTCTTCCCTGGGGAGGAATCCTTCGTCTCCATCAGACAGTGTCACAAATGATCCTGATTTTGTTGTACTTTTAACAGTTCCAGTCAGTGATTGCCCTCGTACATACTTTGATTCGTCTATTTTCTTGGTTTCATCCCTTTCCTTTGTTTGCCTTGGCGAGCTTCTGGTCGCAGTTGCAGTGGGATTCCTCCCACTGTTTGCAGCCTTAGATGTTTCCTTTTGTGGCTTGACATAATCACCACCTGCCCGCATTGTCAAAGAGATACGTCCTGTTTCTTTGTTTGCTTCCACTATTCTCACGGACACCTCTTGCCCGACAGTGAAGAGGGTAGATATATCTTTTACAAACCCATCACTTACTCGAGAGATATGAACAAGGCCTTCAGTGAATGCTCCAAAGTCAACAAAAACTCCAAATGGCTTAATAGACCTAACTTTCCCAGTAAAAGATGCACCAGGCACTAGATCCTCGTCCTTCAATGGTGGCATCTCACTCTTTCGCATGTTGCGTCCTAATTTGGGAGTGGATGAAGATGGGTCTGTGCCAGCCTCAGCCTGCTCACTAGTTTCAGCAGTTCCAGATGCAGCCTCAGAGCTTTCATCAGAAGTTTCTCCTGAAGAAGATGGATTTGAATCCTCGACTGTGACATCAGTACCAACAGCTGCTGCTGATAAGGTTCTTGGAATGTTAGCAGAGGACCAGCTTCTTCCTTTGTAAATGCTGATCAATTGGAATGCCATTTGTGGCTGCATCAGTCTACACTGTGACAGTGATGCCACTCTTGAATACATCCCCGAACCACGGAACCTTCTTATGTGAATTTCTCGGACAGGCCTCAAACTGCCTATGTGAAACAGGCTGATATTTCCAACAGAGCAATGAATCACTGGTGTCATTTTGAATCCAAGGGATGATATATGCAACACCTATATCAGAATCTTTATTCCTTTAGAAACCTGTACAAGAGTAGAGAACTCATTCAAAAAATAACATGAGATAAATACCAATGAATCTGATGAACAAAGAAAATACAAGATAAAGATAGACCATGAGATCTAGGGAATACTATGTGACGCCGAAGGAACAAATAAAAAACTTATTCTTTATTTGCTTCTTTAGTAGATGACCGGCTAGTCCCTTATAAAGGGCAGCCTTTTAACAGCTCAATCTTATCTAATAGATATTAATCTTATCTGAACGAAACCAAATTAATCTAATCCTACCAAATAATAGCACTGACCCACGAGCTACAGTATCATGTGGGCTACTGTTCACTGCTACAGCACCGCGTGGTGTTGTTCGTCGCGTGTGGCCTACCCTACGCCCGTTGGGGCCTACGTGCACATGGCATACTATGACATACAAACAAGATTGATTGCTACAAACAACATCAAATCAGAACTCCGAAACAACAATGTAGGAAAAAAATCAAAGAATCATCGCACAAACACATAGGGAACCAGACATCATGAGTGATGTATTATGCTTCAGTGCAAATCATGCATCTTGTTCAGCATTCTAGTGACCATTTACCCAAAGATTACAGAAAATGCAATTGTGAAACCATATAATTATTTCTCAAGTAGACAACACTTCAATTAAAAAAAGAACCCTAAATGACCTATTATCAGTATTCAGGCAAAGCAGGCTAAACTATTCCCCACAAAAGTAAGTCCCCTTCTTCATGCATAGATATACAAACACATATTTATCTGGGAAAAGAAAAACTCAAGTCAAACTGCAACTTATTCCTGAAAAGGCTCATGGCATATATTATACTAGGTGTGTAGGCGCGCCATATTTAGCATGGTGCGAAAGGATTGGCATGGTATTTATTTGGTGGATAGTTAGATGTGGGTTGGCAGGGAAGGTATGCGATGAAGTTACGGTGTGAGTGCGGTGGCTTCACATAGGTGTAGGATTCGTGAGACATGTTACGTGTACTGCAGCCAAAAAACAAAGGAGGGGAAGCATCCATGTAAAGGGCGAAAGGATAGCCGGTGAAAAGAGCGAAAGAAGAACAAAGCGTGGTATGACATGGACGCTGTTCCGTCCAGCCTGAAGCGAAGAAAACTAATGGCGCATAGAAATTTGTGTGAATCTGGCAACAACAAATAATTCGTCCGTTCAAGGGTAAACCAAATTGAAACAAATCTAATCTGTCTATAGATGGTTTGTTCGTTGGAGCGTTGGAAGGTACAGTGTAATATCTATGTTGTTCGTTGCAAGAAAACACTATGATGTGCCGCCTTTTTTTTTCTTCATGTAATTCATGAATAACACGATGCTTCTTAGTTGCAGGGTCACCAACAATCACTCGCTGGCGAAAGCTAAAGAACGCAATGTCCTCAAGCTATTTCTGTGCAGGTGCAAACAATTCGTGCGGTAAAGAGAACATACCGCGGGCGGCGCCGGCAGCAGCCGAGACGACGGGCGTACAGCCCGGCAGGCGCGTACGGCAAAGGGCGCTGCGCCGAGCAGGTGAAGGCACAGAAGCGTGGCGAAGAACACGCGTGTGTGGCCGACGACGGGAACGACAGGGAGATAAGGCGGCGGATTCAGGGAGACGGGAGCGCGGAAGGTGGAAGGTTGTGAAACCATATAATTATTTCTCAAGTAGACAACACTTCAATTAAAAAAAGAACCCTAAATGACCTATTATCAGTATTCAGGCAAAGCAGGCTAAACTATCCCCCCCCCCCCAAAAGTAAGTCCCCTTCTTCATGCATAGATATACAAACACATATTTATCTGGGAAAAGAAAAACTCAAGTCAAACTGCAACTTATTCCTGAAAAGGCTCATGGCATATATTATATTTGATAAATTGTTAGGTATTGCTAGTATGAGAACAACAGTAAACCAAAACTGATAATGTCCATATTTTAACAATCATTACAGCATATCACTTGATAGCACAAAGAGATTTGCTGAAAAAAGATAGCGCAAAGAGATAAATAAGACATATTTGCATCTGTTTCCTCTCAAGAGCATTGAATAATCTTATATCTGTTATGCAAATTCACGTATCAGGGTAAATAAGATTATGTGCAAAATGCCTTTACAAGATGAAAATTAATCCTCACAACTAAAGAAAGGAACATATTTATGCTCCAAATGAAACACTGGCAGACAGAATAACTTGAAAGCTTAAATATCTACATTGTTGCGCAGCCGGAAAGTTTTATGGTATTTTTTCTAGTAAAAATTAACTTTAAACTGCCTTAGTCATCATAATACACAGAAATTTGACCTTCGCTTCCTTAATCATCGTCAGGAGAGGGAAATTGTAAAAATAATAAAATGGGGACTAATACTCATCGATCTTGAGACTTCTTATAAGAAAATTGGAAATTTTAGAACAACAGATGAATTACCATTAACTCCTGAAAGGTTAAGAGCTAGAGCAAACAGGGCAGAACAGTGTAAACTGAAGGAAGCATTGGCGGAATCACCGCCCCGGGCAAGGGGGACGCTACCCGGACTCCCATGAATGTGCAAGGAGAGGATGTCCGGTACCTGCTGAGCGGCCGGATATCTTGAGCAAGATAGGGAAGAAGCTGGCGTCGCCGCGTGCATATAGGACTGCGGCGGCGGCCGACGGGGGAAGCCGAGAAGAGCGAGGCGTGGAGCGGGGGAGAGGGCGGCGGACGAGCGGAGCTGTGGCTGGCACAGCAGGCGGCGTGCCATGGACTCGCGGTGCGCTCGTCCGGATCAGATAGCTTGGGGCTGGGGCTGGGGAGCGTGGGGCGGAGGCTGGACTGGCCAGCTAGGATAAGCGGGAAGAAGCATATTTATAATATCCTCCCTCTGCCTTAAGCAGAGGTTTAGATGAATCGAGTCAGATATCCTATCAACTCGATCCGACCGATACTTAAAATCAAACTGACCCGATCTGCATCAGGTATCGCAAAAACGCTTTGATCTAAACTTGAACCTGACCCTAACCCAGCAGTGCCACGGCCGTCCCGACCCGATAAAAAAAATAGTGCTTGCAGTTGATGGCCGTGTAAAGCAGTGGAGGAGGAGGCTGTCCACCGCTTCATCGATCGCCGCCGCTGCTTCATCTGGGATGTTGTCGCCACCTCCTCGTCTGGAGATCAGCCGTCATTGATCAGGCTTACCGCGATTGCGCTAGTAGTTGAGAATCATTGCGCAAGGTGTGGGGAGATTGGTCGGCCAGGCCACCGGATCCATGTGCGTCGTCGCACGAGGAAATCTTAGGCTAGGACGCCAAGAGAGACCAGAAGAGTATTAGAAATAACATAGTATCAGTAGAGACGAAGACTTCCGAGAGCTTCCATACCCAGAAAAGTAGGCTGACAAGGGTAAGACAACAAAGTTAACTGGGCCTCGCGACCTGTTGCGCCTGTGGACAGCCTGTGGAATTGGGCTATACAATAAGGAGTTGGACAGCATGTGGTCTTGCTAGACTTGGCCATCCTGAACTGACGCCTTGTGGACACTGCCCAAGCCTTCACCGCATCCAGCAAAGTACCTGGTTCTTATATGTAGCTCCTTGTTTGACCTCATGTGCATGGTGCTTCCACGATGTATGGTCTTCTTTGTTCAATGTCATCTACCCAAAAAATGAACTATTCCACATACATGGCACTGGGATATCAGCCCTATCACCCTCCTTATTGGACGGGTCATCGCCCTCCTTATCCACATGGTCCTCCGCCTCCATCATATCCACTATGATTGTAACATCCTCGTTTTTCAAAAATTAAAAATCATGGCATTTCATCCCATCCAAATTATTTTATGAATTAAAAATATTTTTAATTACATAAATGGGTATGTTACTTTAAATTTTTTTAAAAAATATTTCTATTTAACTAGAAAAAGGTTAGTGCCTTGTTGATAATTATGTACTCATTGAAAATTTTGGTAAAAATACAAAAGGTGTTTCTTATTAGTTAATTTAAAAAAAAATTTGAGTGAAGGAAAATTCCAAAAATATTTTCAAATATTATTTTAGGCCCTTTTACCCCTTTTCCTAGGGAATTCTCTAGCCAAACCTTTCAAATTCAAGTGGGGCCCACTTGGCATACACTCACCCATCTCTTTCCTGACTCCCCTCACCTCCCCATGCACAGCAACCACTCACACCTCTCCAAATTCTCTCCATTAATGGCCAAATACCATTGGAAAAGCATAAAAAAATCCAATTGATGGCCCATCATGTAGGGCTGAACGTTACTAGCGTTATTGGCTTGCTAATGGACCACTAATCGAGCTCTAATTGCAGCCATTTTCATCTCTATCACCTATTAAATCCCCCAAATCGAGCTCTTCCCTCCCTCATTTGATCTGCTCTCCAATCCGACTCGGGTAAGCTTTGTTTCTTAGATTTCTCCTAATCTGGTCATGTGTGCACCTGACCAAACCCATTTTGGCGCTCGGTTCTTGGAGATTTACATCCAGTGGCCGAGAATTTGTCACCGGAGTTGCATTGCTCGTCGCCGCTGCCGAGGAGCTCGTCGTCGAATTCGTCACGGTCGTGCGGTAATATCCCAATTCCTCTCTCTAGTAGCATCCCAGGTCTACCTAAAGCGTTTTCCCCTAGTCATTTCGATCGGATTTGCCGTCGCTGGAGCTCACGCCGTCTCCCCATGGCTGCACGTGCCGCCTCCAACGCTCCCAGCCCAAGCTGTCGCCATCACTGCCATCCCCATGCTAGCACGAAGCTGTGCCGCCCTTCCCTGCCCCGTGCCGCCGTCACCGTGTGCCGTCCGCGCAGCTGCCTCGCACCACCCCGCGCCGCTTCGCCACCGCTGTGTGAGCCGCCACCGCCCGCCGTCGCCGGAGCGCCACCTCCCGTGCGCCTCTCCTCCTCTGCCTGGCATGGCTGCCTAGAGGTTGAAGATGGAGTTGTGCCCAGCCCCTTCAACCGCCAGGGCGCAAGGCTTATGGGTCGGGTTCGGCCCACTCCATTTTTAGCAATTTCCGATTTTAGGTAATTTTCCAAAATTACTCTAGATTGAAATACTTATCAAATATTCTGAGTGGCTCAGAAAATTCTATAACTAATTTTGTTGTGTTCCTAAAATGAGTATTATTTTACTGCCAAGTTTGGTACGATTTAATTACATATTAAATTCTCTATGATTTATTGTTTAAAAATTATTACAGCATTTTTAGTAATAATTACAATATTAGTGCAAAAATTATCAAACCAATTATGTTAGGTTTATAAAATTGTGCAGTATGTTATGGTAAAATTTGGTACTACATATGTACAAAATGTTTTATCTATGATTTATTGTTTAATAAATACTTTACCAATTATTGTAATTAATGTTTATTTCAAAAAAATTACAACACCAATTTTATGATTACCTTTGAACAGATTAGTACCCACCGTAAAATTTGCATGAGCATGTGCATCTATTTAATTTTGGAGTTCTTGCATTATTAAATTTCTTCCCGTTATTGTCGTACGTTACGATTGGGCGACGAGGAACGTTTTACCGACGCACTGGGGGAGTGTGTCCATTGTGCTCAACAAGGCAAGTGTTGAACCTTCACCCGCTGTTTTATAATGCATTTAGAGATGTTTCTGAAATGTGCATGTATGTTAAAATTAAAATGGCTATGTAAACAGAGTAGCTAATTCCAAGTAATTATTTAGTTCATACTAAAACATTCCTTGATGCCATAGGACCAATATAAAGTCTTATATTATCGCCCTCCATTGAAAATTAGGTTTTTCTCTCATTAGAACTGCTTAGAATTGCAATGTTCCTATTGGCTCATGTTTAAATTGCTATGCGGATGAACTATGTGTGTTTTGAAAAAGACTGTTGTGCCTGTCACTTTTAAAATGGGTGTAGATGATAGTGGGGAACTATCAGGATAAAAGTATTTTGCAAAACCTGATTGGGGTGGCTGGATGCAAGGTGGTGTACAATATGCTGAGGCTAATGTTGCGCGAGATTGGGCCCAGTGCGGGATCCACCCTGATTCCCTAAGGACCAATTCCTTGAGGTAGTCGAGCTAAGTACTATAGTGCGACCATCGAGTGCCTGTGTGGGCAGGTCCTGGCTTAGTAGCTTTCGGAATCATAGTTTGGTGCCCATCCGGTGGGACTATCCTGAGGGCAATAGTCTTGGGTTGGACTATGCCGAGGCTAATGGTACCCATTGATGTGTGGGTTACCGGATTAGGTGGAAGATTACCAAAGGCCTTGTCAGGAAGACCCTTTGGGCTGGAAAATCCTGTCTCGTGGGTAAAGCGCGTAACCTCTACAGAGTGTACAACTATCATGATAGCCTTGCCCGAGGTCAAGGGCGGATGACGGGGAGTTGCCTCTCTGGTAGTTTTAACATTTTGTTTTCAAAATGTTTTAAAGGTAAAACCATGACAGAAGTCGTATGTTTTGGTTTTCTCCTCACAGGGGAACTGTGAGCGTGGGATTGTAGGTTCACGGTAAGGAACCGTGGCTAGCCACATGGGGCAAAACCGGCAGTCGCCGAAAATTGAGGAACTAAATAATTCAAATATTTGTTTTTATAATGTTTTTCATGTTTCCAAACTTAGGGTGAACTTCACAAAACTGGCTTTATGCAAAAGAACTCTATCGTTCCGTTTTGAGCTTTAGCTGCATATAGTCAGCCTTTCTTGTTGAGTATTCGCGTACTCACCCTCGCCTTTCATGCGGGGCTGCTCATTCCTACGAACAGGATGCCATCCATCTAAGGAGTACCTTGAGGAGATGTCCGTCGATGAAGGATTCGCTGTCGGGATCCAGGACGAAGAATTTTAGCTATCTAAGCGCTGCTCTCTACAATATGCATGTGGAGTTGGGACTTTCGCCCGTGTTTTATGGGTTTTTGTTTTAATAATGTGATTGAAGACTTCTGCTGCAATGTTATGTAAAGACCGTAGTGCCTGAGACTTATTGTAATAACGCCATGTTAGCGACCGCTATAATGTAACGGTTTTTATGCGACTATGGTTGTGATCCAAAAGCTGTATGTCTGTGTGTTCAAGCTACATGATCCAGAGACTTGAATGGGTAAAGCACAACAGGGATTTGATTCGATATCGAGTCCCTACAATGATCTTCACCGGCTCACCTCCCCCCACCTATGCAGCTTCCTCTTGTGCCTCGTCCCCGTTGCTGATAAGGTCATCGTCACCCTCTCCACCAAAATCCCATGTGCTAGTGTCATGTTCCTCCATTATCTCTACCTCCTCATCTTGCAACTCATGCGTGGTTGGGTTTACTACCAGGTAGCATTGTGCCAATAGCCTAAGAGGCCAATTACGTTGAACTACATGTTCTACGTACCCGCTTCGGCAGGTCCTGGCATAGTAGCTTTTGGAATCATAGTTTGGTGCCCATCCAGTGGGACTATCCTGAGGGCAATGGTCTTGGGTTGGACTATGCCAAGGCTAATGGTGCAAACCGCAGCCAATCGAGTGTGGTACTAAGCCGAGGCTAATGGTACCCACTGATGTGTTGTTGGGAGCGGGGTTACCAGATTAGGTGGAAGATTGGCAAAGGCCTTGTCAGGAAGACCCTTTGGCCCGGGAAATTCTGTCTCGTGGGTAAAGCGCGTAACCTCTGCAGAGTGTACAACTATCATGATAGCCTTGCCCGAGGTCAAGGGCGGATGACGGGGAGTTGCCTCTCTGGTAGTTTCAACATTTTGTTTTCAAAATGTTTTAAAGGGAAAACCTTGGCAGAAGTCATGTGTTTTGGTTTTCTCCTCACAGGGGAACTGTGAGCGTGGGATTGTAGGTTCACGGTGGGGAACCGTGGCTAGCCATATGGGGCAAAACCGGCAGTCGCCGGAAATTGAGGAGCTAAATGATTCAAATATTTGTTTTTACAATGTTTTTCATGTTTACAAACTTACTGTGTGAACTTTACAAAACTAGCTTTACGCAAAAGACCCTACCGTTCCGTTTTGAGCTTTAGTTGCATATATTCAGCCTTTCTTGTTGAGTATTCGTGTACTCACCCTCGCCTTTCATGCGGGGCTGCTCATACCAACGAGCAGGATGCCATCCATCTAAGGAGTACCTTGAGGAGATGTCCGTCGATGAAGGATTCGCTGCCGGGATCCAGGACGAAGACTTTTAGCTATCTAAGCGTTGCTCTCTACAATATGCCTGTGGAGTTGGGACTTCCGATCGTGTTTTATGGGTTTTTGTTTTAATAATGTGATTGAAGCCTTCTGCTGCAATGTTATGTAAAGACCATAGCGCCTGAGACTTATTGTAATAACGCCATGTTGGTGAGCGCTATAATGTAACGGTTTTTATGCGACTATGGTTGTGATCCAAAAGCTGTATGTCTGTGTGTTCAAGCTACATGATCCAGAGACTTGAATGGGTAAAGCACAACAGGGATTTGATTCGATATCGAGTCCCTACAATGATCTTCACGGGCTCACCTCCCCCCACCTATGCAGCTTCCTCTCGTGCCTCGTCCCCGTTGCTGATAAGGTCGTCGTCACCCTCTCCACCAAAATCCCATGTGCTAGTGTCATGTTCCTCCATTATCTCTACCTCCACATCTTGCAACTCATGCTTGGTTGGGTTTACTACCAGGTAGCATTGTGCTAGTAGCCTAAGAGGCCAACTACGTTGAACTACATGTTCTACGTACCTGCTTCAATTGTGTGTTCCTTTATAGGAAACATCTCTCCATAGATTCCTTCATGGGCACGACTTACAACGGCTCAACCTCGTAGATGACAGATCTGTAAACTCCCTAGAGCATACATTTTATCATCCTAGAGCATACAATTTGATGACAAAATTTTGGGAGCTAGTTTTGGGTTGTTGCAATCCTTTTCACTAGAAGTGTGAGAGGAAAGAGGTGGGCATGCTCTATGAGAATTAGGAGGCACTAGGCATATTTCCGACTTTGTAAGGATATTTTTCAAAATCGGTGTTAGCCCAATGATATATATCCAAACAACTCTTTTTGTTTAGAAAGAGTTTTGTTGTAAGGAAAAAAATTAAGGTTTTGTTTGTTTCAGATTAAATTAAATTAAATGAAAATTTGTTATTTTTGTATAGGCCAAACGGTGTAATATTTTGTAGTCATTTTTGTGGGGTTTCAAATAGTAATGTTTACCGTTCGTAAAATAATTTTTCATATTTTTTTGATTTTTTTAAAATGTATTTTGAGTGGGTCACAAATTTAGTACATTAAAATTCAACCCAACTTTAATCTGAAACAAACAAGGCCTAAGTGGAATAGTTGATGATTCGATTTGGAACGCTCAAAGATTTGCTATTCATGTGTCACCAAACGTCGATCTTTTCCAAACTAAATCTGTAGTTCTGAAAATATCTCTAGCAATGCTTTCTAATTCTGTGCTGAAAGGTTTCTTGTGTTCGGTGTATCACATCGGATACCGACAGCAACATACAAAGCGATTTTATACGAATAATCCAATTTTCTTTTGGGTTAGTCACAGATCATACGTTCCAAAGAGTGAAATGAAGTTTAGTACTCAAAAAATAGATTGCCAAAAAATTTTAAGCAAATAGATAACCAAAATTTACATGACACTGCTTCGCAAAAAAAAATTACATGGCACTAAACCACCTTGAGGCTAAGATTATTTAATATTCGCTTAAATATTCTTTTTCAAATATTAGTTCGTGTCTCTGAGACCAGCAGAAGACAATTTTGCAAGCTCCATGTTTCAAATTGCACAGGCAACGTAGTAACAATTTGTAAATATTTATGATAACATGTAGTGACTAGAATGCCATCACCACAAATGCGGTATACGAAAGCCCAATACAATTGATTTCTGTACTTAGCACAAGATAGATCTATGGAAGGTTAAAAATTCCAACAGATTTGCAACCTCAACAACTGAGACGTATTTTAAACCTAAGACCAAAGAATTAATGGAACTAAGCTTCGCGGTATGTACAGCGTTGCGCATAGACATCAAAAAATTGTGTATGAGGCCACTGGCCAGGGCTCATCTTCTCGATTCTCGGATTTACTCATCTACTTGAAAAAGAACTTCCATATCTCCCGGTCAGATACCTCAGTTAAGAAGTGGCCACCAAGGACACCTTCCTCTTCCATCAAAGCTCTAAGTTGCCTTGCACTGACGTTGGAACTGACTAAGTTCTTCTTTGAAGCCACGTACAGAACTCCATATGGAGGGCGTAGGCACTGCAAGAGTAAAATGCACATCTAAACAGTTAGAAAGCAGGATCATCATTTCAGGGGGAAAAAAGAGAGTTGCTGTTATAGTAGAAATAGCCGCTGATTCATACTAGGACACATGGATGTTCAATAGTGTCATTAAACATGTAAACGCAGCAAGGAGAATACTCATCTATTATTAGTCAATGAAGGAAGCTATGTAAGCAGCTTAAAATTTAAACGACACACAACATGCATAGGGGAAATATGACACACAACAACCCAATAAGATGATAAGGAGTGAAGAACTGACCTTTGTGATAAGGGCATATAGCTTCTTTAGAGAGTTCACCGCATAAGGGACCTCAGAAATCAAGATAACATCATAGCCCCCATCCGCCTGGTCTGTCTCACTGGCCCTCTCCCATGCACGGCTACCAGATAGCTTCCTCGATCGCCTGGGGCAATAGTCATGACCAACTATACTGCTCCCGTCATGGCTACTGCAGCCATCCATAAAATCATCCTCGGAGAAGCTAAGGTTTGTTGGTTGTGCAGGTGGCTGCACAACGGAAAGAATCGTCGGGAGCTCCTCCCACTCCCCAGCATAGAAATGGACATTGGGAGCTAACAGTTGTCGAGATGGTGTAACAGGGCTCTCAGATGGTCTGTTCTGCCTGTCCCGAGCCTGCTCAAGATTTGCAAGCACATTGGGTACAGTTCTGCATCTTATGGTTTCTGCATTTGTGTCCTGAAAGTGAACTGTTGATGCACCCTGTAGTAGCATTTAAGAAAGAATCAGTCCACTGGTAATACGGTAGGCACATAACAATATATATGAAAAAAACATAGTTTCCAAAATTGAAGAGAACTGTATTCTATTTTGAAATAAGCAGTCTATGATATTATATAAACATCAGAAGCAATGAAAGATGAACTCACCTTCAAGCAGGCAAAAATCCCAGCCAGACCAGATCCACATCCAAGCTGCGTAATTTGCCAAAAAAAATTATCACATTGCATTAATAAATTAAGAAGTGTGCATGCCAATAGAACTACATGAAACTTATGGCTGCAGTAGTATCACAGTGTAGATAGATATGGAGCTATATGGCCACAACTTACTTAACAGCTTCTTTGGGTCAATAGACGGCAAGTCAAAATTAGTTTTCCATTAAAAAGCTAGAAAAAAACAGTAAGTACGAAACAGTTGTGTTATGCACGAATCTAGATTGTCTGGCATATTCTACTTCTATGGTAGCAAAAGCAAAAGGCAGGGCCAGACACCTATTACAAAAGTACAGGACAATTTCTAAATGTGCAATCTGTGACAGTTTGCTAAAGAGACAAGTTCCCCATGGGAAGTTACCTCTAGAACTCGCTTGCCTCTAAAACTCAATTGTCCATCCCGGATCTCATTTTTAAGAATGTTGACAAGAGTGATGGAACTCTCCCAATACTTCATAGCCCCTGATAAAACAAAAAGATGATGAGTAAGTTTCTCCATTTATGATCTATTCGGAGGTAAGAAGTATTGCAGGCTTATTTACTAAGTGGTTACCATCATGTTTCGATACCACTTCAGAAGGGGAATATGCTATCATATCTGCTACACTCACCTTCCCCTGACACACAAGAAAAACATATTAATATTCATGCGCTAAATTTGGAATTAAAAACTTAAATAACCTAAGCAATTGCTAGCAGAATCGACAAAATTTAGTGCCGCCCAGAAAACTAAGCAATTAACCAGAACTGCTCACCTTAAAAATATCAAAGCCTTGCACATCAACCTTTTCTCCGGCATATTTGTAAGGATGAGCACTCTGAAAAAAAGGTTCACAACATACATTATGCGTTTATTCACGAAAAACTATACAAAAAGATTGACGATCAAGAGTTCTGCAGACATTCTGCAGAAAGTAAACCATTTGGAGTTTCATATGTGATGGATCAATCAACCATACCTTTGATGGGATTATTTCAACAGCTGGTGACGATAGGTGCAAATCCCTCTCTAGTGCAATTGGCACGCAACTATTGGCCTTGCTGGGAAGCAAGCCAGGGAAACACTGAACAAGTAGTGATGGTGCCTTCATTGTGCTACCTGTTAACTTCAGATATTAACAAAAAGCTGAAAAAATGTGTTGCCTTGAAAGAAAAAATAAATGTTTCACTACACTAAATGAAAAGCATACAAAAAACCAAAACCATTCAACTTGAAGACAGATTATTCTAGAAGGGAGTGACAACTTGCAGTGTTTTAGATACATGTGATGGAACTGGCAATCCCTAGCTTAATATTTTCACACTTATAATTTCTGAAAGGAAATTTTATAGCATTGATACTACAGTGTAAATTTTTCAAAAGCAAAAAATATAAGCAACTCAATTTCTTTAACAATAACAACACGGCACTGCACAGAGTGATCAGGCACCAGGTGACAGCTAACAACAGCATACACCATACTATTAACCAATTCTACAACTTCTCCATTGCAATGCGTGATGTGAAGTAAAACTATATTAATCCAGCAGACGCCTAAGTCATTTGAACAATAATGCAGTTACAGAGAGGGATCTCCATGCTTTGTGGTAGTAATAACTAATAGTTCGGCTGTAGGATGGCCTTTCAGGCTCCAAACTTTTCAAGGACCACCAAAATCAGTAGTACTCAGGAGCAGGTACACCAACAAAATGGAACTTTCTCTACTCTGCAATCAAATGTGCCACTTTCCTATAGTACAAATAGAACGTAACACCTTTCTAGAGAGCAAATAAAACATAATGCTAGTGTCTCAAGTACAATAGCCATTGAACAACTATATCTGGAGACTTGCAACGTTTAGATACTCAACCCAAAAGCTACTCTTATCATCTTTCCTGAAAAATATAATCGAAGTACCACATATATCTAGGCGACCAAAAAAACGAGATCTTCCTGCACAAATCTGTAGCTTTTCAAGGAGAAAAAAAAGATTGATAATTCTACGACCCATAAACTAAGGTTTCGTTTTTTTCGGCCGATCTCGTACATGAATGAATTTGGAAAGCTTCTTGAGTTAGTCGCGAGATTCGGATCAATTTCGTTTGACTTACTTTTTAAAACATTTGAACCCACTAAGACAGCGAAAACCATACTAAAAAAACCCAAAACATATATTTTTCAAAATAAAAATAAGTCGTTAATGCCTTTACGTTCTTTTAAACCAACCCGAAATTTAATTACCAATACATACTGCGGCTAAAGCAACACACTGATTGAGTGATTGTGAAACCCCCAATGGAAAAGCAGGTGTCTCAAGTCTCAACGATTTTCTCAAATCCTCTGCTTCTCTGCATTAACGTCTATTTTACAACACCCTGACGCTACCTGCAGATAACTAAAATACAAGTTTTCAGCCAGAACGCAAACATCAGAGCCGATACCACACTAAACATCGGAGCTAATCTAGCCAATTTGTTCAGATCAAACAGCCGGACAGAACCGCACACGAGGGACGAGAAGAAATCAGATCAAGCACCCCAAATGAGCAAAAGTCTGAAAAAAAATCCCACTTTTCCCCCACTCCAAGCCTAAACCTGAACCTAACAGCCGCAGAATCCCGCCGCCCCGAGCCCCCGGACCACACCCTCCACGAAATCTTAAATCGCCCCCAAATCAAAGCTCCAAGAAACCGAGCCACGGAGGGGGAACAGCGGCGGAGGTTACCTCTCCTCCGATCGGAATCCGGGAAACAGAAACCCCCCAACAGCGAGGCGCCTCCTCTGCCTCGCGGCGCGACAAATCGGCAAATCGGCCTCGATTTCTTCTCCGGAACCACGACGAATCGGCCGACCAAATCTTCGCAGTGGGGGAGAAGGAGAAGACACCGCCGGTTCACGAGTCAAAAAGTCAAACCGCCACGGCTAGACCGGAACAGCTCGGGCTAGGCGGGCGCGGGCTTAGGTATATATAAACGGAGCACATCATACGGCGACGGAGCAGGATCCGGATGAGATGGTGTCAAGAAGCTTCGCTGATTCTGCAATGGCAGCTCGCTCGTGTGCAGCACGGTGGGACTTGAGTGAAAAGGAGTTCTCATGCTTTGGTAGTTGCGACTACTCGACTACTCTCCCTCCGCGGGCACCGCGCTGGGCCGGCTGCGCAATTACCGGATTGCCCCAAGCCGTGTGGTCGGGTGGAATATACCCCGCAGCACCGCGCCGCGCCGTGCGGGAGAAGAGGTTGTGAATATCGAGGGTCGCCTTTTATATTGTAAAAAAAAAGAGAAATGGGTCCTATGAACTTGTTGAAAAATTTCAATGTATGTTACGTTGTCGCATTACTGTAATAAATTTAAGATACCTCGAAAAAGAGATCTAAAAATAAAAAAATAATTAAAAATAGTTTTAGAATCCTCAGAAGGACTACTAAAAGACACAAAAAATCATTGCAAATTATCACAACATATAGGCTATATAATAATAATAAAAAATTGCTACACTAATACGCAACAGTACGATACGCTGAAAAAACCAGGCCTAGGTCTTCCTGATCATTCGGGTCAAAGTTATGTTTTTTTTACTGATCTAAATGGCTGAACAGTTGAAATGATCGAATTTTGACAGCTTTTCAGATCCACTTCGTTTGACTTGCTTTTTAAAGTATCAGGATCCACCTTCGATACAATAAAAAAACGGACTCAAAAAACCCAAAGCATATGGTTTTTCGAAGCGTACACAAGACATTAAGCTGTTAATCCAGTAATCTGTTAAACTCAAAATAACATAGCCTTAGTTTGAATGAGTAAAATATTTAAAGCTTTTAAAAAAGTATTAAAAGACTAAAAACTATTTAAAGATTTTTGAGTAAAAATCTATAAAACTCTAACAAAATTATTGCAAAATAATAGTAGTATGTACAATATAACAATTTTTGATTCATTCGAATCAAATCGAACTTAACCGCGAATCAAGGACGGTGGTTTTGGAATTTTTTCTGATTTTTTTTTCAGCTGCTTTCTGTGCTCTGGTGCCCTCTCTGCTGGCCAGCCGCCGGTTGTTCGGGTCAACGGTTGTTTCGCCACGCAGGGAAGTCGCATCTGGTCGAGTCCAAGACACCGGCTCACCTCGGATTCTAGCCCCGCTGTGGCTGCACGGTCAGGTTTCACGCGAAACTTGCACAGTTTGATTGGAGTGGACTTTAAATGGTGATGTAAAAAAAAATTGGTTACATTGCGCTCTTAGAGTTTATGGTTTGCGTGATGGCACTCATGTGACAACAATACTTGAGATACTTATATGGAAAATGCTTCGGCACGGGCGCCCGCGCCAGCCCACTGCGTGCGCGTACAGCCCACCTTACCGCACACCTCGCATTTGCATGCACACCCACGCAGCACAGCACACACGCACTGCATGCACATGCACACACGCATTTGCATGCACACCCATGCACCACAGCACACACGCACGCACTGCATGCACATGCACACACGCATTTGAATGCACACACACGTAGCACAGCACAACACATTTCTTTTCTTTTTCTTTCTCCTTTTTCTCTTTCTAAAAAAATCATATATATGTTCAAAGCATTTTCAGTACGAATTGTAATCATATATCAAAATCTCACAAAAAAACATTAGTCCAAGGTTAGTTCAATAAATCCCTCAAATATTCATCCAAAATTATCATTTTTCTTTTTATTGGTACAATTGTTTCATCAGGCAAGATAGATTGTTCCAGAAGGCTAGACTTATTGTTCTAGTAAGCAAAATAGATTGTTCCAGTAGATATACAAATTGTGGTTCATCAAACTAAACATATTGTTCCAAATGGGTTAGCATATTGTTCCAGCAGACCAAATACATTGTTTCAATAGGTATAAAAGTTGTTCCAGCAGGCAAGATTGATTATTCGAAGAGGCTAGACTCATTGTTCCAGCAGGCAAGATAGATTGTTCCAGGAGGCTAGACTCATTGTTCCAACAGACAAACTTTATTGTTCCAGTAGGTAAACTTTATTGTTTCAGTAGGTAAACTTTATTGTTCCAGTAGGCAAAACCTTATTTGTTTCATAAGCCAAAAGTTATTGTTTCAGAAGGCAAAATTTATTGTTTCAGTAGGCAAAGCTCAACTAATCCAGTAAGACAAACTTTATTGTTTCAGTATGCAAACTTTTTTTTTTCAGTAGACAAACTTTATTGTTCCGGTAGTCAAAACCTTTATTTGTTCCAGAAGGCAAACGTTTTGTTTCAGAAGGAAAATTTATTGTTCCATAGGGCAAAAGTTATTGTTCCAGTAGGCAAAGCTCAACTAATCCAGTAGGATAAACTTTATTGTTCCAGTATACAAACTTTATTGTTTCAGTAGGCAAACTTTATTGTTCCGGTAGTCAAAACCTTTATTTGTTCCAGAAGGCAAACGTTGTTGTTTCAGAAGGCAAATTTATTGTTCCATAAAGAAAAAGTTATTGTTCCAGTAGGCAAAGTTCAACTGTTCTTGTAGCACAAATCTTATTGTTCCAGTAGTCAACTTTTATTTGTTCCAGTAGGCAAACCTTGTTGTTCCAGCAGGCAAAAATTATTGTTTCGATAGGCAAACCTTATTGTTCTAGTAGGCATTTCTTTTTACTATTCCAGCAGACCAAATACATTGTTTCAATAGGTATGCAAGTTGTTCCATCAGACCAAATGCATTGTTCCAATTGGGCTTAGCCTATTGTTCCAGCGGCCAAATACCAAGTTGTTCAATCGTATTAGACGTATTGTTTCAATAGTACAAATTAATTATTCCATTAGTATAGACAAATTGTTCCAGCAAAAATTTATATAGCAACTTGGGTCTTGTTTTGTTCGAAAAAATACGAAGAACACGTTGGTGAAAACGGTTTGTGGATTGGAGCTCCCAGTCAAAAATTATGATCGTTTAAAGAAAATGAAAAGTGAATCTATATGACGTCGGTGCTGATGTCAGCGATGAATTTTTTACTTTATTTTCTCAGTTTCTAGCGCGTGAGGTACATGCATGCATCAATTTTTTTTGTTCCTGCATGCATGCATGCGAGGGCGCTACTTGCCTAGGTTGTTTCCAATTCGGTCCCGTATAACCTAATATATATGTTTCCTTTAAAAAGATTCTCTATCCATATTTCTTCCATCTTTAACGGTGTGTTCCTATATGGAGAATTGTACAGGGAATAAGAGAGGATCCCTACATATATAAAGGAATTAAGAGAAATTCTCTATTTTAGGGAATGGAACAGGGAATGCTATTGAAGCACATAAGGGAAGGATCGATTTTCTATTTTAGGGTAAAGGACGATTTAGAGAAGGCTGTTGAAGACAATGTCTTGATGACCATAGAAAGGCTCTCGAGACTGAGCATCCCGGGAGTCACTCTCAACGGCCCATACGGTAGCCGTCGAGACTGCTTGGAGGAGGGCCCAGCCTGTGTCGACAACCGTGCCACAACCGTCGATGTTAGCCCAATCGTCCAATCCCCCGTCAAGCGATCCTCGGCCGAGCGATTCCAATCACTAGCTTGCTAGGTTTATCTTTTGAGAACATTACATTTAGTTTGAAACTTGGACTTCGATGTGTTATGTGATTGTGATAATGAACTTGGACTTGGATGTGTTATGTGCTTGTGGTGATGGAATTATGTTTAATATTTGTGCATTTGTATATATTTGTGTGTGTTTCGATGAATTGTGGTCGCATATATGCGACGTTGTATATATGAATTGTCGGGAGTTTTGTGTATGCAGGTGTGGCTACAGCAGTGAGAATTTATTTTTTTTAAATTTTAAAACATTTTTATTTTGTCGCCGTCGAGACTACCCCCGGGACCAAGGTCGGACCCACCTGTCAGACTCTCGACGGCTATATCCAGTCGTCGATACTCTCCCCGAGCCATGTCACTAGGAACCTATCGTGGTGGGACTCACCTGTCTCGACGACTAGTGATCAGTCGTCGAGACTACACCTCCCCTACCTCAAACGGCGTCTGGGGGCTCTGTCTCAATGGCTGCAACTTTACCCGTCGATACTACCTATCTCGACAGCCGGCGTCGAGACTGAGTAATCTCAACGGTTTGTTTAGTTTTCTCAATGGCTAAAGGCGTTGAGATTGTTGCAGTCTCCTGAAAGGATCAAGCCAATGGCAAACGTAGTTGGGAAAAAAAATTTCTATGAACCACTTAGAGCATGCACAGCAGTCTCTGTTTTAGAGCCCGCCGGCATCAGTGCGCGAGTGCGCGCGCGGAATTTTCAAAAAACTGAGACTGCGGCGTGGCCGGGCGGGAGGGAGGTGCGTGATACCGGGGCTTGACAGAGTGCGTCCTGGGGATGCTCTTAGACTTTTAGACCATGGGCAAACGTGTCCATATTTCCTTCTCTATACGCCCACTGTTTACCTTCCGATCATATTATATCCCGTTGCAATTTTGATCTTATTTTTTTTATCGTTGGAAACGGTACAACAACTTTGGCCACGTTTTTTATGGGCATGTGTGTGTATAGGCCTTGTTCTTCTCAGCGTATCATTGTGTTGGCGTATTACTGTGACAAATTGAGAGCCCTCGAAAAGAGGTCTAAAGATTATAAAAAATTAATTTAAAAATAGTTTTAGGATCTTTGAAAGCACTACTAAAAGCCATGAAAAATTCGTTACAAATTATCACAACATGTAGGCTATATAAAAATAATAAAATTTGTTATAGCAATACGCAACGGTACGATATGCTGAAAATAAGAAGGCCATAGGTGAGCCATACGTGAGGAGTGACGCTTGCACCAAGAGCTTGTTTTGCTCGCTAACGCTAGACTAGACCCAATTAAATTGTTGTGAGCTCAAGGCCTTTCATCCTATTTTTTTTAATGTTTCTTTGTTTAGGCTGAGCCATCAGACGTATTGAAAGTTTAACCATATTTCAATAGGAGAGCCTGCCTCATGAAACCACATAATAAAACTAGTTAAACCATACAATACCACATGGTACCATAGTTTGATTGGGTCTATCTAACGAAACCACATGAAATTATATGAAACCACGTGAAACCATTCTATACCATATATAACTATATTTCAATAGTGGGGCCCACCTCATTAAACACATGATACAACATGAAACAAGATGATACCATAGTTGATGGTGGGGGTTTACCTGATGAAACCACGCGATACTACAATGAACCATGTGAAACCACCCAATGAAATCAGATGAGACAATATGATACCACATGAAATTATATTCAGACAACGGAGCCAACTCGTGAAACTATATGAAACTATATGATACCACATGAAACCATATTTTGACGATGGGCCTCTCAAAATGTATATGAAACCGCATGATGAGACCAAGTGAAACCATACGACAACACATAACCACATGATACCTAGTTGATAGTGGAGTCTGTCTTATGAAACCATATGAAACCACGTGAAACTAGGAAAAACCATATGAGACCACATAAAACTATATTATGACAACAGTGAGACCCACCTCATGAGATTATATGAAACTATACGACAACACATGAAAACATATTTTGACGATGGATTCCTCATGGAACTGTATGAAAACCATGTGAAATCATGTGATGAAACCAGGTGAAACCATAGTGTATCTTAGAGTAACGGTTTGAACATATGCGGTATCATCAAAAGTATCAGGTTGCCGAGTTTGGGGACTAGGTTCTATATCATGGGGTATTAGGTTGAGTATCGAGTGGTATCGGGTTGGGGGTAGCGTTGAGTAACAAGGTTTCCTCGTATATCAAAGGATCGTTTTGTACTGGAGGTCTTAACTCAGGGGAATTACGTCAATTATCAAGGGTATTTTTAGAATTTGAGGTATTTTATAGAGTATCAAGTTGAATATCAGAGGTATCAAAAACCAAAAAAAAAGGTAAGTCTCAGGTATCATAGCCATGTATCACAAGTCTCAAATTTCATATATTCATGATACATATCGGAAGTTATATATTTGATTTTAGATGAAGCTATATCGGCATCTATATATATCGATTTTAGATGATTTCTAAATTATATTTTACGTTAAAGAAAGTTTATATAAAATCAGGAAAATGCACTTGACTATTAATTTGGTCGCTCTCTAGTGTATGCATGTTGTGGACGCGCAGTCTAGCTACGACATTACTGCAGAATTGTACAATCTTTTTTATGGGGTTAGGTTTTTGGATGAAACTGGTTGCCATGCCGCTTAAAAGTTTTAAGTACTGATTCTTAGATAAATTCTCGTCCCATGGAGAGAGGTTAATTAGTGCGAATCGAATGAACATTAATCAATACAAGCACATGGCCAACCGAAAAGACTATCATGTCCTAGAAATACCATAACAAGTTGATCGATTAATCACCCAAAGAGGATAAAGACAGGCTGTGCCATGAGCTAAGCGAAGCTAGCTAGCTAAACCTCGCCATTGTATCCGGATCTGGTCGTCCCCATGCATGCATACATGCGTGTTAGTACTTTATTCACCCATGCACACGACCGATCGATGAACCCGGCCCAACGAATAATGCAATTAATTGATTCATTTAATCTTTGATTGATTAGCATCCGCGGTGTCACCACCATATTAATAATTGTTTTAATTGGTGTGCGTCATATCATGCGCGTAAACTATCGGCAAACAAATCAAGTGAGCACGAACGCACGCACGAGCATCAATTAACGTAGAAGAATTATGTGTGGCCCGTGCACGGCCGTTCCAGTGGCTTTGTTAGGGACGTTGACAACAGTTATAATAAGGTGTATTAGTGTTTAAAACAGAATTAGGCTTAACGCCATCTTACAGCTTATGCTTTACGGCCATTTCTTCAGACTAATTTGTGTTTCTCAAATTAATGCGGTCTGTTGCTTGTTTAGAGAAGTGGTTTTGAAATTTTGGAGAAACAAGTTCGAGAAAGCAAAGCGTTTGCTTTTAATAATCCGCGCCATAATTAAGCCTACCGCTGAAGCCTGATCTATTTTGAGCACTACCAAATGTGTTCGGATTATCGAGTCATCGACTTAATTAATTAGGCAGCCGAGAGGCACGTAAATCAAATCCCGCGAGCAGATTCATTGCATGCATATCGTATTTACAGGGCCAGAATCGGTCGGTTTCATAAATAGCTTTAAAAAAAAATCACATGAAACATATATTTGAGTCGAAATCTTATTGTGTTCCCATAAACCGTAATGAAAATACAGCCTTCCTCTTGTCGATAAAATGGAAGAATTCACCGTAGAAGTGACATACAATGATTTTTTTAAAAGAAAAAAATATCCATCCAGTCCTTGCTCTTTTCGGTTTTCAGTTAGCGTTGGGGACTGGAGGTGGAAATATATGCCACGTGCTTTTTTATTACTCAAGTCCTACACATTTTTGCCACATGTGCTTGTTGATTTGAGGTACGTGCGATCATGTGAAAACCAACTGCCATGGTCTGTCTCGATCCTGGGCCATCCATGGATGCAGCCCTGTTTGGAAGTGGAGTTATTTTGTAGTTTCTATGCAAAATCATGGTTTTCTTAACCATGAGGTGTTTAGAAGCAATCCCAAAAACTCTGTTTTGAAAACCATGGTTTTGGTAAAACTATGGTTTTTTGGAATTTTGTAGACTCCACTCCATACCAAAGTTTTCTAACTTGTGCTAATAAACAATGGTTTTCAAAACCATGGTTTTTCATGAGCATAGCAAAACATGAACCATGATTTTACAAAACCATGTTTTTAAAAAACTCCACTTCCAAACAAGTATCATTTCTGCCGAAGCTCCGTTCCAAAATGACATGACACCGACCAATAGAATCCGGAAGACCGAGATCATCTCAAATCAAGCAGATGGATTTTTTATGAACGCGAAGGAAACGGGGGGATATTTTCCAAGAACACAGAGCAAGCAGAAAGATTATTTTTTCCCCGGAAGAACGGGAGATGCAGGAAGCAAGCACAATTATTTTCTTGGTTATGGAATTGGGGTTTTTAGGCCCCTCATCCAAAAAGCAAGCACAATTTACCCTCCCCACACACACACTGACACACAGAAAAAGCGACAATTAAAACAAGTAGATAGAAAAGTTATAGAAAGAAATTCTACGCTGAACTTTTTTTTTTTCAGGAGTGACTCGGCGCCAGTCGCCTGGGTTGCTTCGTTGCAACCCAGGCGACGATTCCCCACGCCGCGCCGCCCGCTCCGCCCGCCGCCCCAGCCGCCTCCTTCCTCCTCCCCGGCGGGCCCGCCTCTTGCTCTGCACACCCCCGCCGCCTCCTCCCTCCGCCCCGGCCGGCGGCGCCCTCGCCGCCGGCCGCTCCGCCGCCCCAGCCTCCCGCCGCCGAGCCGACGCCGCCCACCCTAACCCGAGGGGGTGAGGGGCGGTCCCCCCTCCACCGCCGGCCCACCCGCCTTCGCCCCCTCCCCTGGCTCCGGCGGCGCCACCGCCGCCTCCGCCTCCGCCGCCGCCCCCGACGAGCCCCACCCACCGCCGGTCGTCCGCCTCCCCCGACCTCCCTCTACACCCTAGGAACCCCAATATTCCCTAACCCGAAACCCGAAGCGGCGGCGGCGAGGTCGACGGCGGCGACGGCGAGCGCCGGCGAGGAGGAAGATGGCGGCGCGGCGAGGAGGAAGAAGGCGACGACGCGGCAGGAGAAGTCGCCTGGGCGGCTTCGCTGCCGCCCAGGCGACTGTGAGGAAGCAAGACCGTTTTTTTTTCATAAAGAACCACCGTTCATTTTTTAAACATCTTCAAACTTACGATCAATCTCACATGAAAATAAAAATTAGATTAAGTCCTGGTAGGACTTGAACCCAAAGTTTTAGAAGATGCACATCCCTTTTCTCATACCAGCTCCAAAGACTATGGCCAACGAGGACTTTAGCGACACCTCTACCAACCCCTTGAGCTAAAGCGTCAAGGAACAAAGGTCCGTCCCGACCAAAACCAATGAAATCGGGCCCAAAGAGCTGCCTCAGCCCCCACCTTCCGTGTTATCGTTGTCGGTGCTAGTTCTGCTGGCCAACTCCATCCAACCCTCCTTCTCATACTAATGATTTTGATCTGACAACGACCGCCACATCTCCACAACCAAGGTCTAGATCACTAACCTTTATTGATGGTGAAGTGGATGTCAGTCAAAGCTTTGCCGCAAGCTCGCCCTCTCCATCATCGAATACGAAGATTGAAGAGGCCTAGCCGACGATCCCGCCTCCTTGCAAATCGGCAATGTTGGATCCAAAACCGTAGCTTAGCTATCTCTAAAACTATTATTGTACATCCTCCGCCTAGATACGCATCTCCTTGCCCCCCGGCTACAGCTCAGGGGCCAACAACAATGAGGCAGGACACTAAATCTAGGTGGGATTGTCGCCTTCCTCCTCCCCTCCTTCCATCTTTTCTCTTTGCGAAAGTCATACACCCTTCACGAGCCTTCTCTGTTAGTTGAACTTTGAAAGTGGAACCATCAATTTCATTGAGAAGAGATGGTTAAATCATCACCATTACAAACACCAATACAAACTCATGTGAGGGCCAAATCCAAATACCACCCAAAGACCAAAAATACATTGAAGGAATAATTGTCCGTGATTGGTATATATATCTGGTTTATGAAACTCTTCAAAGCTATCATGGAATGCCCGTTAATTACCATTCATAAAAGGAGAAGACATATGGGGAGACCTACTATGATTAGCCTAGCCAAGATAAAGACCCTAATGTTTTGCCCCCAAAAAAGGAGCCTATGAGAGCATATTAATACTTATCTACTTGTAGGATACATTCTACGTCATCATTCCCTTTATATTGTATCCATGTCGAAAGATGGAGACCCAAATAGGATACATTCTACGTCACCATTCTCTTTATATTGTATCCATGTCGAAAGATGGAGACCCAATTTTTTGCCTAAATCAAAAGCCTATGAGAGCACATAGATTTCCTTCTTCTACATGTGAGGAATAATTTCCTTCTTATCTATTTATAGGGTACAATATATGTCATCGTTCTCTCTATGTTATATGAATGTTGAACCAAAGATAAGCCTAGCCTTGTCGAACATAATAACAATCAGCCTACTCAAGCCAAGACGAAGTGTACTCAATTTTTTCGCCCCAAATTAGAAGCTTATAAAAGCATATCAGCTTCATTCTTATCTACTTGTAGGATACAATCTACATTATTCCCTTTGCGTCATATGAACACTAAGCCCTGTTCTTTTCAGCTTAACAACTTAACGGCTTAACAGCTTAACGACTTATCTATGTTTTGAAAGACATATGCTTTGAGTTTTTTAGTCCTTTTTTCGCTATTTTGAAGATGGATCCTAACGCTTTAAAAAACAAGTCAAACGAAATGTATCCGAATCTCGAGACTACCTCGAGAAGCACTCGAAGTTCAGTCATTTCAGTCATTCAGCTGTTCGGCCGTCCAGATCAGCTAAAAAGAACAGGGCCTAAACCAAAGACAAATCTGGTCTTATCGGATACAACAAAAACTGCATCGACAGCCTTGCTAGAGCATCACCATGGAAACAAACTTAGGCCCTCTTTGACTCACGATTGGGTTCCCTTTTGTTTGGTTGTGCCAAAATAGCAGACTATTTGATACTTTTTAGAGCTTCGTAGGATTTACTCAAATATCTTAAAACTATTTTCTTAATAAATTTTAGCTTTTACACCTCTTTTTTAGTGCCTTTAATTGTTGGCTTAATCAAACCAAACTTAACCGAACCGCAAACCAAAGAGAACACTAATGTCCTACCTTCCAAAAAAAAACAAACCCCAATGCAGGGGAAATAAAAAAATGAATAGTGCAGATCGAGGACTGTTTGGTTCGTGATTTTAGTCCAACCAAATTGAACCGAACAAAACTGCAAACCAAAGAGGACCTACGAACCTGCAGATGTGTAACACCATACACATATCTCGCATAGAAAGCTGGCAAGCTGCAGAAGTGACGAGCTGCTCCTCCTTTCGGGATCTCAACTTACTTTCTGAGTTCTGACCATGCCGGCCGTCTACGATCTGAGCAAACAAAAAGAAAACGTATCCAATTGCACCCAGCCACTCTTGTTTCCGATGCGAATTTGCTGAGAATTTTTGACGGTAGGGCAAAGATGTCACGTCTTTATATTCATGAACGCATATGCAATGCAGCTGCGCATATGCCTTGCCGTGTAGCGTCGCTCCCGGGTCCATTGGTCCCTAGTTTGTCACTTGTCAACCAAGGGAGTAGAGCGACAAAGTCGTGCAAGATCTCTCCACAAATGGGGAGTAGGTGAGGATGCAACTTCTCTCACACGTTCGACGAAGTAAAACGAAGGCAGAAAAGCTCCCTTCTAGACGCATTCCGATATCCCCCCCTCTCTCACCGTCTTTTGCCCTGTTGAATTTCGTTATCTGTGGTTGACAACGGCAAAGCCAGATCGTTGTTGACTTTGCGCCTCTGACATTATAGTTGCGGCCGGTGGATGAAGAACGGAAGGCTAAGATCAAAACAGGTGGTGTTCAAAGCAAAACGATGTAGTATCACGGTACTTAACAGCACTGCAGAATCAGACGTCTGGCATCCTTCCATTTGATGTCACGGTTACTACAACACCAGGGCATTCCAGATGCAATGGCAAATGATCGATCCAACTCGACGTATATATGGACCATCGGCACCACACTACTAGAATTCTAACTTTTACCGAGTGCGCAAATACTATCGGCCATTAGAAAATACTGTAGGACATATATATGGCCGAGCGTATACCGTTGGTAACTTCCCCTCGGTCACCCATGGTGGGTAATTCGTGCAATTACCGACGAAACCCTCAGGAATGAATTTAGCGATAGTTTTTGAAGCACTCGGAAAATGCATGGGTAAGTGACTTCAACTTATCGTCGGAAATAGAAAACACTTGAAAAAAGTATGAATGAGCAGCTTTAACACACCAACGGAAATGGTAAACACTAGAAAAATGTGGTGGAATAAATATGACCAAATTTAACGGATGAAATAGGAAAAATATTTTCCGGAAAAATATTTTCCTATCTGGATGAACCTCTCTATACATACTTGAACTTTGACATCATTTTTCCCCCATTAATTAAATCAAGTTAATTATAAACGTGTGTTGCATAGGATTCGAACCCATGACCTATTGAATAAAACTCTCCCACCTAGCCAACTCACCTCACACACTTGTTTAAAATTGTACATGCATTCCTTTTTAACTCCTATCATTTTGTATACAATGGTCGAGTGTTTTGCTTTAAACCTTCGGTCATTCCTTGAATGGCCGAGGGTTCTCTCAAATAGCCGAGAGTTTTATTTTAACTGTCGGCCATCACCATGAATGACTGAGAGTTTTATTTCAACTGTCGGTCATTTCCTTGAATGATCAAGAGTTTTCTTTTAACCGTCGGCTATTCTTTTAGATGGCCGAGAGTTTTAGTTCTACCGTTGGCCATTCCCATGAATGGCCAAGGGTTTCCTAAAAACTGTCGGTTATTGTTGCACCCTCTCGGTTAAGCATTTAATAGCCGATCGGTTTTTTTTCTAACACTAGGGAAAGTATGCACCGTCGGCCACCTTAACTTTTTCGAAGGTTTGTAGGTAATTGTTCTTCACACTCGGCAAAAGTTAGATTTCTAGTAGTGCCGGTGCTGGAACATGGCGTGGCCATGGTGACGCAGGCTTGGAGCATCCGAGCATGTGCCGGCTGGTTGGCATGGATCGCCGGCGTCGGCGCCGGAGCAAGATGGTGCCGGCGCATGGATACCACCGGGACAGGGAGCCACGTCCACGTGAGCAGGCTTGGGGACGACAAAGGACCGTCGGATCTCCAACCATTTTTCCTTTTGTTTAATTCTCTTTTGCATTCTCTTCCCCCACATTCTTTTTTTCATTTCTCATAGTCTCCAATAACATCTCTTTGAAAAAAATTGTGAAGTAAAAACAGAAAGATTTTTTTTTCTATAAGGAATGCACAAAGAAATTTTTTAGTTCTCGAAGAAATACCATTGGAGACCGGTCTCATAGCCATGAGTCAGCACAGGAGCACATGACCACGATTGTGGTGGTGATGAGGGCCAGGCGCGTAGGCTGGTGATGCTGCCTGTGCATGGTAGTGTACTGGTGATCGCCGTGCGCCGTGGACGGTGCAACCAGCAGCGAGGCCAGTAGCATTGCTGCAGCCTTACCTCAGACAACGAAATCAGGGCCATGTGCAAGCAAACAAATAATCCTTCCAAAACGTTCTTTGATTAACACCGCCCCTTATCTCCAGGATTCATTGGCATTTAAGAAGAAGGGAAAATTTCCCTGAAAATCACAGTACATCATTACAAGATTACAACAGCGTTACAACAGCCCAGTTCATTGGTGGCGCAAATCTGAGTGCGCGCCGTACTTGGATTGTACAACAGTCACAGATATGCATATATAGTTTATATACACAATGAACTCGATGGAGGCTTCATGGGTGCCATCAGCCAATAAACAATTCGATATACACGAAAAATCTACTTCCTTTGCCAGCAGCAATCCTCTGCTACTACCTCTTCACTAGCCAGCCCAAAAAATTCCTGATAAATTCAATTTCGTGTATGTTGGGCACCACAAATTTCCGTCCAATGGAGTTCAGATCTTAAAAGAGGACTGATTAGTGTTATCGATGTTGGTAATCACAAGCCTGACAGGTTTTGGCAGATTTTGGGTTTGCATATGTGCACTGATCACACGTCCAGATGTTATTATCATCCACACCACGGCTTGAGCCGCCTGATTTGGAGCTGGTACTGGATGTCCTGTACTTGCCACTCTTGCCTTTACCACCAAGACTCTTTGAACTTGTGCTCTTGCTGCATGCGCCCTGGCTAGTAGAAGGTCCAACGTCGTTTAATCCAGTCTCCAAAGCCCGGACGAGATTCTCAAAATAATTGCGAGTCACACTGTAAAATATGAGAGGATGACAGATGAAGTGATAGTAGCGAAGGAATAATTTGTTCACAGTCAGGGATGAGGCCACCAAAATAAAATAGATGAAGCAAAGAAAAACTTTCACAGGACACAGCATAACATGACTAGGCAATTTAGCATCACAGCAAGTATCAGCCATGAAAAAAAAAACAACATAGCACCTAGTTAATCCAGCCAGCTTTGTACGAAAGTCATTAAAATCCTTTGAGGGGGACTCCGCTTCAAGGTATATTTGAAGTTCTTTCTCTGCACATTGATGCAACCGCTCTAAACCTGATTCCGCCTCACCTAGATAAATAAACATTAAAAATCAATCAGATCTGACACTTATACATGTAATTTCGTACGTAAAACTACAAACCTTGCAGATATTCAAAGAATTGTCTTTTGGCAAGCTCATGCTCTGGAAGGTAATAACCATAAGCATAAGTCCACTTCAATACCCTCCTACATTCAACAATCTGCATGCGGAAATAAAACCAGGTCATTAAAAAACTGAAAAGCTATAAGTGTACTAAACATGACATGCGAACACTTGTGAAATGATACCTGTAGCCATGCCTCTATGATGAATTTAAGCTGTGATTCTGGTTGGCTTTGTATATCACTTAGCTGTTCAAGCTGACGAAAGATATGTAAAATCACTGTCAGTACAAGTTCTGGATAGGCAGACTGAGGCAGCAATATTAAAAGCCTTTGTAATGAAAAATCAATACCTTGTCATTCTGCAGACTCTGCAGATCTCCTAATGCCTTTTGCCTCGACTGGGATCATGAAGAAATATGTTAGTAGCGAGTCGTAAATAAAAATAAAAAACTTCTAATAATCCATGGTTTGTTCAGGCCAGATTTCTTCACACCCAGTAACTTACCGACTGATTGGCAGCCCATCGTTCATAATAATGTGTATATCTTTCAAGAGAGTTCTTTGCCATGTCTCTTCTCCTCTCAGACTCGTCGTACTGTAACCACAACAAAGCAGTGCAGAAAATAACACAATTTGGTAAATTTTCTATAATCAGTATGTAATTAAGCAATGGTCTCAGATCAGAACAACTACCGCTCCTTCTTGCCTTGCTGCCTCATAGCGGTTACAAGCATAAAATCCACCGGTCCTCTCTCCATGCTCCGACCATGGCCCAAGACACAGCCTGGATTATAGCAGCGCAAGTATAATGTCAGCTATATGAGATTGCAAGTATTATAAATATACAGGGAACTCGAATTGTGCTTGAATGTAGGATGGCATACCAGCAAAACTCAAATTTACAAGGAGGGGTGCATGTAATGTGCATGCATCCCTGATTTTTCTCAATAGGCCGCTTGCACTTGGGACAAGGCTTTGAATTAGCCAGTATCCTAAAACCATGGTGAAGAGTTGGAAAGTCAGCAAACAGCTTATATTTAGCAGAGCTGATAATAAATACACAAACACTTCTAATTCTTCAGATCCATCATGCAACAGCGTGTTTTTGTTAAAAAAATTACAACAACAAATATTGGAGGTTCTCAAGATCATTATGCTAGTAAAAGAATGACCCAAGCTCATTTTTTTTATGCATGGCCCATCATATATCTAAAATCAGAAGTTGTTAAAATAGAGAAAACTTTGATAAGTAAAACCAAAATACAATTGAAGAAACAAAAAATTGGAGCTGACTGCTCACCATTGTAACAATGTCCACTAGTCTACATTTACATATTTAATTTAGGAAGTTTTTTTTGTTTCATTTGGATATTTAGAATCTCCAGGGTTAGTTTGGATAGACACTTAAATAACCTATTTAAAACTTTCATACTTGACTCAGTTTGGGTGGTTAAGACCCCTCTATCAAAGGAGGATGGATATGTTTGAGGATGAAGCAGAAATAGAGGAAACAAATTCAAATCTCTAGTTCCCTCTATATCAACTCCAAGCTGACCGACTGTCAAGAATGAATGACATTGCTAGTGTTGAAAGCATATTGTGGTTCCAAATTGAGAAAAAGCAAAAACCTCAGCATGAGTAACTATGAAAAAGGTGTGTCTCATCTTTACTATACGTCTATACCAATTCATATTCTCAGACTCTGCACTGTTCTTGAGTATCCACTTTGAAACAGTGCCACAGTCTACTGGACGGTGAGCTTCTTCAGTGCACTGCAAATTTTGTTTCAATTTTCAAATATTTTATGTTGTGCTGAATAACTATAGTCAAACAAAAGCTGATATGGATGAAAATTTCAAAATCAAATACTCACGTTCCAACAAAAACTGTATGAACAGTTACAACTAACATCATAGCTGCCACTGCCCATGACGAATTCTACAGCATATTCACATCCAGGAGCAGGACACCACTTGGTCTGTTCCACATAGAAAAGATTTCAATCAATACGGGATAATATAAAGTTTGCTAAATATGGCTGTTTATCAATTATGTGGTGCCATTCACACCAAATACCAAAACAGCAGCACCATTTAAAAAAAATCATTTTTTTTAGCATAAGGAACATTAATTGTAGGAAACAATGAAAAATCAAAGTCCAATTATTTTAAAATAAAGGAAACGTTAAGTCAGAAATACAAGGCGTAAAATATGATTTACTCATGTAATAAGCCACACACCTTTTTTATTTATATGGTATTATGGTCAGGTCCATATCTATATACTAATTTATATGAGCTTACCTTTCTATTATCTTCAATATAAGATCTGCAAAGAAATCGCCCATACTTTTCCCTATCCTTGTCATCAGCCAGCAAGCTGATCATATCTTGTCCAACAGCAGCAGCACAGGACGGATCAGGACATCTCAACATCAAACATCCTGGACCATCATTGATTGCAGTGCTAATATAACCTGCAAAAGTTTAAATCAGTGACATCATAGGAGGTCATGCTAAACTTTCCAAGCATTCCTTCCATGGATGTTAAAGCAAGACAAGATGTGCAAAAAAAAAAACCAATGAACAGAGAATCACCACCAGTCTATAACACTGAGACTATACAACAAATTGCTACAAATCATTGGAACAAAAAAAATGCAGCAAATTTCTTTCTTTTTTTTTGGATAATTACTTCTGTGGAATGTCTTTATTAAGTTATCCATTTTTCCACTTAGGCCTAAATCCACAAGCAATGTAGATAGGGGGATTTTAATATCTGCCACTCTCAAACATTGACAATTTAATATTTGCCACTCATGAGTCAATGACATGTGGGCCATGGGAAGTGAAAAAATATTAAATTACACATCTTTGGGGTGGCAAATATCAAATTAATCATTACAACAACGGGCAGTAACATTGCTAGTGTCCAATGCTATAAAAAAAGATGTAACAGATGTCAATCCATTCAAAGAAATTAAGCATGCCATCTTTTCAATCAAGAAAGCCATATAGGTTGCATAACGTAATAACCATAGCACCAGTCAAAGAACATTTGAAAAACAAATACAGAAATGAATATACAAGCAACAAACATAGTTGCACAAGAAAAGTTGCAACACAACATGGTATCAGTAACTATCACTACCTCAATTCAGATCTAGAAAACAAGCAGTTTCCATGGTTTGTTTCAATACGAAATGTCAAAAGAAAATGGTGATTCCATACAAAAAAGTACCCAAGGTTGACGTACATAGGAATCTATCAAGGACAGATTGACAAACCTCTCCAACATGTACTGCAGAAAGGATGGCCACATGCGGCAGCACTCATTGAGGCAGGAGGGTAACTTTCGAAACAAATTCCACATGTCAACTGTTATTATGTGAGCAAAATGTACAAACATTAAACTATTTTAAAGTAGCAGTCGGTTTACACAATGCTCAGTGCAAGCAAGTGGAAGCATGCAAGAAAGATTATTAAGAAACGCCAGATGCTCATGTAGCTCACAATGTATGGGATGTGCAAAATTGCGTGCCAATGCACATGGGCTGCAAACCTGCGACAACGCATGCATACAGCCCACCCCATTTTTTCTCAGCTATCCAAGCTAGCATTCATGCATACTGACAAAACTAATTGTTAAGGATTCTGGCCAGCAGAAAAAAGTTGAAGCCTGCATGCAAAAACTAACGAATGACTATGGTCAATAGTACAGGCATTTGTATTTTAGCCCCCGCTCACCCTACACATGGGCATTGCCGCATTGATGAGCAAAAAAAATTATAAAAATTTTGCAGCCGAACATTGAATTGTACCATGCCCATCCTCACTTCCCCAAAAATTATTTTGTTATTCAAATTTTCAAAGTGAGCAAATATGCTTAGGCAACTGGAAGGATAAGTTGAACTAATGAAGAAGAGGCATACTTCTCTGTTATTTGGCATTTCACTGTGCTTCTCTAGTAAACCAACAACCTTACGAACATGGTCTTCATCAGCAAACCATTCATCATGCACCTTACTGACACTCCTGCGGAGGATTAAAACAAGAAAGTGAAATAACGACCAACATATAACAGATCACCACCTTGTGTACTGCATCCAAATAGAAAAAAAAATGAAGTGGAATATTTAGGTAAGACGTAATTAACTTTATATAGAATATCAAGTATATAAAGTGTCGATTTGGTCCCTCAACCATACCCGTCGGACCAGTTTGATCCCTGAACAGCAATACCGGACTTGTCAGGTCCTTGAACTCTCAAAACCAGACTTGGCTAGTCCTTTGACCGGTCAAAAAGGTGGTTTTAGGCAGAGTGGCAGCTTACGTGACAAATATGGCATACTTTTGCTGATGTAGCAGCCATGTGGTAACGATGTGCCCCAAATGGCGTCCATGCAGAAGAAATCTGCCACATCAGCGTCAGTGAAAACCTTAAAACCACCGTTTTAACCGGTCAAAGGACTAGCCAAGTTCGATTTTGAGAGTTCAAGGACCTAACAAGTCCGGTATTGTGTTCAGGGACCAAAGTGGTTCGACGGGTATAGTTGGAGGACCAAATCAGCACTTTTTTCTAAATTTATTAATGAGCCAGAGCAGTTGGATGTAAACTTACACAAATAACCATGCATAGTTGCATACGCCTTGATAATATATAGGTTAATTATGTTCTATACAACCTACAACAATCACATATTAATAGGTTGTCTCTATCTGACTATCTGTTTAATTATGGGGCTGATCAAATTATGAAATAACCATGCATAGTTGCATACGCCTTGATAATATATAGGTTAATTATGTTCTATACAACCTACAACAATCACATATTAATAGGTTGTCTCTATCTGACTATCTGTTTAATTATGGGGCTGATCAAATTATGTCAATACAGATAACATAGACAAATATAATTATATCAAGTATGAGAATCCAGATATATGACAAGACTTGAGATGATCATACAATACCAAAAAAACAATTAAAGTAACTGAGGTGGCAACCTTAAGGATAGTGATGACTATTACCAGTTGTAGTTGCGAAGAAGAGCGCATGCTTCTGACTTTGAAATTGACAGAACAGTTGAAACCCTATTTATGTCATCCTCTTGGTGCTGCTTTATATTGATTTCACTTAATACACAATAATTTTGCTGGGGCACAAATGAGCAAATGACTGTAAGAACAGAAGGGCATGAAGATCAATAAGCAACAACTAAACTGAATATAAATAGCTGGTCACTTAGTCTAATGTGAATAAGAATAACAGATAAATTCCAAAGCGCCACAAAAATAACTATAAAATACTACATTGGTTGGCTTGCACAAAAATGATAAATTTCCAGCGTTAGCTTTTAAGTTTAGTTTAAGCTGTAAAGTACAAGGCCTAAATCACATGATTACTAGAAAAAGTCTAACGCAACATTCATTTGGAGATAGAACATTCCTATGGTGACAAATAATCTACTACTTCTAATGCTATGTTCAAAGCACTTACATGAATTGCTTTGCTTATATCACACATAGACGAAGTTTAGTCTGTCCGCAGCTTCTCTAGACTCTAAGAAGGCATTTTTCAGTTTCCAGACTTATTTTTGGAAAAAGGCAACTTGTGTAATAAAGCTTAAACGCTATTTCATTGTAAATAGTTGTTTCAGTATGGTCTCATCTTTTGAAAGCCAGAAACATAAAACAACAATATGCTTCATGAATTAATAGCAAATTCCCTGATTATTATTTTTCACAAAAAAACTATTCCTTCACAATAACCTGGTTGGCAGTGGGCAAGGTGGTATGGGGCCATGGGCACGTTGCATGACAGACAACCTTGATGACAGACGGAGAGACAGAAGGCTAGCTCGATGGGTCACCCAAGAGTGCTGTAACTAGTCTATCTGTAGTCCTGTATAAGCAGAGCAAGGCCAGTGTGCCAGCAACTAGTGGCAAGGGTGGCTAGACAATGAACAACTAGGGTTGTAAGCAAACTGAGCTTGAGCTCGGCTTGAGACGAATTTGGTTTCAGGCTCAAGCCAAGAGCTGGGCTTGAAAAAAGCTCGTGAAGGCTTGGTTAACATATTACTTTGTTTAAAAAAGAAACAAAGTTCAGGTTCAGCTTGAACTAAGATCAAGCTTGTGCAGACTCCACAAAATATGATTTCATCAAAAAAGAAATAAAGTTTAATATGCTTGAAAAGATCGAACTGAGCCCGACCAGTTTGCAACCCTCAAGCTTTTTCTACAGTCCTGTGAACAGCCTCAAAGACCAGAAGTGAGCATGACATTGAGTTTGATAGAGGGGACGATGATAAGTGATTGGGAAGTCAGTGGTGTGGAGGAAAATAGGATTGGAAACAACCGGAAGCCATATAAGGTCAATCAAGTATGTCAATTAAAACAATTATAGGCAATATACCAACACAAAAACCATGTTATCAACAAGTAACAACTGCTAAATGCAGCCTGCTTGAAACAGTAATTGTGGTCAAGCAATACCCACGCAAGTGCGCAACACCCTGTCTACAAATAAATGTGAAGTTTTATACTTCTGTAGTTGAATATAACTGAGTTTCACTAAGATCCATGAACTAAAAATAGCAAATAGTACCCAATTAAATGACGAACAAGATAGAGAAACATTGTACATCCTTCTAGTCAGACCTAAGTATAAACTGTTGTTTTGTCATACTGCCTTAATAATTTCTATAACCAAAACCAGACCAAATATCATTAGTCCAAAGCTGCACAAAACTGTGGACTGAGCTCTCCGGCCCCTATTGCTATTCCTTCTCATGCATGTCACCCCACACCTAACGACATCACAAGGATGCCCGATCGATGCCATTTGTAATGCGACATCACTTGGCACATATTTGATAATACTAGCTGTACATTTCAGCATATATACTATGCAGCGTTACAATACACCCGAAAAAAACAATTTGTACATCATAGTACTAATAGAGAAAAAGTGAATACAAAAACAAATTATATCGTGATTTATTTTGTCTGTCCATAACAACTTTGCTTCAGAACTAGGAGCTTAAGGTAATTCTGGTTTTGTGCTACAGTCTTACAGATGGTGTTTAATTTTTACTACCCTTGTGAAATGTCCGATCAGGGGATGGGTGTGTGTGGCAACTCTATCTCTCTTTGGTTGTCCATGGGGCATCAAAAAACTTTAAACAGTGTCAAGAATTACATCATAACTCACACTAAATAATTTGGCGTTTAATTGGTAAAGTAGAAGCACGCCTTCTTTTAGTGCATCCTGATTGGCCATTTGCCAGTGTATAAATTTCCGTGAAATGCAATAGATTACACTATGACCAAACTTCCCAGCACAACACACCATATTTTAATACTCTCAGTACTCTTGTCATTTATTGTAAATATACTTTATGCAATAAGCATTTAGTCATCTATGACAAAGTATCCAGCGTGTATTTAATTTGTCGACAATGTTGCCCCGGATCCACCATAGCCCCTACTAAAATAAACCCATAAATATACAATTTTTTTCAGGAAGGATATAGGCAACTAGTTCGTGCCAACATGTTCATATAGAAGAAACAGCAATGCACAACCGATCGCCTAGATTCACAGGACCCCGCCATTCCAGCATCGAAACGGATCAAAGAGCCAGGCTCCGCACCATTCCAAGCACACGCCATTGCTCCAGACGGGAAAGATACCTGCTGCCGCTGGGAGAGGAGCTCCGCGGGGTCGTCGGAGTCGTGGTCCGCGAAGTCGTACTCGGCGTCGCCCTCGTCGCTGGCGGCGAGCCCGGCCTCCCCGCCGCTGTAGAAGTCGTCGTTAGCGGAGTCGTTCGCGTCGTGCATGTCGTCTTCGGAATCCATCCCCGCCCTCCCGCCGCCGCCGCCGCCGCCGCCGACGCCCAACGCCGCGCGCCGGAGCCCGAGGAGCAGCGCGGATCGGGCGGATCGGAGCGGCGCCCACCACGAGGAGGGAGCAATCGGGCCCGGGTCGCGGGGCTCCCGCGCGGATTCGAGGGGTGGAGGCCGGAGGCTGTGGAGACTGTAGAGGGCAGGGTGGAACTGGAAGGAACTTGGAGCGGGTGTGGCGAAATGGGGGAAGAGGTTGGTTGGATTCGTCCGCTCGGCTCGTCTATCCGAGAAGCTAACGGATGCGAGCTTTTGCCTTTCTCCAGTTTCCTCACCATTTTCTTTCCTACACGGCACAATCTCACCTGGTGCGTTCGTAGAGATTCCGGTTAGAGCATACTCACCAAACAGCGATCACTCTGTAATATTAACAGATTTAGAAGGGGCTGCCGAAAAAAAGAAATCTTTATCTACATAAATAGAGGGAACGTCAGTATTTTAGAGGGGAGTTATACGGTTGAGGATATTTCTATCCTTACGCAACCTTGCTATCGGTTATATATATAGCTGTTGTGGGAAGGAGTAAGAACCCACTACCAAAGCGAGTCCACCATCGTGCCACCACCACATCACATGGAAGCAATTATTGTTGTGTCGTTGATGCTACAGGGAGCCATTAATTGCCACCGTGTCGCGGACTATCGCGACCATCTACTTCACCGTTATGTGACGTCTTTTTTAGTTCTCAGTGCGATCGCTTCCCATAGGGTGGCATCATGGAGTCCACCGTGGCCGACAACATGAGGGAAGGAGGAAGCGGGAATGGGATGAAGCCCTATCCTAGGGGAGGATGTAGGGGAAGGGGAGAAAGAGGCAATGGAGTAGTAGTACTGGCTAGAGAGACAAAGAGTTGGGGACTTGACCTGACCGTCACAAGCTATTCGGTCGTGATAGGCGATAATTTAGATCTTTAGTTGGATCAAACATACACAGTTTAAATGTATTCACTATAGGTAGGATGTCACCAGGACGTTAGATCAACAAAAATGAATTACACATAAATAGTTTTAGTGCATCCTAAAAAACCTATTGTAATCTAAAAAAGTTTTTCTGAACTAAATGATCTGGCATGTTAGATTTACTCCGAGATAGCATGCTGACACTTATGGGGGAGAAGGATACCCAAAGGAGTGAACATTTTATTTAAAAAAAGAGTGGAATTTCTTTTTTAAAACAAAAATATATCCAAAATTCAAGGTAATACAAGAGACTTAACTTTAATACCCCTTTTAATTGAACTTATGTTTTCTAAAATAGGATTTGTCAAAATTTTCATGACTCCGAGGCTCAACCCAATCCATTCCATCTTTTATTTCTTTTTTGTCTCTCGTCCTATTTTACGAAAGCCCCTACCTTTTTTATTTTTTGTGTGACATCCTTCGTTCCTCTGAAATTTGGTGTAGACGGAAGGGTCTGAGTGGAGAACTCAATGGGCTCTAGGGGCGTTTTTGTAAAAGGTGAAGAGAAAAGGGTAGAACTATGAAGGTGGTGTGACCTTTCTGTAGATATGTCGTGTTTTAATTTCAAAAAACTATTTCTCATATCTTAGTATTTCATTTGTATGAAGTTATTTTTACATGTACATGTGATTTTATGTACCTTTGCATCCATTGAATTTATCGTGCTTGACCAACTCAGCTCTTACATGACTATTTTGAAAAAAAAATACTCTTGAAACTTTTGAAAAAAAAGAGAGTAATTGAACCGTCTTCGTTCTTTGTTCTCCCTCCTCTCTTTTCTAAGCTAACTGGCACTTGGCGGCGCTGCCACCGGTGACCACCGCGATCCCTGCGCGCGACCACGACGCCGCCACAACGGCGCAGGCGCAGCGCGGTGGACGGCGCGGTGGCTTGGCTTGTACGGCGGCGGACGGTGCGGTTCCCGCAGGCGGCATGGTCGCGCGCGGGGCTCGCGGACTCGCGGCCGTAGCCACGTGGCCGAGCCTACACCACCAGTGATCAGCAGGTTTTGTTTCTCCACGAGGCTGGACGTGGGACCCTACCGGGCCGGCGACACCTCGCCGTGCTCATCCGAACGAACGCTGCCGATGAGCCGTGACGCGTAAAAGGGCAAAAACTAAAAGGGTTGGCAATTTGCAAACGGCTTCTATTAAAAAAAAAAAATCGCAAACGGCTCGGTGGTAGTCGTCAGCCATGTCGCCATTCGCATTTCCGCCCCTTGAGAGCTGATCCCTGATGCTCGTGTCGTGCACTGTGCTTCGGCTTAAGTTTTAGCTTTGGCTTAGCGTGCCGTTTTACCGTAATAAAATTGGAGGTTGTTAAAAAGAGATTTAAATATTATTAAAAAAATAAAATAGTTTAGCTATCTTTAAGAGGACTATTAAAAATCTGAGAAAAATCATTACAATTATTGCACCAAATAAACTAAAAAAAGATAAATTTTACTATGTGAAACGCTACGCTAAGCTAGTCTAAATAAAACAAGCTCTTTGTCCAAAGAAACAGATGGGAGTGTTAAGGAACCACACCAAACCGACCGGCTTTAGGCCTGGCTCGGCTAAGGGGTGGGGCCCATTTGGATGGACCAGCCAAACCCTAGCACCCAAGCATAAATAGGAGAGGTTCCCATCTATTATGTATCCTGAGAAAAGCAATAAAGAATTCTTCCTCTCCTACATCTATGTGTTCATCTGTGATTGTTCTTCGTCGTCTACGATCTACGTGTTGGAATAATTAGCACTTTCAAGTTTATTTTAATCAAAAGAAACAGATGGAAGAACTAGCGGGGACTGATGGGAGGCAGCCATGGAGGGCGACACCATCCCGTCTGTCTCGAGCAATTTTAGCGCAGCAAACGGCACTGGCCGTTTCATCGATCTGGTATGCATGAGCATGATCAATCCATCGCGAGGTGCTTCTCAAATTTGCGGCCACTCGCTTGCGCCCAGCTGTGACTGGAGTAAACCAACCCACCCACTGTCGCATCAGCGAGTGAGATGGATTATCGGACTAGCTGATTTCAAGAGCTCCTCGGCCACACTATTTTTATTATTCTTTTGCTGGTTCGTTATTTGCATAGCAACGTTTGTACAAATAATAATGGATGAGATGGATGCCCTGCATTATATATAAAATTATCCTAAGATTAATGCGTCACACATTTCCCTTACTTGATCATGTTTAGCACAGGTTTTCAGCTCTTAATCTCACATGTTTCCCTCACTGGTTCAACCCTAGTTCTCACCATTTTTATATTTCTCTAAGAACGAGCATGGTGTCCCGCGTGTTTGCATAGACAGGTTGGTCTCAATTCTCTAGTTTGGCGTGAACTTTTTTGTTTATTTTGTATTCCAAATTTATGCAATTTTTTATTATAGCCGATATGAAACGCGCATTTTCTTTTAGTCCGACGTAACTTTTTTATTATTCTATTCCAAATTTTTATTATTATTTTATTGTAGTTGACATGTGCCTTTTATTCTAGCATGTAATCTTATTTATATTTTTTCTGATTTTTTTGTTATAGACGATATGATTCTTTCTTTTATTCTAATCCATCGTGATGAGGATATCACCAGCATGGATACGATTAGTGTGACCGCTGCCCTTCCTTCCTCTCCGACCACTCCAACGACTACTGACGCTGCTCCATCTTTGTCGCCTCCGATCCATGCAGCAACATCTTCATCGCCGGGAGGGCTTAATCCTAAAGCTCAGCCTTTCAAGCCTTTTCCGAAGAAGCGGCGCAACAAGTTCAAAACTCGCGAGGCTTCGACGAATAAAGGACAGCCCATATGGAAAGCCCAAGACGCCAAAAACTTCAGTTCTGCCATCCAGCAGCACGTCAACTTCAAACGGGCGTAACTCGGGCTCCCGACCTCCAATTTCAACGTGCGACCACTCGTTGGAAAGCTTAGAAGATAGGCTTTCCAATGGATCCAGCCCCACATCTAAATTCGTTCAGAAGCATCGGAAAAATGCAGAACAATATTTCGGGCTAGAAACTCAGGGTGCTGCGTCACCGTATTTTTGGGCCTATGGCCCATGTATCACTAGGGTTTGGTGGTGGCTCTCCCCTTGGGCGCCCCACTACCCCTGGCCGCCGCTATATATGTGGTCGCCGGTTCTCTTCTATCCTTATGTTTTGTTATGTTTTGGTTGACCCCGTGTGTGTTCCTCCTCGTTTTTGCGTGTCGACTAGATCGCCTGTGACGAGAAATAGAACCTCACCCATGTTTGAGTTATTGGATTAAGATTACTATCATCTTGTTCTTACTTGTTCTCGGTTGCAACAGGTTCAAGGATCGATCGGGTTTCGACTTGGTTGATCGGTTCAGCGAGGTGACGTTACAATTGCTTGGTTGCTGATTTTGTGGTTAGTAGCCGATCCATCTACTCCGTTGTAGACCAAACCGACATATCGTTCCTCACCAGAAGATCAGGCCAACCAAGTTCGCATCAAGTGGTATCAGAGCGACGGTTATCTGGTGAGAACACCCTTTATCCTTGTTTAAATCTGTCTTTGTTCGTCCTATAGTTCAGAAAAACAGCCTACACAAATAATTATCGTGTGTTTTTTTCCTTTAATCCGAACCCTGTTTAGCCTTTACTATTATTACTACCTAGTTTAATTCTTGTTGGATTTGCGTTTCATCGTCGTGTTTTTGCTGGTCTTAGCGTCTAGTTCTTTAGAGTGGTGAGTTCGAATCACGATTTTATCACAGTTTCTCGCCTTGTTCTTTGCAATTGCGCCTTCATCCATCTTGGCGTCTCTACCTTCCAGCCCGAGTCTCTAATTCCTAAATCAGTGGATTGATTTCCTCGTTTGTTCTAATCAGATTGGTATTTTTGGACGTGAGAGTGGTTTTCCTTAATTCCTTTGCATGCTGCCATAATTACGTACTTGGTAAGTTGGCAAAAAAGCACCGAATATCTGCATGCTGCACAAACATAATCCACTCTGATTACCTTTTGCATCGAGAGAAAGAAAGAAAAAAGAGTTAAAAAATATATATACAGGCCCAAAAAAAAAGAAAGAAGAAAAGAAAAAAGGGGCCACACAAATAACAAAAGAAAATTGAGGACCATCATCTTGGTGTTTGGCAGCTGTTCTGTGACTACGTCTGTGATTAGGCTCGCGTCTCTAGCACGATCTAGCCTAGGACCAGCTCGTATCGTCATTGAACGTTCTTTCAACTTGTTTTAACTAGTGTGGTTCTAGTATCTCTTTGCTACATATTGATACCTGTCCAAGCTCCACATACTACTAATCACAGGAACAACACTTTGCAATCGCTTTGTCACCTTCTGAGTGCAGGACACCACCAGTTATCGATTGATCTTGACAAGCTGCTGGGTACGAACTTGTAAGAGCTTGGTGAGAGCTTTGAGTGTGATAGGCTTGTCAATTCCAGTACCTATTTAATAGATAGGGTTATACATTCCTTTATGTATTTTTTGTCTACTACTAACAATGGCAGGTCCACTTGGAGAAAGGAAACTGATGTGGGAACATGTTCGTCAGTCCGATGCGATACATATGGAGCCTAGGAGTGAGCGTCAAGAAGTCTAGGATAAATTAAAGATACTTGTTGAGAACTGAAATCTTTCTACAACGAAGAATGAAAAAATACCATTGAAGAAAGAATTAAAGCCTGCATGCCCAAAAAAAAGGATAGTAAGTGTACTTCAATTAGTAAAAATGAGAATGTGATTTCTATTCCTGTGACTAACCCTGTAGGCAAGAATGATCGAGATGGTGTGCATCTGAGTGTTGCAATGACGAACAACTACAATAGCATTTCATCCCAACTTATACTTAGTGCACCGTCGGAACACGCTAGTCAAACTTAGCGCCAAAACTTATTCCACACTAGGTTTGTTGTGCGAGAACGCAGGGTAGAAGTCATTATTGATGGAGGAAATTTGCAGCAACCTCGCAAGTCAAAACATGGTCGAGAAGCTTGGCTTGCCCACGACTCCACTTGAACAACCTTATGAGATTGAATGGTTCAATTCAAATGATAAAGTTCAGGTAACACACACTGCGAGAGTGAATTTCTCTATTGGTTCATATTATGATTACGTTGATTGCGATGTCATACCCATGGAAGCATGCTCACTTTTATTAGGAAGACCTTGGTTATATGACGTGGAGGCTATTCACAATGGTAGAACCAATCAATATATTATTATGCACTATTGTAAGAATATGATTTTGAAACTAATGAGTCCTGCTGAAATAAATAAGATTAATGCTTATAGAGTTAAAAATCATGTCGAAGAGGGTGATAAGATTGTTCGCGGTGCACAAAACACTGAAACAAAGATAAATGAGGTATTCAATTAGATAGAACTGTGACCTCCCCTAATATTACATTGGAAACAAATGTTTCTTTGCCCCCTGTTGTCACTAACCTTTTGCAGGAGTATAAAATGGAGTTGAGGACGACTCCAATTCAAAAAGAGGAGGATGATGAGGACATCACCAGCATGGATACGATCAGTGTAACTGCTGCCCCTCCTTCCTCTCCGACCACTCCAACGACTACTGACGCCGCTCCATCTTTGTCGCCTCCGATCCATGCAGCAACATCTTCATCGCCGGGAGGCGTTAATCCTAAAGCCCAACCTTTCAAGCCTTCTTCAAAGAAGTGGCACAAGAAGTCCAAAACTCGCGAGGCTTCGATGAATAAAGGACAGCCCACATGGAAGCCCAAGACGCCAAAAACTTCGGAGTTACGCCGAGTCCAGCAGCACATCAACTTCAAACGGGCGTAACTCGGGCTCCCGACCTCCAATTTCAGCGTGCGACCACTCGTTGGAAAGCTTAGCAGATAGACTTTCCAATGGATCCAGCCCCACATCTAAATTCGTTCAGAAACGTCGCGTAAGAAAAATGTAGAACAGTTTTTCGGGTCAGAAACTCAGGGTGCCGCGTCACCGTATTTTTGGGCCTATGACCCTTGTATCACTAGGGTTTGGTGGTGGCTCTCCCCTTGGGCGCCCCACTACCCCTGGGCGCCGCTATATATGTGGTCGTCGGTTCTCTTCTATCCTTAGGTTTTGTTGTGTTTTGATTGACCCCGTGTGCGTCCCTCCTCGTTTTCGCGTGTGTCGACTAGACCACCCGTGACGAGAAACAGTACCTCACCAATGTTTGAGTTATTGGATTAAGATTGCTATCATCTTGTTCTTACTTGTTCTCGGTTGCAGCAGGTTGAAGGATCGATCGGGTTTCGACTTGGTTGATCGGTTTAGCGAGGTGACATTGCAATTGCTTGGTTGCTGATTTTGTGGTTAGTAGCCGATCCATCTATTTCGTTGTAGACCAAACCGACGTATCGTTTCTCACCAGAAGATCGGGTCTACCTAGTGCGCATCACATCGTTATCCTGCCCCACAATGATACAATTTTTTTTATAATCTGGCATGGACTCATGTTTCTTTTTTATTTAATTTTTTAATCGATATGAATTCTTTCTTTTAATCTAATTTGTTATAATCCTGACTCACAACGATGGACAATGCATATTTTTCTCTTTTTTTCGATTAATATGAAGTTTTATGTTATTTTAACGTTAATATGGTGGCTCCATTGGCCAACTTGACACGGAGATGTGTATTTTTTGGGCGGCATCGGTGACATGGAGTATGTGCAGGAGGCGGTCTGAATGTGTCCATGCGGCCACGCTCATACCCGCCACACACTTAGTTGTAGGCACCTCACGATAGGTAGCTAACTATTAATTCAAGTTGATTGTCCTGGTTTATTTTTTGAATATATCGTATGATGTTTTAGACATGCGTACGTCATGTGTAACACTGTATGCTGTCAAACTTACATTTTTATCAGATTTTATTAGAAAAATCTACGCTGAATTAGACCCACAATAATCAAGGTTAGATTTACGTAGGAATTTATCATATTAGCATGATGGCTATTTTTTTAATAATAGATTCAATCTAGAGCATTGTTATTTGGTCCTCGATGATTAATATCTTTCTCTTTTTCTCTAATTTAAGTTAAAATTTCTTAAATAATGATTTGATCTGGGCTTATAATCTAGCCCTACTATAATCAATGGTAGGGATTTTTTATTTTTATGTAATTTACGTGGGATTTTTTTGATAATAGATTCAATCTAATCATTTATAATCTGGCCCACCGTAATCGGTGATGGTGATTGTTTTCTCTGATTTATGTGAAATTCTCCAATAATGTGGTGACATAATAATGGTATGTACAAACCATACGATGTTTTAGACGTACATACGTCATATGTGACATCGTGAACTATCAAACTTCTATTTTTCACCATATTTTATCATATTAATTTATATTTTATCATAAAAAATCTACACTAACTTGGACCCACAATAATCAATGACAGTTTTCAATATGAATTTATCTGCTTAACATGGTGGCTATTTCTCTAATAATAGATCCAATCTAGGACATTATAATCTGGTCACTCGATGATTGACATCTTTTCTCTTTTTCTCTAATTTAAGTGGAGATTTCTCCAATAATAGATTTAATCTGGGCCACTATAATATGTCCCTGGTGTAAATGTGTAATCGATGGCGGGGATCTTTTCTTTTTGTTCAATGACAGATTTCAATATGAATTTATCTGATTAACATGGTGGCTATTTCTCTAATAATAGATCCAATCTAGGACATTATAATCTGGTCCCTCGATGATCGGCATCTTTTATCTTTTTCTCTAATTTAAGCGGAGATTTCTCTAATAATAGATTTAATCTAGCCCGCTATAATATGTCCATAGTGTAATCAATGGTGGGGATCTTTTCTTTTTGTTGATTTACGTGGTTTATTTTATAGTAGATCCAATCTAAGTATTTATAATTTGGCCCTCCTGTGATCGATGGTGAAGTTTTTTATTTTATCTGATTTATGTGAATTTCTCCGATTAACAATTAATGGTGGCTCCGTTTGCCACTGCTTTACATATATAACAGATAGATAGATTAATAATAGTGTGTACACATGTAATTTGTTGTTTAGACACACGGGTGTTTGTGTGGTATGGGGTGGGGGGTGAGTTTGTGTAAGTTTTTCTTGGACCTTCTTAGAAAAAAAAACATTGAAAAAATATAGTAGAACATGGGATAATCTATTTTCGTTAGGCACCCGCACCGCTCGGGCAAATATGGCGCGGAACTGCGGGAGGAAAGCTTGACGCCGAGGGCTGGCCTTTCTCGGTTTCCACCTGGATTTTTATCCTCTGCCGTTGAGTATAAAGGCAGAGAATGAACAATGTTTGTGCATTTCACCTCTGAACAGTGCCAAAACAGTGAAAATAAAACAGTTTTATTGAACAGTTTTTGATACAATAACGGTGAACAGTGTCATTAAATAGTGATTTGCTACAGTACTCGTGTATTTTTTTTCTGCTCGCTACCGTACCCTTTCCCTTTTGTACTTCAACGGCCGCTGATTTGCTTCCGTTTCCACCCAGGCAAGACACCATTTTCTTTAAGTCATATGCTAGAAGAGGTGTTAAGTCTGGACTTGAAATCACAGATGACTACCTGTGTGGTGTTGTGGGTGTGGTGGTTTGTTAGAAATAGAAAGTCTCAGGGTAATATGAGCATGTCTTTTGGTCAGGTGATGCATACCATTGCTGAGAAGTGCGCTGATTGCGAGAGCCTTGGAATTAATGAGTATGGTAGCAAGGTTCAGTTGCCGGAACCGAAGTGGAAGCCTCCTGTTGAAGGTTATGTCAAAATTAACACGGATGCAACTTTTAGGGCTGAAGATCACTTAGGTGGATGGGGGGCTGTGGCGAGAGATGAGCTTGGTCAGGCTGTGTTTATGGCTGCTGGTCACCTGCAAAATGTTTGGAATGCTTCTCAAGCTGAAGCCATGGCTTGCCTTATGGGTCTTCAAGTGGCTCAAGATGTGGGGTTAAACAGAGTGGCTCTCGAAACTGATGCAAAGAATTTGGCCTTGGCGATTGCTTCCACAGATGAATACAGAGGACAAGATGCGGTGATTGTTGAAGAAATAAGAAGCAAAATTATCTTGAGTTTTGATTAAGTGCGAGTGACGTTCTGCTCTCGCAATTGCAACGAAGTGGCGGATAAGCTGGCTAGATCGGGGTCTTCTGCCTTCCAGGAATCCCCGATCGTGTGGCTGGATGATTTTCCTGTTTCTGTTCAGGAATTGACGGCCGATATGCACGGTCGCATCACTCCCTCAAAAAAAAAAAAACACCATTTTCTTTTGGCAGTGCAGTGAAACCCGAGGCGTCTCGGCTTCATGCCTACATCCATGGTTGCCAAGTTGAGACCCTGCCCACAAAATTTCCTCCATGCCTGTAGCGAGCTGCCGTCTCCCCTCCTCCGATCATTGCCCACCCACCCAGCCGTAGGGGCGAATCTTTCCTATTTAAGCCGCGCGTCGTTGGCTTGAAATGCTGGTCTCGCGTTGCTTCCATTGCCCAAATAATTCCTCTGGTTCGGGAGAATTGGGACCAGTTCCAGGAATTTCTCCCTTGTTCTACAGATTTCTTGCTTTTTTCTCTTCCGCTTTGGTGGTTCCACTGGCCCGGACCTGCATCGTGGTCGCGTAAAGGTGGGATTTTGGAATCCAGCCCGCGTCGTGGCAGACAAAGATTGGATTTTCGGGCGATTTGTGGCCGTTTTATTGGGGGTGATTGCCTGCTTGGGGACCTGTTGAGCTAAAGGTTGGATTTCGCGAGTAGATTTGTTGGGAGCAAGCATGACGATTGATTTGTCCATGCCCGGCAGTTCCGGGCTTCTGGAAGCCGCTGGGAAGAGGAACATGAACTTCTTCAGCAACCGCTACGTGCTTGCGCTCACCGGCGCTGCGGGAATCGGGGGGTTTCTCTTCGGTTACGACACAGGTATAGGTCGAAGCATCCATTGTATCTTCTGCAACTTTTACAAATTTTGAACATTTGATGTTGTGTAGACTGTATAGGTTGTCGCCTGGAGCTTGGTTGATGTCGTTAAGTATTCCCCTTGTATGAAGCGATATATTTGTGGATTTCTGGCTGATTTGGACTTGCTTTTTGGGTAACACATGATACCACTGGCACGAAATTTTGGTTGAGTGTGCTGTTCTGAATGGTTTGTTTGTTTGATCCTTTTATAGATGATGGAAATACAGATTTTGCAGTAAAATGGACGTCATGAATATTACAGAAATGATTCAGAGTAATTGTCACTCCAAATATGCACAATGGACTAGCAACATAGATTGCATTTTCGTAGTGGAGCTGAAGGCCTGAAACTGGTGGTTGCATAGTGCTTTTGAGTTTCTACCCAGCCTCCTACTAGACATACTTGGAAAGTTTAGAGGTTTTGAGCTAAAATGACAGGATAATCTGCATGCTTAGCTAATATTTTTTTTTTGTCAGGTGTCATATCTGGGGCCCTCTTATATATTCGGGATGAATTTCCGGTGGTCAAAGACAATTACTTCTTACAGGTTCAGTCAAATCAACCAATCACTGGACATTAACAATATGGTGTTCCTTCAATAGCTACTGAGCTTGTTATTTTCCTCAGGAGACAATTGTTAGCATGGCATTAGTTGGAGCCATGCTTGGTGCCGCTGGGGGTGGTTTGATAAATGATGCATACGGCCGAAGGAAGTCTACTCTCCTTGCTGACATGATGTTTGCACTCGGTTCACTTGTTATGTGTGCTGCTGGCGGTCCTTATATTCTGATTTTTGGAAGACTCCTTGTCGGATTGGGAGTGGGTATAGCATCAGTAACAGCCCCAGTTTATATCGCTGAAGCAGCTCCTTCAGAAATTAGGGGAGGCTTGGTTTCAACTAATGTCCTCATGATTACTGGTGGCCAATTCTTCTCCTACCTGATCAACCTTGGCTTTACTGAGGTAATCTTCAACCTCTACCAAGTTTAAGGAACATTACATCATCTATAATTATGTTATTGCATGTTGTCTTTAAAGTCAGCAAAACGATGCGATTATTGTTCATTTCAGTAGCGTTGCAAGATCTAGCTATCTTGATGAATATGAAACTCTTATATATAACGGCTGGGATTTTATATTGCACCAACACTTAAAAACTAGGATATCTCCTGATTTGTGCTGATACCTGGGTGTGCTGCCCCTGCACAAGATTCATGTCGATGCATCTGTCATGTTGTATATAAGATGAAATCTCTTAAGAAAGCTTTTCAGCGCAACTTGATCCTAATCTTTATCCTTTTAGGTATATATCTGTTCTAATATCTTCTATGCCATTATAACTGTACTTTACCTGGCCAAAATATTTCATTGTTCCATCCCAATTTTCCATGATTGTTATCATGAATATCGCACAGTCATAGCTGAAAAAATAACAAAAGGACGGCAACATAAATAGGCTTATATTATTTAAAGTTGTGCTATTCCTAATAAACAAATTCACAATTGAAGTTGTGCTACTCCTAATAATCCATTCTGAGTTGTGCTATTTGTAATAAACACAAATGAAAAAGAAAAAATATGGAAGAGAATTTTGATCTTACTTACTCATCTATTCTGGCAAGTTTTTATAGCATATCTGTTTTGGCCATAAAAATTTGAAGCCTTTTGCCATTGATTCTGCATTTTCGATGAGATTCTTATTTGAGGAGCTTCTCCATGAATCAAAGACTTCAAATCTTTTTGTCTCTTGTTGCAACAAATACATAAACAATGTCTGCCTTGATCCTTTACATTCTTATTAAACGGAAGATCAACTAGAACAAGGAATAACATCTAACACAAAAAATTTGATTAGTAAATCTTTCAAATATGTTGGCCCAGATAAACATGAAGGACATAACATTACCAGGCCCTGTCCATCTTGTATATCTTCATAGCGTTTAATGGTTGAACTTTTATCTCTAACTTTGATAGCTTTATAGCCCCTTAACATAAGACCCTGTGCACTTTTGCATTGCTCTAACTCAGATTGTAGAAATCAGACTTAGCCACTCAAAAACTCCGATTGCATATTAGGTCAATTTAGAAAGCAGATTTGGTATTAGAAGTAAACATATTTGAAACATGTATAACAAAAATTGAGAGAACAGTCACTTCAGAGCCAGGACTAATGAAAAATTAGTCAAACGAATCAAGATTGGAGGTCAATTTTTACACACCACAGTATGAGTGTCAACTACAATCTTCTTCACATCATATTCCTTCGATTCTTCTGTTATGATTGTGCCTATTGCATCAACAACAGAGTCAAAGACCTTCTTGGATCTTTCGTGGTCCCAGCCAATTCTTCATTTGCTCCCAGGTGATAATAACATTACACTCACTCAAATCAACTAAGGCAATCCTGAAAAGAAATGTACCAGTGATGGAAATATTCCTGGAAAGAAATGTACCAATGATCGAAATCTACGAAAATTTACAGCCAAATGTTGGAAAGTAAATAGCAAATTAAGCAAATGGTAAGACTTACTCCATCTTATCTTTCCAAGATGTATTCATCTAAATCGTAAAGATTGGCGCCAGTAAGAGGCAAGGTCTCTCCTCCAGCAGAGTGAACATTCAAATTCTCTATTTTCTTCCACTTTTGACTGCCCTTTTCCGTATAGATTCCTGTTCCTTTGACTGCCCTTGTTCCTCATTTGAGGGCTCATCCACCTCCATAGCAGCGGTTGAACAACAAATGTGTTGGGCAGAGGAGCTCCTGCCTGCATCTTATGAGCAACAGGGTAGTCAGCAGGAGGAGAGCAGACAGCAGGAGGAGAAGAGCAGTCAGCAGGAGGAGAGCAGTCAGCAGCAGGAGACGATGAACTATCATCAACATTTTTCATATTTTCAGCAACAGGGCAATCAGCAGCAGGAGCAGAGCAGTTAACACTACGAGGAGAATCAATTGCAAAAAGATTCAAATTTTTATGGCCTGTATACCATGACTTCAGGATATGCTATAAAAATTTGTCAAAACATATGAATAAGTAAGATCAAAATTCTCTTCCTTATGTTGTCTTTTTCATTTGTGTTTATTAGGAATAGCACAACTCACAATGGATAATTAGGAATAACATAACTTCAAATTAGGAATTTATTTATTAGGAATAGCACAACTTTAGAAAATATAAGCCTATTTAGATTCCCGCCCTTTTGTTATTTTTTTCAGCTATGACTGCATGATATTCATGATAACAATTGTTGTTGGTGCTAGTTAATTGCATAGCACGCTTCAATACCAGTGAACAAGAGTTGGTCTTCCCCTACCAGCAGCAATGAATTTGTTACCAAGAAGGTTATGTTCGCTTTTTTGGTGTGCAGCAACTTTGGTGCTGGTGAAATTCTTTCTGCTACGGATTTTTTTTGTAGGAGCTTCACCATTGCTATATATTTATGACAAATGCACATTATACCATAGCATGGCACACTGTACGATCTCTTGATCTATTCACGGTCTGTTCTTGAAGTATCTATCTTACTATCTATTTATTTAAAGGAGGATAAAACGGAGCCACCACATTAATCCAAAAATACAAGAAATTCTCACATTAATCTAAAAATACTAGAAATTCTCATGTTAATCGGGGAAAAAAGAAAAAGAAAAAGAATTGCACCGTTGATTATAGTGGATTGGGTATAACGGCTTCGATTAAAAGAAAGAATCTATACCTACTATAATTATAAAATAAAAATAATAGAAATTTGAAATAAAAAAATAAGAGTCATGCTATATTAAAAGAAAGACTTCATATCAGCTATAATAAAAAATACATAAATTCATGATAAAAAAATACTCCTTCCGTTTTTTTTTTGTTTGATGCCTTTGACTTTTGGCATGTGTTTGACCATTTGTCTTATTCAAAAATTTAGTACAAAGATGTAAAAAAAAAGACATATTCAAAGTATCTCTATTGATAAAACAAATCACAGGAAAATAAATGATATTTACAAAAATAATTTGAATAAGACGAATGGTCAAAGGCGTGTCAAAAAGTCAAAGGCGTAAAACAAAAAAAAGCGGAGTTAGTAATTTTCAAAAATTTAGTGCAAAGATGTAAAAAAAAAGATATTTAAAGTATCTCTATTGATAAAACAAATCACAGAAAAATAAATGATATTTACAAAAATAATTTGAATAAGACGAATGGTCAAAGGCGTGTCAAAAAGTCAAAGACGTCAAACAGAAAAAAAAAACGGGGGTAGTAATTTCCATGGTAGGTTAAAGATTGACATAAATCTAGCCGCGCAAATGCGCGGGACATCCTACTCTACTTATTTAAAAGCAATGCACCTGGTGGATGAAAATCAAGGAGGCATTTGAATTACATAGCTTCTTTTTGTTGATTGGGAGTAAAGTGCGAAATTCATAGCAATGGTTGATAGGATTGTAATTGTCATGTTGTGACTATTATTGAGTAAAAGCACCTGCATTAAATATGATGATATATTATTTATGCCTCGTGCATTGAACTGGGGGGATGTGCTCCTATGGTAGCATCTTTGTTAAGAAAACTCGAGTGGTATTATTCATAAGTAGTTGTTACATCAGTACTTACTTGCAAACTTGCAATAATATGCATGTTGCATGCCATAGGTTCCTGGAACATGGCGGTGGATGCTTGGTGTTGCTGCTGTGCCTGCAGTTGTACAGTTTGTGCTGATGTTTTTTCTGCCAGAATCTCCCCGTTGGCTTTACTGGAAGGTTATGGAGTTCTAATCCAGAATATGTATTGTATAATTAGTCTGCTATCCTGTTCTTATCTTAATTTTTCTTTATAGGATGAGAAGGCAAAAGCTATTTCTGTCCTGGAAAAGATTTATGACTCTAATCGTTTAGAGGAAGAGTTAGAGCTGCTTGCTTCATCTTCCATGCATGAATTCCAGTCTGATAGTACTGGAAGCTATTTGGACATCTTCAAGTCGAAGGAACTGAGGCTAGCTTTTTTTGCTGGAGCTGGCCTTCAGGTATGTTCAGCCTCCAACTTATGTTTTTTGGTTTGATAAATGAGGACTTGTTAATTAATATCCTTGTGTCTCACCCTGTACCCTGGGAATGCACGTTTCAAGAATATATGTCGTGCCTTGAGCAATGGACATTCTAGTTCTGTCAGTTAGACCATCTAGACAATTTTTCTTCACAAAAATCCTTTCAAGAGTGTAAGTAGATCAAGCAAGAAAGCTGAAATGTTTCCTGTCAATATTTGTAAGCTTTTGAGGTTCAGCTATTATCAAGTCAGTGACCCCATATAGTCTACTTTGCTATGCATCCTGCGTGTATGATACAGTTCTTGCACAAGTAGGCGAACACATGCAATTTTTCTTAACATGTCCCAATCACAAAATGCAGGCCTTCCAGCAATTTACTGGTATCAACACTGTCATGTACTACAGCCCCACGATTGTCCAGATGGCTGGATTTACTTCCAACAAGTTGGCCTTGCTCCTTTCCCTCATCGTTGCCGCCATGAATGCAGCTGGAACCGTTGTTGGGATCTACCTCATCGACCGCTGCGGTCGCCGCCCCCTGGCCCTTACAAGTTTGGCTGGTGTGGTGCTTTCCCTCGTCATTCTTGCCATGGCCTTCATACTGCAGTCATCATCCAGCCTCTGTGCCAGTGCGCTCACCGTGTCCTGCCAAGGCGTGCTGGGATGGTTCGCAGTGGCAGGCCTCGCATTGTACATCTCCTCCTTTTCCCCAGGCATGGGACCAGTCCCATGGGCAGTGAACTCCGAGATCTACCCGGAGGCCTACCGTGGCCTGTGCGGGGGCATGTCAGCCACTGTCAATTGGGTCTCAAACCTGATCGTGGCACAGACATTCCTCTCCATTGTGGGGCTGGTCGGGACCGGCCCGACGTTCCTGGTCATTGCCGGCATCGCGGTGCTGGCCTTCATCTTTGTGGCGCTGTACGTGCCGGAGACGAAGGGCTTGACCTTTGAGCAGGTGGAGCTCCTGTGGAAGGAGAGAGCATGGGGAGAAGGCCGGGGCAACCACCAGAGCCTTTTGGATGGTGCAGGGTAACCGTCTGCCGCCTCTCAAGTGGCTCTCATCCTCTGCAGCCGATGGCATTGCTTCCTATTAAGATGGCTGCGCCGAGCTGGAGTTCATCAGTGGTCTAAGGTAGGAAGAGTTGAAGAAGCATTGGGTGCAGCCGTGCAGATACAATTGTACGGACTGTATTACGCGGTGGTGTTTTAGATCGCCATTCTGTTGCAAAAGAATCAGGCAATTATACAAACTGCATAATTTGTGTTCACACGCCAAGAGCGTTGTATCGAGTACGATGAAGCCGGGCTGTGAGATTGCCGGCAAAAGACGTGTACAGATTTCTTGTGCCCGATGCGCTGGAGAAACGGAAAGTATATATTGTTTCTGCAGAGGAAGTTGAGACGGTAACTTTTCGCTGAAAGGATTCTCGTTTGTTTCAAGGCGGGCGCCATAAACCAGACATCCTATAAATCAAAAACTCGAGAAAACAAAAATATCCGTTGAAGCTCAATAATTCGAGAAGTTTAACAAGTACAAAATTCAATTTTCAGTATACAAACTTTCGACACGAGAAGTTTCGCGAGCTCGAGATACAATTTTCAGTAGACAAAAACTCAAATTTTAGCTGGCAAAAATCTAAGTTCTAGAAGACAAAATCTGAGGTTCTGTTTTTTTTAAGTTGATTTTAACAGTAACAGCTGAAATAACTGAATTTTGAGAGCTTCTCGACATAGTCTCGAGCGGATCCATTTCGTTTGACATTTTTTTTAAAGCGTTAGGAAGCACCTTCGAAACAACGAAAAAAAGATAAACCCAAAGCATATGCTTTTTCAAAACGTAGATAAGTCGTTAATCTGTTTAAGCCGTTACATTGTTAAGCTGAAAAGAACAGTGCCTAAGTTTTGGTGGGTAAAAATCTAAGTTTTAGCAGGTAAAGACGTCATCACCATTATCATGGGGACTTTAGAAAATAGCTTCTAAAACTTAGAAAAACGCTTGTTGAAACTTGACAATATGAGAAATTTAACGAGTACAAAATTTCAAGTTTCAGCATGCAAAAATCAAAGTTTCATCAATAAAAAAATAAAATTTCGTACATGCATTGTTGAGATTTCGTGCAAAAATGAGGGTGGATCTCATCATACAGCACAAAAAAAGTTACATAGGGACAAACATAAAGTTTCGTAAGTAAAAACAAAGTTTCATTCGTACATGTCGGAGACTCCATGCAAAAATAAGAAATAAAGCTCCTCATCTGCCTGATTGACATGTTGCAAAGCAACAATAAAAAAACTCTTTCAATGCAAAGGTGCTTAATACTTATGCTTAGATGTACAAACTCGTATAAGCACAAAAAACCGAAAAACCTACCGTTTCTCCCCAAGCACCCATGCAATGTTATCCGAGGCGGCACAATTTTTTTTTGCTTCGTAAGCACCTCTAGGAGACTATGCATTGTATAATAAAAACTCCAACATAGTATAGTACACAAAGCTTTTAGCATGTGTCTAAAGACAGTCAGTTGTTTTCTTCATGTTTCAACCTAAGTGCATCGAAATAGAAACTAACTAATGTCATTTACATACCTATACGATGAATTAATCAAGAGCTAGAGAGCAACAACTATAACTATTGAACCAATACAAATTGTTTCATCATATAATATATAAACATTGTAAAAGCAACATATCAAATTTCAAACCTTTGTAATCAGTTGATGGGTTGGGGGGGGGAGTTGAAGATAGTCATTGTTCCGTTCTTAGTAGGTTGTTCTAAACTAATTACTAGTAGCGTTGTATCTATGTTGTACGTACGCACTAGAATTACCGGATTTGCTAATTAGTGGACTGGATGTCTAATTTGTCAGGACTTGAGCAAAATAATAATTAGTACATGGGAGGGTTTTTCATTTCTGTTGAAGGGGTTGGGCCCCTGTTAGCCCCCCTGTCTTCACTATTGCAGTCTCCCAACGGCTTCAAGAGAGTCGTCGGGTCCCTTGTCCATGGCCAGCCTACACGTTGGGTTGGTGGTACACCGTAACCCTCTCTCGATGGCTTGCCATGGGAGTATCCAATCATGGGCTTAGCCACAAATCTCTCTAGATAGTGTCATTTTGGATGCCAATGCCAATGTCGATGTTTCACTTTGAATTTAAATGCACATGTGAATATGCGTGAATGTGGGAATAAATGCACGTGGTTAAGGCGCACCCAGCAGCATGAGCAAAATTCTTAGTATTTTTTATTTTAGTTTTTTAAAAAAATGCATACTCTCCACGGTTTCCAATAAGATGTTGAGATAGCCCACGCCTTGGTTGATGTGGTAAGGTGGGCCTATTGCTGTCTCTCTCGATAGTCTCTAGATAACTTCAAGACAGAGGGTGGTCTCCGCAACCAATGTGAACAGGCCCATTGTTGTCTCTTTCAACGGCCTCCGGTAGGCCATCAAGACAGACAATGCTCTTCACAACAATCGTGGGTAGGCCCACCATTGCATGACTTGACGGCTACGGATATAGATGTTTATTCTGAATTTGTGTTTTTTTATTGTAGTTGATATGAATTCTTTATCTAGCTTTCTAGTTGATATGGACTATATTTCTATTACTTATTTATTGTAGTTGATATGGACTCTTATTTTACAATGGTGTAGATCTATCTTTTTCTCTCTGATTGATGTGAAAATTTATAGTATTTTAGCATTAATATGGTGGCTCTGTTTAACTCCGCTTTAACATAACAATAGATTTATTCTAAATGAAAAGAAGGCCTTTCTTTGACAAATTTTACGGTACACGTTAGTGGGTACAAATCGTCAATCATTTTCGATCTAATGTTTAGATTGTTTTTATTTTTAGTATTTATACTACAATACTAATATATGATTTGTGTGGGAGACTCTTTGAATGGATGGTCAGATTTGAATTATATTACCACTCTGGATAGTGTCATTGTGGATGCCAATGCCAATGTCGATGCTTTACTTTGAATTTAAATGCGCATGTGAATATGTGTGAATGTGGAAATAAATGCACGTGGTTAAGGCACACCCAGCAACATAAGCAAAATTCTTATTATTTATTTTATTTTTTTAAAAGAATTACGTACTCTCCACGGTTTTCAATAAGATGTTGAGATAGCCCACGCCTTGGTTGACGTGCTAAGGTGGGCCTATTGTTGTCTCTCTCGATAGTCTCCAGATAGCTTCAAGACAGAGGGTGCTCTCCGCAACCAATGTGAACGGGCCCATTGTTGTCGCTTTTGATGGCCTTCGGTAGGACGTCAAGACAAACAATGCTCTTCGCAACAATCGTGGGTAGGCCCACCATTGTTGACGGCTACCGGTGGGTCGTCAAGAGAACACATCTAGCCCCAAATGTGGGTAATGCATAAGCTCTTGATCGTGTTTCTATTGGTCGTAGAGAGTACATGTCTCAACAGCCAAACCGTCGAGAGAGCCTACTTCTCTCAACCACTTTGTCCCGACGGCCTTATCTTGATGGCCACATCTTAGGTAATATCTAACCACAACTCTTAGATCAAACCATTGATATGGTCCAAAACAATCTAGGCGCGTGCTAAAAAATCTTGGACATATGATGTAACAAGCATGGTGTTTCACACATTTGCGCGGATATAGATGTTTATTCTGAATTTGTGTTTTTTTATTGTAGTTGATATGAATTCTTTATCTAGCTTTCTAGTTGATATGGACTATATTTCTATTACTTATTTATTGTAGTTGATATGGACTCTTATTTTACAATGGTGTAGATCTATCTTTTTCTCTCTGATTGATGTGAAAATTTATAGTATTTTAGCATTAATATGGTGGCTCTGTTTAACTCCGCTTTAACATAACAATAGATTTATTCTAAATGAAAAGAAGGCCTTTCTTTGACAAATTTTACGGTACACGTTAGTGGGTACAAATCGTCAATCATTTTCGATCTAATGTTTAGATTGTTTTTATTTTTAGTATTTATACTACAATACTAATATATGATTTGTGTGGGAGACTCTTTGAATGGATGGTCAGATTTGAATTATATTACCACTTCAGTATATTTGCTGTGTACAGTAAAAGAATGTTAATTGACTGGCTCGATTAAAATTAAAATTTATAAGTAGTCACCTTCAGAATAATTGTACGCCAACAAAACCACCCGCTGTCTGGAACTTGCAGACTTCTATACATACTCGGTAGGAAGAAGGAACGATGGAAGTCAACAAGTGTTAGGTGGTTGATCTATTGGGGCATTATCTATACCATAAAATTGGGAAGGATCTTTTACTTCTTGTTGTTCATTTTTTTATTATTTTGTGGAAGAAGCCATGCAGCCCATGCTGTTGTTATCAGTCCTTTGAATTTGGATATTTCTCCATCTAATAATGGCATCCAGTTTAGAATGGGGCCACTTTAGGAGAAAAATGGGTACCCATGTGTCTTGGTGTCTATCTATACTTTTGTGTTGGGAGTTGAAATAAGCAGGTAGTAATCCAGTTTGAGTTGGCGTGTGTTCATCGGTAGCGCCATGGCGATTGGGGGCTTTGTGGACTGGAGAGGAAACCCAATAGACAGACAGGTTCATGGAGGAGTCAGAGCTGCATGGTTTATGTGCTGTAAGTTGCTATACCCTGAAGTCCTGAACTCCTTTGTCGATTTTTTTTCTGCATTTTGTGTGTAATTATTCGTCATACTTACATATAACAGGGGCATGCAACATGTTCTTTTTTCTGGTTTTACAGAGCACCTTTCGGGTTTTACATGATTGAAAAATTCGGTTGCTTGCTTCTATTGCAGTTCTGTCGGTAGTAACAAACATGGTGAATATCCCGAACATGCTGAATCTGGTTACCTATCTCCATGGAGTCATGCATATGGGAGTTTCAAGCTCTTCAACTACAATTACTAACTTCATTGGCGCCACATCTGGGTTCGCTTTACTAGGAGCTTTCCTTTCAGACTCCTACATTACTCGCTCCAGAACTATACTCCTCTTTGGTCCGTTGGAGTTTCTGGTAATTTGCCTCTTAATCTATTCAACTATATCTAGAGATCCCTGGTATGATCCCAGGAAACTACTATTTCGCTTTCTCTATTGCTCTTTATAATAGTACTTTATTTGCAGAAATGAATATAAGAAATGAAAAATTATAAAATTATTTCACGTCGAAAGTAACCTATTAAGATTACTTCACTTGTTTAGTTTAAAAAATAAGTCTAGAAAGTTTGTTGTGCATAAGTAGTTGGGAACTCAGAATCCAAACTGAGATCATTAGGACTAGCTAAGGGAGAACAATAATTAACTTTATTTCGGGTCTGGTTAGGTTTGAGTGGCTATCAAACTAATCTCTTAACTAAAACAGCGATAAGTTTCTAAAATATCTTGAAGAACCATTCAACAAGCTAGCCAATGACTTATTTATATGATTGTGTGTGAAAAAGAAAGATAACAACCTACGGTGGCATAACCTTGAATTGAAAGACCACTTAAGACATGAAAGGACCTCTGTTTTGGGTGTACAAAGACCATGCCCAGTATCGGTATCTCCTTTTCTGCCTGTAGTTAACTAAAGTTAACAATGGCAGAATTATCCTTCATATAGTTTACATATAATCAGCTTCGGTGGTTTATTTGTTAAATACTAACTGAAAACAGTTAAAACATGTCCTGGGGAAAAAATTCGTTAGGCAAATGTCATCGGATGATAGTGATACAACTGATCGCCGGAGATAAACCTAAATTTTCAAGCTGATGGTAACAGTCTCTCGGACTTTTTTCAGAGATTTTTTAATCGAAAAAGGAATTTCTAAATTTCTATTGGCCTAAATGACTGAAATTTCAGTCTATCATCAAAATTCAGAAAAATGAATTATTTTAAAATTTAAATGCACCATTTTATTTACCCATTTTATTGACGATCCACGGTGTCGGTCAATGTTGCTCTCACCCTTATAGGGGTTGATATTTTTTATTGGATCCATGGATAACAGGAATAACCAGAGATAACGGGTAATTTTCTGGAGATATTTTTGTGCCAAACTATGTCCTGCTCTGAACTGGTTTAATTTGCAAGTATTACGCAGTTACTACTAAGCACCAGACATCTTTTTGCATCAACTTCATTGGAAATCATGTACAATATTTTTAAAATAATGGAAGAAAGATCTCCGGTCTCTATATCGTGAGATGTACATACTACACAACCTTATTTCATCTATCTATTTATTATGTTAAAGTAAAGTTAAACGGAGGCATCACGCTAATTTTAAAATATTAAAAATTCTTGCGTTAATCGCAGAGAAAAGAAAAGGTCCACCCCATTAATCATAGTGGGATCAAATTATATAATTTAGATTCAAAAATTCATATAAAATACAATAAAAAATAGAAATAAGAACCATTTCAACTACATGGCAATAAAATGAGTCAATATCAATTACAATAAAGAAATATAAATTCAGAATAAAATAAAAATAGTATATATCAATTACAAAATTATCCGAGCAATTGCGCGGGACACAATGTTTTTTTTTGTTATAAAAAATAGTACTACCTCCGGTCACAAAAAGAATGCTACACAACCTTATTTCATCTATCTATCTATTATATTAAATTAAAGTTAAACGGAGGCATCACGTTAATTTTAAAATATTAAAAATTCTTGCATTAATCAAAGAGAAAAGAAAATTATAGTGGGATCAGATTATATAGTTTAGATTCAAAAATTCATACAAAATACAATAAAAAATAGAAATAAGAGTCATTTCAACTACATGGCAATAAAATGAGTCAATATCAATTACAATAAAGGAATATAAATTCAAAATAAAATAAAAAATAGTATATATCAATTAAAAAATTAGCCGGGCAATTGCGCGGGACAGGATGATTTTTTTTGTTACAAATTTATGGTCAATCTGCTGCCACGAGGAAAAACTGAAAAGCATAGGGCCAATTTAGCCACCACAATCCTATTCATAAAATCATACTATGCAGGAGTATAATGAAACCATCTCGTGCACAGGGTTTTGGATTGCTCGCTCTGCAAGCCCACCTTCCTTCACTGCGTCCGCCGCCTTGCAACAGCAGAGCAGAGGAGCTAAGCAGCTGCCAAGAGGTCCATGGCTGGAACGCTGTCATACTGTACGCAGGCTTGTACACATGGGCATTCAGCGAGGGCTGTCTCCGTGCTTGCATGCCATCCCTTGGGGCAGACCAGTTCGACCAAGAGGACCCCTCTGAATCCCGGCAGCAATCCAGCTTCTTCAACTGGTTCACCTTCGGAATCTCCCTTGGGGGTTTTGTAGGTCTGATTCTGATCGTGTGGCTTCAGAACTACAAGGGCTGGGACATCGGGCTTGGGCTGTGTGCGCTCTTGATTCTGCTTGGATTGCTCGTGGTCGCCGCCGGCCTCCCTTTCTACCGCAACCAAGTGCCGGAAGGAAGCCCTTTAACTAGGATATTGCAGGTTTTGAACTCGCATTCTATGAACATAATCACTGCTGATTGTTTGCTAGCTACCTCAAGATTTCTTCTTCCAGGTTCTTGTGGTTGCATTCAAGAATAGGAAGCTTGAGCTTCCTGAGAAGCTTGAGGAAGCACAAGAAGACGGTAATCGACCGACTTCAATTGCAGGACACTTGCATACAGATCGTCTGAAGTAAGCTTCAATGGAATACACTCACTTTGTTCTGTATGGGACCTATGGGTTGTACTTGGCAATTGGAATAAATCATGCTATATGAACTTCTACTTCCATGCAATTCTTATTTTTGCCAGATTCCTCGACAAAGCTGCCATCAGCCGCGGCGAAGATGGACCCTGGTCAGTCTGCAGCGCGACGAAGGTGGAGGAGACAAAGATCGTGCTCCGGATGCTGCCCCTGTTCGTCAGCTCCATGGCCGGCTACATCTCGAACCCTCTCATCCTCACATTCACCGTGCAGCAAGGCAGCATGACGGACACGAGGCTGGGCAGGATCCACATACCCCCCGCGACGCTCTTCGTCATCCCCATCGCGTTCCAGATGCTGATGCTCGCCGCATACGACCGCTTCCTCGTGCCGCTCCTGCGCGGGCGCACGGGTTACGCCGGCGGCGTCACCCACCTGCAGCGCATCGGCGCGGGTTTCGCCTCCATGGTCGCCGCCTCGGCGGTCGCCGCCGCCGTCGAGAGGAAGAGGAAGGAGGGCGCCGCGCAGCGGCAGATGTCCCTCTTCTGGCTCGCGCCGCAGTTCTTGCTGCTCGGCGTGTCGGACGTGACGTCGTTCGTGGGGCTCCTCGAGTTCTTCAGCAGCGAGGCGCCGCGGGGCATGAAGTCGATCGCCGCCGCGCTGTTCTGGTGCGAGCTGGGGTTCGCGTCGCTGCTGGCCACGTTCCTGGTGCAGGTGGTGAACAGGGCCACGAGGCGTGGGCGCCATGGAGGCTGGCTCGAGGGGACGAACCTGAACGATAGCCGCCTCGACTTGTTCTACTGGGCCGTGACCGTTGTCGGGCTCCTTGGCTTGTTGAATTTCATGTATTGGGCGAACAAGTATGTGTACCGGCATGATCCGCGCATCGTGGAGCCATCGGTTGATCATCAGGAGGGTTCGCCTGGCAGAACGGCATAAGCTGCATGTGTGCACTGAAGAAAAAGACTACTCATGTATGTAATCCAGGCGAATTCACTTGTGTCTTCTCAAAGTAGTATCGTGCCTTGCATAAGGTCACAATGGAGACCGGCGATTAGAAAGGGCAAAAGGAATGAAATTGAATTTTACCTCTTCTCAGCACAAATGACCTTTTAAAATTAAGCAAGTGATAAACCATGTACCTTGAAGTAATGTAGACGCTTAAAGTTAATGAATACACTGGATAGTCCAGTGTGTACTTCGGTAAGGTCGAAGTATGTGGTGTTACTATCGGAGTATTCGGAGTCCTGTAATTTCAGCATAGCTTCCCGATGCAGGAACCAACCTAGTTCAAAATCTAGCCATAGGGTTCATTTCAAATTTGAAACATGGTTTCCTGAAAGTATCTACTAGTTATATTCGAAGGGATTGAAATAAATATTGCCAAAAACAAACTTTTTTTCTATTTGAGTGCTCAGGTCAAGTGCTAGGCAAGAACATAAAAACTTTCAAATCCACTCCATCCCTTAGGGCTGCTCTTGAGATCCATGATTTCTATATTGCCCCATACTGATGAGAATTTATTGGTCAAGGTGTGCTTTATTACATATACATCGGCATTGCTATATTTGCACTAGCTAAAATTATTGAAAATATTTAGTTATTAGGTAATGCTTAGCAAACTATATAATTAAAAACTTTTTAATAGTTAAAAATGCATGTCGCATCCAAATAGAGAAACTATAGGGAGATTGGTACTTTATTGATTAGGCATTATGTGTTTCTATATGATGTCGCTATTTTTAGTATTCTTTAATTTCTTGTCAGAGAGTACTCTTGACGGCTTCGCCAGGTTATCGAGACAACGGGCATGTTTGGTTTGTAGCCATGATTTGCCATGCTAAAAAATTGGCTGCCATGGGGATTTGGCCATCATTTGGATTGCAACTATTTAAAGACAAGATGGCAAGAAAATTTGGCGTGCCCTAGAATTTGTACTAGGCGAGACGCAATGGCAATGGCGCTGGAATCGGACGCCAATTCGTTGGCACGGCGCACCATATACGCGTGGCCCACGTGCAGTGTCACACGAGCAAGCAGCAAGCAACGACTAGCAATGTCCAGCGGTCATTGTTAAAAATGCAAGTCGCATCCAGAGAAACTATAGGGAGATTGATACTGATTTATTGATTAGGCATTATGTGTTTCTATATTATATCGCTATTTTTAGTATTCTTTTTTTTGCCAGAGAGTACTCTTGACGGTTTCACCAGGTCATCGAGACATGTTGTTGGCCCATCCATCAGTGCTCCGACACTTGTGAGTGCCAGGAGCTCTCTCGATGGCTATATGACCATCAAGAAAATCTAACAGGGGGCCACCCAACATCACAATCGAGCACATCCCGTTGGCGAGGAGCTCTCTTGACGTTCTTGTAGCCGTCAAGATTGCTACATACTTAGCGGGCAACACAAAGTGGGCCAGCCCACAAAAAACTTTCTCGACGGCTATGAGGTTGTCGACACAAGGCGTTATCCCCTGGGACAGTAGATCCTCTGATAGTGCCGACGTCCATCGATAGGAACGTCGTTGGGAAAGCTAGTATCAACGGCATGGCTGTCAAGAAATTAATATTGTTTCTCTCTACCTGATACAACGGCTAGCCATCGAGACAAACTTCTCTCGACGGTTTTACAAGTTGATGGTTCCGACTGTCAAGAAACCAATCGTTTTCTATAGTGGCATATAGGCCCACTAGTTTGCCATTTCATGAGACTAACCGTGAATACGGGATTTCTGCCTAACAAAAAAACCTGTAGGTCATGGTTGTACTTGTACAAAATTTGTAATATGTTGAACTTTACACCTTTTAGGGTGATCGCGCATATCCTTCTGCCCTGATTTACAAGAACAATCAGAGGCATGCGATATATTCAGATGATCTTGTGAATCTACTCGTAGCATTAATTCAATATATTGCCACCACGGCAAGCAGAACCCATTAATTAGCAGGTAAATTAATAACATATTCTGAATGAAATATAACAGCTAGCACAGCTCGAAAACATTTTTAAGTGAAGGATCATGCATGTGTCAGGGCGTTTTCTAAACAGAAGATAGTCAACAATCAAAACGGCATATGTGCATTATCATACACCTCGTGCTTGAAAAACTTTATTAATTATAACATGCGCTCATGATCAACTTATCACTGCTAGCTGCAAAAAGGACACGCCAACCAATTAAGTGCAAAACTAAATTAAACACCGCGATTTAATTATATCTTAGCCAGCCAGCAATCCAGCATATCCGACCAACCAATTAAGCGCAAAACTAAATTAAACACCGTGAATATATCTTGGCCAGCCAGCTATCCAGGTTAATCCGTCGACAGCAACAACTCACAACTCACAATACACCTAATCAAACTAGATCAAAATATTTTTTGTACATAAAGTTTTGAAACTTCCATTTAGAACAAGTTTTCAAATACGTACGGAAGGGAGTAGCATGCACGACGCACCTGCATTTTCACACATGCATGCAGTTGAATCTCAAGATTTTTTTCCCCACTTAATCACACCTTTGCTCACGTGACCTTTGCACCTGATTTATGGTGCTGCTCTCTGAAATTCTGAAATCTGAACGACCTCAATCAATAAATATATGCATTTGTGCATGAAGGAGTATGCATGACAGTCCGCGGTGACTCCAAAGTCCAAGGTGCTCCATAACCTGAACGAGCTATCGGACAAACGATCCATCCACACGAATATGCCACAGCAAAGTAAACGCCTCCTACGAGAGATCTAGATCTTAATTAGCTATATATATATATATTTGCGACCACCGTACGTATACTAATTAATTGCCTGCCACGTCCCGGCCGCGCAGTCCATACGCGGCGTCACCGGGAGAAATGGCAGCCATCTTGCGCGCGGAGACAAGACCACGTGACCAGAGAGCAAATATTAGCCGTCGCTTTAGCTTCTGATCCTGCTGCTGGAGTGGGAGAGCAATCGTGCGTGTATCGGTGTATGTATGTATATATATAAGAGAAGGAAAACGAGCTATAGTTTCTGCAGGGCTATGAGCGCATGTCTATATATGCATGGCACTCGAAGGTTTTGTAGATTGGAGAGGGGATGCTGTGGATGCAAGGAAGCATGGAGGCCTCAAGGCGACGCTCTTTCTCTACGGTAATTAAGCAGCATGCATATATGCACGCTTGTTCATGGCCTTTTATGCCTTAATTAGTACTAGAGGTGCATCAGCGCATGCTTATATGTGTGTATATGTATCTGTATATTGCATGTTGCATGCGTGGCCTCTCTTGTGGTGTACTGACATATATCTGTTTAATTTGCCTTGGCTTTCTGTATCCTGCAAAGCATTGTGATCGATCTTATATTGCACTGATAAGCTTCCATGAGCACGCGGTTTTATGGCGCTAAGGGGTATGTCAAAGAGGAGAACCTTTCTGTTCTGGATGAATCGAAAAGTTTACTTCAGCCCTTACCTGGTTTTAATAATTTCTTTTGAAACTTACTTTTCCAAAAACTACTTTTAAATTTAGACGACCAATTGAGTTTTCACAATTTTTTTCTATTAGATGATCAACTTAGCTTCTCTCAGGGCTTCGCGAAGCAGCAGCTGAATAATTTTGTTCAGAGAACGAACTTTAAATTTTACTATGTATAGTATGCACAAATCGAAAGCACGCCGTTCTAAACAGCACATATTTGCCTTCATTGTACAAGTTGCTCTTTGGGTGACCAAATAGACCCTTATTTTCTTTTTGGTTCGCGGTTCTGATACGGTTCTGATTTAGTTTATAAAATTTATCATTTTTGTAAGCCATTCACTGTAATATATAAAATTTGTCATTTTTGTAAGTCATTCACTATAATATTTTTGCAATAAGTTTTTGAGACTTTGTGGAGTTTTTCTTAAAAATCTTTTAAAAAATTAAATGAATTTTTTAGCCTTTTCGAGTATTTTTTAAAAGCGCTCAACTTTTTTTTAACTACAAACAAAATTAAACCGCAACTGCACATTAAGAGGACCTTAGTGAACATGAAAGCTTAATGTGATGAACAATTGCTACAAACGCCCCTAGTTTCTATGTGATTTAAATGTATGCTATATACACCAAGTTTTACATTGGCAGAGACAACATTTGTGGTTCTCTCTGCTTCATTTTATAATGGTTTCAATTTTCCGAAAAAAGAAGTTTTTAGGTGTTTGATATGTATTAATTTCACACACACGCAGCGAGGATGCCTCGAAAAGTTCTACAGTACAACACTACTACATAGTGATCATGCCGTAATTTTTTCTTTCATAGTTTTTATATAATCTTTTCTTCTATGTTTTGGATTTTATATGATGTGGAATTATCTCTTTCCTTCCATATATTTTATAAGAAAAAGGAACATGATCTTTTCCTCCTTATATTAGTACGTAGTTCAAAGTTTATAAAACCTTTTCTAAAAACCTAGATGAACTTGTTAGTTTTCACAAGGTTTTTTTTTTATCTAAGTGTTCACAAGATAGTTGACACTTGACATTGACAGTAATTACGTTATTTCATCGAACTATGCCCCGGGCTCGCCAAGGAAGTGAGGAAATCACGTTTCCCTCGTTGAGGTCCCAATAGGAATCTTTAATTTATATTTATATGGTGTATTCAAACCAGTAGAGTCTCCAGAGACTACTTTCTCAAGACTAAAAACTGAATGAGATTGAGACCGAGAGAAAGAGAGAGGTAGCTATAGGAGCCTAGGATTAATTCTCACTCCCAGCCAAGAAATATATAGCAAAATGATAAAATATGATATCTCTTAAATCCAAAGTCTATGACTTCCAGGCCACGAACGGGAAATATGGTTAGAAAGTTTAGTAAACGGCCAAAAACTTGTTTATCTTGAGTTCATGACAAGTGACAGAATCTGTCAAGATATCATGTAGTCCACGAATCGATGTTCTCTTTGCCTCCTTCAGGGCTGATCATCAGAAGATCGATCTTACACTTTGGCACGACAAATATTGCGATATACTATTAAGACACCACAACTGAAAGTATGCATAGGTATTAGGTACACATCATCCATGCAACCGTAACCATTTTCTTTTTTTCTTCTTCTCATCACTCTATTAACGCCTTGTAATAGAGGACTAGCAAGGAATTACATTTTACCAAAAAAAGTTTAATCATAACTCAGAACATTCGCGTTTTGTTATAAAAATGTTCCATCAAAATTCAGAAGAGTCAGCCTTGCTGTATGCTCCATCTGCAAAACAGTTATATCCAAATTTGACACATGGAACAATTCTGCGAAAACACAAACGCAGATGGTGTTCCCTCAAATCGTTTTTTCTGGCCAAGCAGAAGTCTCGCCCCAACAGGATTCAGACAAGCTTTGTTGATTGTTCAAGCCTTGCATTTCCATATTTTGATGGGTCTTGATGCAACTCTGCTTGTTAAGCTGGGTGAGTCTGATTGTTTCACGGTTTCACCCAAGTCTGCTTGTAGAAACTACTAGTAGATGGCTTAGCCTTACCTGAAAATAGGATTTGTTTATCCCACCCTGATCTTTCTTTTGAAAGAGGGATTCTCTTCCCCAATATTTCTAGAATATTATATTCGCATTCATTTTGAACCAGATACAAACAGATTAACTGTAGCAACTGAATTCTACATTTATGTGCAGTTCTGGTCGTACTGCGAAGCTGCCCTAGCAGCGCAAACTTCAGTATCGTGGCCTATTTCCATGGGACATTGCATCTGGATATTGTGACCTCGTCAACTGTGATCGCCTATCTGGTCGGCGCCGTGGGGGTCTTTACTGCTCTGATGAGCTTCATCTCTGATGCGTATATCAAGCGAGCCACTGCTATCTTTATATTTGGCCCCTTTGTGGTCTTGGTAAGTTTTTTTTCGAATAAAACTACCTCCCCGCAAAGTAAATGAAAAATAAACCTAGTGAATAAGTTGTACTCCCTCCGTTTTTTTTGTCCGACGTCTTTGACTTTTTGGCATGTCTTTAACCATTTGTCTTACTAAAAAAAATAGTGCAAAAATGTAAAAAAAAGATATATTTAAAGTATCTCTATTGATAAAACAAATCACAACAAAATAAATGATATTTACAAAAATAATTTAAATAAGACGAATGGTCAAAGGCGTGTTCAAAAGTCAAATGCGTCAAACAAAAAAAACGAAGGTAGTAGTATTTTAAAATCTCATCACTATTCTTGGCGCTATAAAGCAAATCAAATTCCTATATCGATCTGACTCAGGCTTGTCAAGTTTTTGTTATGGCCACAACTTTTTTTCAAAATAGGGGTAGGAGAACTGTCGTCCTATTTCATCGAACAGCAGGAGAAAATAAAAACAAAGCCTGTGCAAGTATGGGGTACAACCACAGCGCTTCGCTGCAACTTCTAGCAAATCCAAACACACCTCCGCTGCAACACCGCCTACAGAGGGAAGGAGGGAAAGCAGCACCGCTGCTGCCACCAAGGCCAAAGACCGAACAGGTAGATACAAGGGAGGGAGAAGGGGAGACGCCATCAACACTCACACAACAACGAGCGACTCCTGTAGCAATAGACCCAGCGAAAACCCATAGCGCAAGATGGCGACCACGATACCTCCAACAAGGTGGCGACGGGTAAAACCCGCCATCGTTGCAAAACCGCTAGGATTTTCACCCAGTAGGGAAGGTCCAACAGGTAATGTCTCCAACGAGTGAACGACACCAAAGGTAACGCCAACACTAGCCCAACAGGGCAGAGCTTTCGCCCAAAACCCTCCCTACTAGCGCACAAGGCAGGGGCCGCCGATGGTCGATAGCACTAGAAGAACCGAGCCGCCGAATAAAGACGTAGAGCCGAAGAGCGTGCACGAACGCCGACACCCTACGCGGAAGACGGCGCCCATGCCACCTGACACATCGGAGAAAGGGAGGGTCACGATGGCAAGGACGGGACCGAGCCAAGAGGCCGAGAATGAGGATGCCGTTAGAGAGAAGTCGCCAGCTAATGTCGCCGTAGAAGGGCCACCACGGCTAGTGGCCTTCGCATGGGAAGCAAAGGACGCCAGACACCATGCCACCTAGGCGGCACAAGCCGAACCCCACTACTAACCCGGAGAACGCCAACCTACGCCACCAAGCACTTCAAGGAGAGGGGAGGGCAAGGAGGCAAGGACGGGACCAGGCTAGAGACAGGGGTCGTCGCACCGCCGGAGGACAGGTGACGGCCCACCATGCCACCACGGGAGGAGCCGAGTAGCCACCGGACACACGCCCTTAGAGCCTGCTGGCTTCACCCGCTCCGACCACTATCGAAGCGGACCCCCAAGTGGCCTCCAACAAGACTGGAGACGGGCTCAGGGAAGGGAGAAGAAGCCGGTGCCGAGCTCCGCCGAGCTACGAGGCCACCGAACCCATGACCCTGGAGCACACCTATTTTGACCGCTCCTGCCAACACTGCCAAATCCAAGCCTCCTGCCTGCGGATCCGGCCTCCAACAGAACGACCCCCCTTGGCGGTCACCCAAGACGGGCCTAGGAGAAGGGGAAGAAGGAAGAGAGAGACCAGCGACAAGCTCCACCACGATGCGCGAATGCAGGGACGAAGAAGGGAAGCCGTACGTCCAGCGAGGGACGACGCAAGGCGGGCGAACGGGACACGGGAGGGAACGACCCCGCGTCCCTGCGAGAAGAAGAGCGGCGAGACGGGGCACACACTGCTGGCCGAAGAATAGGGGTAGGGTTCCACAGGCGCCACCACCCACGCCGTGCCGAGGAGGTGTCCACTCCAAAACCAGCGACGCAACCGTCGAACACCGCCCAACCAAAGCTGACGACGAGGAAGGAGAGGGGGACGCCTCATGAACACCACCCCGAAGGAGGAGCAACCGGCGGCCAGGGAGTCAGGGACGCCCGCCGACGGCAGCGGGGCCGGCCGGCGGCGCCGCCACTGCCGCCGGGGGCAAGGCAGGCGTAGGGGGCCTTGAGAGATGGGGAGCAGTGGGGGACACAGGAGGAGGGAGCGTGGCCTCGGAAGGAGGCAGGAAACACTAGGCGACCGCAGCGTCACCCGCGCGGCGAGCCACACCACTGACTAGCACCCCCACACGCCGGGAAGGTGAGGCACAAGCCGCATCTGCGGACGCCCAGGCCAGATACAGGAGCTCTGGGCCGGACCCAGGCCACCGGTGCAACCCGCCACCCACCGATGTCGAGGACTGCAGGCGTCGGCCGAGGATGAGGGCGCAGCAAGTGGCCTTGAGCGACGAAGCGGCGGCGAGTGGAGCCATCCTCTATGGCGGGAAGGAGGCGGCCACATGATGGCTGATGATGAGCCGCTGGGGGATCGCTCAGATACAACCCCGTGCCCCAACGCAAGGAGGAGGATGAAGAGGAGATGTCGTCTTGCTTCTCCACGCATGCGGAGTTGGCGCCGATGGCCATGCTCCACCGGTTGCGGCAGGGTCGGCTAGCGGCGCGGCCGCCGCTGGAGGCTAGGGTTCTCCCGGGAGTGCCACCTGGGAGTCGCGAGAGTCGCGAGGCGTACTACCAGTGGCTCAGGATCCCTTATGGCCACAAGTTGGGAATAGTAGAGATGATGTAGTGGGGTATATTCATGAAGATTTTTTTTAAAAAAATTCTACCTTTCACTATTGCACTTCATTTTTACTTTATCCTGAAAACCAAGTATTCTATCTCTCAACTTTTGAAATAGACAAAAATAACCCTATAATGATTTAGTTGACTGGTTTTGTTAAAAATATAGAACATGTGGCACCATTATTTTTTAAATCTATTTTGAACTCCTCTCTCTAGTTCTCTCTTCAGTCTCCCTCTCTCTCCTTTCCCATCCTCCCCTCTCTCTCTTCGACTCCCCTCACTCCTCCTTTGACCCCTCTCCCACCAACGAAGTATTGCCATGCAGGCCCTTGGACTCGTCGGTGGCACCCTTGTCTCCCTCCCTCTCTTTCCACAACTCCCTCTCACTCACCAATCTGTGCTAGAGCTTCCACATGTTGCCCTAGCCAGTAGCAGTAGCCTCACCATTAAGTTGCATGCACTAACCAGCACGTGCACCCAAAAGTTTAACCTAATAGGGATGGGTGGGCAATATTCACTTATTCCAGTACTTAATGGGGATGGGTGGACAATTCACTTATTCCAATACTCCCTCTCACGTGAAGGCTCCCTCATGCCTCATATGTGGAATAAGAGTGGACAACCTCAGACGCGGAATAAGAATGGGCGACTTATTTAATTGTGCCAGCTAGGGATTCGAACTCGTAACCTTGGCCTCTGATACTATATCAAGTTACACGCACCAACCTACCTGTTCATCCAAAAACCACCGCTTGCTAGTGTCGTTGTTCCTAACACGTCCCCGCTAGCTTGAAGAGCGCTGTCATGCCTAGTGGCGGGAATTGGGTTGCGTCGTGTGGGCCCGATTTGGGCCCGTCGTGCCTCAAACAGGTGCAAAACGGGCCATCACGCCCGTTAGCACTTCGGGCCATGCCAGGCTGGCACGAAGTGCCAAAATCTAGGCCCGGCATGGCTCAAAAGCACGTCGGGCCGGGCCGGCATGAGCACGGTATGGGTGACAAAACAACAGATAAGATTATTTTTATAAATCTGTATGTTGCTCAAATAAAAAAATTCTACATAAAATAGATGTGTCTCAAAATTATATACAACTTTTGTGTTCAACAAAAATTCATCCGAGCAACATAAGATCTCAAAAAATGGCGAATTACCGAGTACGGTGTCGTCGGCCCTAAAGCAGGCAGCGAAGAAAATAATTTTTATAAATTCATATGTTGCTCAAATAAAAAACGTTGTCTACATGAAAAACATGTGTCTCGAAATTATCTACAACTTTCATGGTTAACAAAAATTCATCCGAGAAATGAAAGATCATGAAAAACATAAACTACTTATTCATGCTTTATTTTGGGCCGGGTTGGCCCAAGCACGGCCGGAACAGTTGGGCCGGGCTGGGTGACCTGACGTGCCGCCTGTTTTCTAGGCTATGCATGGTACACATTCGGGCCATGCTGGTCCGACCCATTTTATCCCATGTCGCGTCGTGCTTCGGGCTGTTTTATTTTTGACCGTGCTCGGGCCGGTTGAGACGGTGAGGGAGAGAAGGTGGTTGCAGAGGTCTGGATGGAGGCAGGTGGACGTGGCCTTTACTAGCACCGAAGAGAATACGTGCTTGCCACCACCTATTTAGTTTGACCTGCAAACTTTCACAAAGTTGCTTTCAAATATGTAGAGTCATAACAAAAAAAATAGATTTTTTTTGATGATTTTTTATAGTGTGAATGCGAGGTCTTTAGAAAGATTGAGGTGTTTTATAATAGACCTAGCTATGGGCAGCCTGAGCCGAGCCGACTTGAGCAGTACACCAGGCTGGCTTGGGCTTCGATCCAGAGCCTGCCCGTTGGGCCAGGGCCGGGCTCAAAGAAAACATGAAATAGCAATGGGTTGGACGGGGCTGGGATTTGGACCAGGCTCAAGCCTGAGACTGGGAAAGGCGTTATACTGAGCCAAGGTCAGGCCTAGTCTCGTGGAACTGGCTTTTCCAAGCTCGGCCCGAAACCCGGTCCGACCTGACCTTTTGACAAGTCTACTTTATAGAAAAGCACTAGATTCTTCATATGGGCCCCATCTGTTATGTTTGACCTGAGAATGTACGCAAAGTTGCGTCCAGATGTATAGAGTCATGAAAAAATATTAAACAATTTTAATGTTTTTATAGTGTGAACGTGAGGTTTTAAAAAGGTGTTCTTTATGAAATCTAACCTTTATATAAAATTAGGTTGAGAAATGGGTCCAAATGGGTTAAGAAATGGGATTAAACCCACATGAGAGGTGTGGGTTGGATTGTTTTGGGTTCAGATAAAAAATGGGTTGGATTGGTTTGGGTTCACATAAAAATAGAGTGGGATAAGGTTGGAAGAAAAAATTGTTTTATTAAAATAGGGTTGGGTGGATATGGATTGGGTTTGAACCCATTAGCAGCCCTAAGGATGACACATGGATCCACAAAATGTCGTTGGTGTTTGTGATGATAAGTTGCCTCGCCAGACACCGAGGGATGGAAAAACTGCGCCGAAAACCACACTACAGGATTATTTGCATTGTTTCACATTATTGCGGGGAGGTGGTTTTTTTTGGATGTACACTTTTTCCCTTACTTTGTTTGTGTGCGACTATGTGTCACCATTATTGTGTAGAATAAAAAAAAAACGTATCCGAACCATAATCGGAAAACTATAAAAGAGCATTGCTAGGAGTATCTCTATATTTCATCCTCTATATTTCTTCTCTAAATCACTATTCGTTCCCTATATTTCTATAATCTCTCGTAGAGTCCCTATCTCTGGAAAGATATAGAGATTCTCTATAGAGACTTTGGAGGGAGTCTCTAAATTTAGAGACTGAGATAGAGACTCTGTTGGATGGGTATAGAGGCTAAGACTGTCCGCAATAGTGTTTTAGGGAACGGTTTAGAGAACCTGCTAAAGATGCTGTGCACACACTAAATTCAAGAGTGATTGTCGTGATTGAGCAATCTACCAGCAACTTGGACTATTTTGGCTATGTCTATGGTCATGCTCCTATGCACATAATAGTACCTGCTTAATTGGCTGCTTTCATATTATTTATGCTTTTGAGAAAGGAGAAAAATAGATGCAAGAGTGTTAATTCTAAATATGTTTTCTTGGTGATGCAGAGCTATGTGCTGCTAGCATTGCAGGCACACCTGCCTTCACTACATCCTCTGATTTGTGAGATAAACAAAGAACCAAATGACTGTAATACAGCTCAAGGGAACTTAACACTGCTCTGCCTGAGCTTATTATTGTTTGCAATTGGAGAGGGTTGCATGCAAGCTTGCATACCATCCCTTGTTGGAGATCAATTCAGCAACGATCCACAAGAACCAGAGCTCAAGAATACGTTCTTGAGGCGGTTCAAGTTTGCAAACTCTCTTGGAGCGCTCATTGGATTGGTATTCTTAGTGTGGCTCCAGAATAATTTGGGCTGGAACATTGGCTTTATGGTATCTGCACTTATTGTTCTAGTAGGGTTGCTTGTGGCAGCCTGTGGACTGCCTTTCTACATAATGCAGAAGCCAAATGGAAGTCTTCTAGCTATAGTACGGAAGGTAAAAGTTCCTATGGCACGTTAATCATGTACAAGTCGCTAGTAAATATGTAAAACTGTCACTATAATTTAGTGTACACGGAAATTATAAAGTCGCTAGGGATTAATCTGGTTGAATACCAATGCATTGCATTTACTTCTTCCAAGGTTTAATCCTGAAAAGTCGTTATGTTCTATCCCTAGCATACAGTATTGATTATCTTAGTTTTATCATTCTATCCAGATATAACAAGAAAATTGAACACAAACCAATGCATGGTTCTCATCGCTGGTACCCCTCCCAGGTTCTTATCGCTTCATCAAAGAAGAGGCAGGTTTCCGTTGTGGATGCTACCGAGCTGGAAGAGACCAGAACAGTAGGTTCTATCAGCATTAACATTGCGTAAGTTCCTTAATGGTCAAATAATTCTGGAGTCCAGAGCTGGAAAAAATATTCCTGGAATATGATAGCTGATTATCTAGTACACTAAAAATACTAAGCATTGGTACAGGGGCGTTTTTGGGCCCGTGCGGGCTGTGCGACCGCACAGGGCCCCCAAAATCAAGGGGCCCCCAATTTTAAATAGGGTCCATATATATATACATACATAAGAGATTTTATTCAGACCCAAAACTTCCTAACGGCCTGCTCGACAACTCATCTAGCGCCCAGCCCAAAAAAAAGCATCGCTCCACCTCCCATCATCGACTCGCGCGGCGCGCTGGTCACGTACGCGTACTCGTACTGACGTACTCGGTAGTCGGTATGGGTAGGGGTACTCACGCGCTACGTACTTAATCCATACCTCTATAATTTATAATATAATACATTAATATATATAGCTGTTTTATATTTTGGTACATTAAGTTAGGCCCTTGTTTATTGTTTCGCACAGGGCCTCTAAATTTCCCGGGACGCCCCTGCATTGGTAGTCCTTTTTTAAGGTTGGAAGTGCTACAGCATAATAGTATGGCAACTACAATCTTCCTTACGTATTCTGAACAACTTTCGTAGAAGCAAATACTCTCTTTTTTTAGTAAAAGAAGCAAATATTCTTGAACAGATCTAAATACACAATGGACTTAACATTCTAGTTCATTCCGCAGAACCACTCAAGTCGAGGAGGAAACAACCACAATAATCAGAATGCTTCCGATCTTCGTCAGCTGCTTGCTCACCTATATACCACACACATTGCTGATGACATTGACCATACAAGTCGGCAGCACGATGGAATCGGGCATAGGCGCGATCCAGATATCCTCCGCCTCCCTCATCGCAATCCCAACAGCATTCCACTTGCTGATACAACCATGCTACACTCGAATCCTGACGCCGCTGGTGCGAAGATTCACAGGGCAACCGCAAGGAATCACCCCGCTGCAGCGTATCGGTTTTGGCTCCGTGTGTGGGACGGCGGCGGCATGCGTCGCCGCACTGGTGGAAACGAGGAGACTGACGGTTGCAGAACAGCATGGGCTGATATCGACAGGAGACAGTGTCCCAGTGTCAGTTTTCTGGTTGGTGATGCAGTTCTTCTTGCTAAGCATCATGGACTTGGCATCGCTCGGTGGTCTTGCCGAGTTCGTCCAGAGCGAGGCGCCTCAGAAAACGAGGCCGATCGCACCGGCGGTGCAGTCCGTTCTTGCCGGATTGGCCGCCTGTTCCGCATGCGCCTTCGTGCAGCTCATGAACATGGCGTCGAGGCGCGACGGCGGCGGCAGAAGAGGGTGGTTGGATGGAGCGAACTTCAACAGGACGCGCCTCGATCGCTTCTTCTTGCTGCTCGCGGCCTATGAGCTGGTGGCATTGATCAACTACGCTTTCTGGGCGAGGAGATATGTCCACAAGAAGCAAAGTAGTATTGTCAGATCGTATGATGACAACTCGAACGGAACAGGTCAGTGAGACCAAAGAATTTTGATGAATTTTTTAGTTAGCCCATCAAGTAGTATATATTTAAGCGTCCTAGCGGCCTAAAAATAGTGTCTTTTATTTGTACGAACGGTGCATATATTCCTTATTCCCTATATCCCACGACGAAGGATGTGTAGGGATATGTTGCCTTCACTCATCCATAGATCAACAATTGCACAATCAATTTGTAGAGAAAATCTGATCCATAATTTGTCACTCTAGCCATTTACCCTCATTTTAATTTTATTATAGATAACCCTTTTTACTCACATGAATTGATCATAATACCCCTGATCACCTGTTACTTCTTTTTTGAAAGACCCAACGAAGCTAGCATATACTGCTCCCTCCGTTTTTTTTATTTGTCGTTGTTTACTTTTAACATTTGTCTTATTCAAAAAATTAATACAAATATGCAAAAATACAAGCCATGCTTAAAGTATCTTTGGTGATAAAACAAAGCATAACAAAATAAATGATACTTACATAGTTTTTTGAATAAGATGAATGATCAAATCGTATGTCTAAAAGTCAATGGCGATAAATAAAAAAACGGAGAGAGTGGCATATAAGAAATGTGTATGGAGTTGATAAGAGGTCGGCAAGAAAAGGGAAAGGAAAAAGGAAAAAAAAAGAGGGAAAAAAGGAGGAGGAATACCCCTAAGAGCTCAGCCACGGAAGGAAATGAGCGCCCTCCAAGATTGCAAGATCGATGTTGCCACACGCTAGTGTCGCTACCCTGTCGTAGTTAAAGGCAACTTGTGAACTATGCGGTTGTTTCTCTCACACCAAATCCTCAAACAGTAAAAAAAATACAACGCTATGAATACGATTACACTTGATCTTCTTCGTCTTTGAAATGCAATCGCCTTACCAAGTGGGCAAGTGATCCTCGTTCCCCGAGAAGATGGATTGAGGGAGCCACACCTAGCTAGTCTAATTCGAAATTGTTGTCCAGGAGGATCAGGTAAAAGGGCGTGTAGCAAAAGATAACGTGCCGACTCGACCATGGATCACAACGTCACAGAGGGAACACCATGGCAATCTCTCCTCCTGAGCCCAGTCATCCTAATCTGTTTTGCAGAGCAAGCCAGACAAACATTTTGTATTTGGATGGCACCCTTCTCCGTTGTTTGTCCATTTCTTTGGTGATGCGGTCATGCACGCCCTTTGGAGATTTATGTTATCCGCTAGAAGCTCTTCCCAAATCCTAAAATATTTGTCAAGCAAAGGAGCAAACAACACCTGCCTGATGTCGGCAAGCCAATTGTTGAACAACGCATCCTCTAAAAAGCCGGATTTTCCATGTGCGGGGTGGTTTCAAACGCATTTGCAACCACATGATGTGCGCTGTAATCCATGCCAAGCCCCACAAGGTATAATTGCAAGAACAACCCTAAAACTTTTTAAGGAAAGCGATTGGGTCCTTCTTCTTCCTCCCCTCACACTCTCCTCTCCCCTCATCCTACATGGCTGAGCCGCCCACCGGCACTAGCGGCGACCACGGACCGGCCGACGCGTGACCATGGAGACACAGACTTGTCACATGCCCTCTATTGAGGTAGGCGCGACGCGGCTTGGCTCGGCACACAAATGATGCAGCTGGCCAGCGCAGTAGCATGAGAACGAGCCGTAGTGGCCACGTGTCGATAGAGCAGAGGTTGCCAACAGCACAGCATGCAGGTGGCGGTCGACTCGGGAGCACGGGGCAGCGGCGCGATGCACTAGGCACGGCGGAGCGGCGAGAGCGAACCACCATGGTCGCATGCTGATCGGGCGAAGGTCACCAGTGGAACGACGTGAAGGTGGCGGTCGGATCTGACACACGTGACAGTAGTGCAGTGCACTAGGCACGGCTGGGCGGAGAGAGCGAGTCACCGTGGTCGCGTGCTGATTGGGCGAAGGTCGCTAGCTCTGCGGCGTGCAGATGGTGCTCGACTTAAGCACACGGGGCAGTGGTGTGGCGCACTAGCTTGGTGCGGCTAGACAGCTGGCTCAGCGCGCAGGGGGGTCGGCGGTGGTGTCGTGCCCATGAGGTAGTTGATTGACTAGCCGGTGGTCGCTGACGACGGCGACGGCGGGCAGCTCATCTTGGGAGGAGAGGGTGAGGGAGGAAGAAAAGGAATTGGATTGCTTGAAATTGAAATTTGAGAGGTGTTTTTACGTAATGACATGAGATAGGAGGTGGGGGCTTGGCCCGGTTCTTGGCGCATATTCAATTGTTACGAATGTGTTTGAAACCACCCTGCGAGTGGTTTTGCATTTCCTCATTCTTTACCATTCTGGTTCTTCTCTTGGAATGGGTGTATAGAAGTGGCGCAAAGAGCTTATAGGTTGTTTGGTTGCCTTTTCAAATGAGTCTGGCTCGTAACAGCTCAGCCAGACTGGTGGGATGCAGGTTGGTGGGATGTAAGAGATGTCGTTTGGTTGTTTGCACAAGCTGAAACAGGCTGAGAAGAAAAGATGTTGGTTGGGTGTATTAGGAGCTTGCGGAGTCGCGCGATGCGCTCAACTGCATCCCACAAGTCTGGTTCTAGGGAAATGCCCAATTTGGTCGTATCTCCAAACCCTGGCCCGGAGACGGTAATTGTATCTGGAGAGCCTGGTCCAGATAGGTGAAAAGGCAATCAAACACTACTTTTGTATCTCTAGACACAAAACTTCTACGATGCTGACAACCAAACAGCCTATTAAAGAATCCTAGAATTTTTCTGTTTTTCCATAGCCAACATAAGAATTTTGCTCATCATAGCTATCTCTAGTCCCCTACTGGGCCCCGGCTAAACGCCAACTCCTGGCTCTTCCCGGTGGCTAGTACTGGGTCTATGTCTTTCAAGCATGTTGCTCTTCTTTTTGAAAAGGGCAGCATGTTGCTATTCATCAAAAACAAGTTTAGAAAATTATAAAACACTCATCAGCTGGTGTCACGAAATGAACATGCGAATTATAAAGCGCAACGGAATGACATGTACCATCTGGTGTTAGAAAACTATAAAGCACGCGTAGGCAATAAGATTGCCATCGACATAATTCTAGGAAGTCATAAAGCACAACAGGCAAAGCACCGGGCGGCAACCGCTCTACCTGTAGTTAGGACGATTGACCCAAACATTTGTGCCAGATCTAAGTGATCTGACTGGTACCGTTTTCCTCTAACTTCAATATCTCTTCGAGATAGATTTGAGAGTCCATTCAACTTCCACCGACTTATGTTGTAGAACTTTTAGGCAAGTCTTTGAGATAGAAAAAATTGGTGTTATAGTAGGGGACACCTACCCCCCACGAATCAGTGAGGGAGGCGAACCAGTTTGCGAAAGCGAAGAAGGTGCATGTCCAAGGGAAGCCTCGCTCCCCTCGTGCGGAGCAACGACGAACCAGAGGAGCTGTATACCCGAAGGGAGCCTCGCTTCCCCCGGGCGAAGCAACGGCGGACCGAAGAGGTGTCTAAGTCCAAATTGCGAAGCGAAGGTGGTTGCGTGGGAGCAAGAAGACCGGGGGCAACCAGAGCAGCCTGCCACATTCGTCAGGAATCGAATCGTGTGTCAGGGGATATGACAGCTGGCTGTAACAACCAGCATCAGATAGCAGAGAGATATGATGATTCGTTGTAACAACCTGGTCCCCCTTATAATCTCTTTTGTAACCCTGCTTTAGATAGAAAAGTAAGGGTATTAGGGTCTTAGCCCTGGCCCCGAGGGTGCTTTTCCCTCAGCGCCCCTGTCGAAGGAAGCGGGTTGAGGACTAAGGAGTCTTTTCGTGGTAAAGATTTCTCTACTCTTGCTTTATGTTCAGAAAAGGGCAGCATGGAACAATGTAAAAAACACCCCCCACTATAAATAGGGGGCCCCATGATAATAAAAAGCTACAGTCTTCAACAGGATAGCCACCTTGTGATTGCTCAGCTTCCCCGAGTTGATCTGCGAAGCACACCTGGTTGCTTCGCGAAACAGCCCCTCACAAATCTGTTGACTAGCTCGGACCAACGACAACTGGATTCAAAACAATTAAATTATTTTAAATTTAAACAAAGATAAGTAAATAGACAGGTAAGTCAAATAAAATAAGTCAGATAAGCTAACGAGAACAAACCAAAATCCGCAAAATGTGATTATTCGAATTGATAAATGCATATGACATTGCTCATGAAGAGGACTAATATAAACAAAACTGATCCTCTATTAGCTTCAATGTCCGCCAACCAAAGAAAAAAAATAAAAGTATTATAAAAAAATGAAGGTGGACTAGGCGTTTTTATTATAAGTATAAAAAAATTGCATAAACTTATTAATATTTTAATTACTACACAAACGCTAGGCAATAATAGAGACACGATAAATCTATTATTATATACGGAGCCACCACAGTAATCCTAAAATACTAGAAAATTTCATATTAATCGAAAAGAAAAGAAATATCTACGTCGTCGATTATTATAGTTCCGAATTATTAAGGAATAAATTAGAAGAATTGTATATATTCACTATAATAATAATAAAAAAATAACTTAAAAGGAGTTCTTATCAAATACGATATTAGAAAAGTTCATATCCAATACGAGATCTAGCCGCACAAAAGCGTGGGACACCTTACTCGTTGTTAGGATTTTAGTCATCACATAAGCTTTAGACGACACGAGATACTGAGATACACGATATTTGGTAACGCAATTCAACATGATTGACTATGACTTCAGTGCTCTGACTATAAGCGTTCCTCCCTAGTCAGTACAAGCATACCCGACTGCCGACCTCGTCCTCCCTACGCTATAGATATGTCGTCATTATAGATTACTCGACAGTGCCCCCTATTTGTACAGATGATCAAAGCGAAGTGTCCAGCTCCAACAATATTTCTCTGTCTATTACAATTCAGAGTCTGTATAACTCACTCATACACATATTCGACACAAACTTTAACAAAATTCTTCAATCACACCAATCTTCCTGGTCCAGCGAGATTAACGTACCCTGATTAAATCATTGTCCAAAATGCGTTTGATCAATACGTCCAACACAAAATCTTCAATCAAGACAAATCGCTTTCGAGGATTTAGGGAGATTGGTTGCTTTTGTAGGCCAAACACAAAATCTCATCTCTCTAAAATACACTCTTGCATTGTTCGGTTCTTGCGGCATTTGATCAACACGTCCAGCAGAACGGATTCTGCGCCTTGAACGCGTCGACGACGCCGGCGATGGACCCAGCCGCCGCCGCGACGGACACGACGAGGCACCCGGCGCTGAGCGCCTGCATGAACAGCCATTGCGCGCTGCCGCGCTGCACCCCGCGCTGCGCGATGTACATCTCCACGGGGAAGTACACGGTGAGCGGCCAGAACGACGCGGCGCCGATGAGCCCCACCACGGCGCCGAAGAAGGGCAGCAGCATGGCCACGGCGGTGGTGACGCACACGTACGCCGTGCGCCACGCCAGGCGGAAGGGGCTCACGGCGAGCACCAGGCTCCCCACGCGGACCTCCTTCGCGCCGACGAGCGCGCTGTCGGGCCACGCGGCGGCGGCGCGCTGCTCGACGAAGGCGAACACTGGCTGCGCGATCACCTGGTAGGTGCCGACGAGGTGGACGACGACGGCGGCGTTGGCCACGTCGAGCAGCCAGAACGGCTCGTAGAAGCCGAAGCCCGTGAGCAGGTTGTCGGGCGCCCCGTCGCCGAACGCCGCGTACCCGACGCACCCGCACAGGAGGTAGATCACCGTCGTCGCCGCCACGCTCAGCGCCGTCGCCTTCCTCATCACCTTCGCCTCCGACGGCGCCGCCGCTTTTATCGTGTCCTGTCTGGGGGAACGGAGAGCAAAGACACACTCTGATCACAGTAAGCAACTAAGAATCTCAGTAAGCAACTAAGAATCTTACTCCCATACTAGCGGGATTGAACAGTGGGAGCTAGTGGCGCAGCCAGTGACTTGCCTGGATCTCAAGCAGGACGATCGAAAAGCCGTATGCGAATGCGATGTTCCCGAAGGCCTGGAGGCTGCGCCAAACCTTCTGCATCAGGGTGACACCCGCGCCGGCGCCGGCGCGGACGCCAACTCCGGTGAGGCCCCCCTTGATGCCCCCGTCCGCTGCGATTCTCCCAAATACAGGAGGTTTTAACGGCGTATGGTCAGATTTTTCTATTGCAAATTTTAAAAATCAAAAAAAATTTATTTGAATTCGATATGAACCAGAGGGAAACCGCGGAACACCACAACGTACAGTACCTATGATCTGCTTGACGCCGAGGGAGATGCCGATAGTGGAGTAGGTGAAGGACATCACGGCGGCGACGATGGAGAGCCACCACACCTCGTGCAAGTCCGGGATCTGCGAGAAGAATACCTGCATGACGCCGAATACGATCATGTACGGCCTGCTCGAGGCATGGCACGCGTTCTTGTGCCCTTTCTCGTGGAAGCAGCCCGCCCTCTGGATCGCCCTGTTCATCGTCAGTTCATCACGTACCAAGAAGATGAAAACTAACAAGACGCAAAGATTCAGTGTCTGATCGGTGGTGATGGAGCGAGGCTCGGATCAGTACAGCATGCTGATGGAGGCGGCGATGGTGAGGCCGATGGAGATGCCGAAGAGGTTGGAGAGCTGCATGGCGCCGCAGAGCTGCACCTTGGTCCCGCCCAGGGTGGCGCGGACGGCGTCGATGTAGGTGCGGTTGCGCCGGCCGGTCGCTGGGTCGCCGGAGCGGTAGCACTCGGCGAGGAGGGCGGAGGTGTAGTAGATGATGGCCGCGAAGAGCAGCATCACGGCGGGGCCGGCCGCCCAGCCCAGCTGCGCCACCCCCCACGCCAGCGACAGCACGCCGGAGCCGACCACCGCCGTGATGATGTGCGCGCTGGCCGTCCACACCGTGCCCGTGCGCCGCGGCCGGCCGTCGTCGTCGAGCTGCTTGGCCAGCTCCATGTCGCCGTGGTCGTTGCCGCCGCAGCCGCCGAGCTCCAGCTCCAGCCCCATGCCCACGGACAAGCTCCGGCGATAACTCTCTGAAAATTCAGTGACTTGGGAGGAAACTGGAAACAGGAGGAGAATGGTTTCATCGATGAGTTAAAGGCTTTAAAAGATTTAGTCATTTATAATCCATTTAAGGACATGTTCGAAACCGCGTTACGCCGCGTCGTGTTGCGTTGCGTACGCGCGCGCGTGCGCAGCCGAATGCAACGCAACGCAACGAGACGCCGCAGCGAACAAGGCCTAAAACAAGACAATCTTGTGCATTAAAGAACTACCAACCTTGACCCGAATTGACGAGAGTCAAATCAGAATGAACTTCATTTGTGGCACATACATTGATCATCGCTACATTAGCATTGCATTTATACAGGGCTTAAAGGCTACGTCTCGAGTTTTGGCGGATGCTAAATCGGCAAGTTGCTCGATTATTTAGGCAACTCACATTTGACAGATGCTAAATCTACAAGTTGTTCGATTATTTAGGCATCTAATTATTCCAGAATTTTTTAGGAAGAAAAACTCTCCGCCTCTGTCTCTCTTCGTTTCTTTTTTTAATCTGCCTGCAACCGAATCGTGTGCATGCATGATGCATCGACTGGGAGCTTTTCATGCTTTTTCCCTCTGCCATCCAATGTGTTGGTAGTTAGCACCATTCTGCGATTCATGAATCATGACTCACTTATTGACTTTAGCATCGGGTGAAAATGAGCATCAGAGTTGACCAGAGTCTGGGCACGTCGCAGAGCCCTGGAAATGGTGACGAACTGCAGCAGCTCGACAAGTCTGTGCGGACGTTGGTCGTCGTAGAATAGCAACATTGCAACAACAGATCGTTTGCGGCACAGTGTCGACCATACGGGTGGTAATGGAGCCCGTTCCTTGTTTACCGGGGCTCCTATTAGAGGATATATGTACGAGGGGTATGTTCCCCGCGGGAATAAAAATAGAGAGAAACCTATTCCCGTCGGGTATCATAAGGACGGAGATGGAGACATGGAATTTATTTTCCACGGGTCCGGATGGAAACTAGAATAATCCTGATCAGCACAATCTCCTATAGTCCAAACTTTGATCTTTGGACAGACTCTTCTTCGGCTCATAAATCTATTCCAACCGAACTTTAATGTACCAAAATATAAAACGGCTATATATATTAATGTATTACATTATAAATTATAGCGGTATGGACTAAGTATTGTACCTGCTACATAATCTTCACTTGAAAATCGTCATTCTCTTAGTGTTCTTTGAAATGAAATTTTCAATGATGTACTCATAATTAATCTTCTCTAGCATGCCACTCTCAAATGCTATTACAACCAATGCATTAAGTCTTCCTTGTGTCATTGTAGAAAGCAAGTAGGACTTTAATAGCTTCAATTTAGAAAAGCTCCGCTCTGCCGATGCAACAGTCACAGGAATGGTCAAGAGAACTCTATATGCAATTATTGCATTGGGAAAATAATCATGCTGCTTCAAAAAATTCAGAATTTCAATAGGACCCATATTTTCTGGTGGAATAAAATCTTGGAGAAAACTCAACTCTTTTAAGTGCATTTGCATCAATATCGGATTGTCCATCTCTTTTAAGTGCAGCCGATGATGACAACATGATTTCAAGCTCTTATTATCCAATGATCGTAATGCATCGGAAGTAAATAAGAAACCAAATATTTTCTAATAACCTTGATACTGTTCAAATCTCCTTGTAAGTGAGGAAATAGCTTGATCAACAATAGGTATAAAATAATTGATTCTAAATGATTCCTCTTTAGATTGTGTGGCTACATTTGTGTCATCTGGATTTTCATCAAAATGTCTCTTTCTTTTAATTTGCCGCTTTTTGCGAAATGTTGCACCTATATCCATGTCAAGTGCAATTTCTTCGGTTGCCTCCAAGGCATTTAAGAAACCAGTTTCCCTATACTGATTGAAGAAAGAAATCCCCTGCACTTTCTCAATGGCAACATCAATAAGCATATCCTTTGACTGCAAGTCTTTACTTACTAAATTAACATCATATAATATGTCATACCAAATGACTATTGCCACTATAAATTCAAACTCTCCAAGTTCATTAGTTGTTAAAGAGTTAGCCTCACTGCTTGTCAATGGATCATTATCACTATCAGATACTTGAAGTAGAGCCTCCCGAATATTTGTACACTGAAACCTGATGGCTTTAACACTTTCAACACGACTCTCCCAACGAGTTGCTGAAACTGACTTGAGAGTCAATCCTGTTATGTTATCTTTCAGAATATGCCATTTCTTAATGGAATTAGCAAAAATTGTGTAGATGCGTTGGATGAATAACAAAAATAGGTCTTAGATGGGATTATGGGATTAATGGGAATTTACCTATCTATGGCCAGAGACGATGCGGCATGCGCCGATCGGGATAGGGAATATAAGAGTGGCCGATCGACGTGCGACGACGCGGCAGGGCGCAGGATACAGGATCGGACGATCGCCGATCGGGAATAAGAACCAAGCGGCGAGCGCGTCGTTACAGGATCGGCCTATCGCCAATCGGGAATAAGAACCAAGCGGCAAGCGCGTCGTGTCGTCGTGACTCCTGAGTCCTGAGTTGAAGGATCAAAGGACTAAGGAGTACCCGAGCACTCGAGCAGGCCGTTTTGGGCCTGATTACATTGCTTGGGTTGTATTACTTTGTTGAATAAAACCTCTTATGTGTGTGTGTATATATGACCTTAATTAAACTTGGGGGCCCTGTGCGGTCGCAAAGCCCGCACGGGCCCAAAAACACTCCCAGTTACACACACCTCTTCTCAATCCTCACATGTGCACACAACCGCCACACTCCATGGGTCGACCCATCCTTATCTCTTCCACTACCCCGCTGTACCTCCCATGCAAGCTGCTGGCGGCGGCGGCAACCGGTGGACAACGACGATGTGGTCGTCGACAGCGACCGATGGCCAGCAGCAACACATGTGGCAGCTATGGCCAACAATGATGTGGGTCGCGACGGCGGTTGCGGCGTGGCGAACTATGGCCGACGAATATGAGAATGGCTACAGCCATCGTCGACGATGAATATGTGCATGGTTTGGTCTCCTCTGATCCTCTCCTCTTTGTCCTCTTGTAGACTGTGGTATTAGCATCGACCGAGCATGAGTCTCCGTCGGGTCCCCATAACCCAAACAGGGATAGGGACAGGGAAAATTCATCCCTAAGTTCAGGGACAGGGAGCGGAGAAACTTTTGTGTCGTGGGGACGGGTGTGGAGTAGCTCTTCTCGCACGGAATTTCCTCGTTGCCACCCCTGGTCAACCAGGGTGTGGAAATGAAATCCCTTGGTAATTGGGGTTCCCGGAATCTCTAATGTCAGGACATCCATGTCAAGATTAACAATTAACTTTCCTGTCACATAATATTTTTGCAATTGAAACCCTTAAAATTTTAGGTTGCAAACAATCTGGTCCTTCTTCCTCCTCTCCTGACACAGACCCCATCCGAGTGCACCGCTGATGGTGACCATGTCCTGGTCGGCCAACAACCACACCGGCTAGCACAACGTACCCCACGCCTGCGCCTAGGCCTGCGCTAAGCCAAGGAGGGTTGTGCCTAGGCCACGCCAATCGAAAAGGTCGCCAACGGCATGGTTGACTGATGGCCAACTTGGGAGAGGGGAGAAAAAAGCGTTCTATTGCTTTTTCACGGAGTTTTAGGGTGTTTATGCAAAAAAAAACTTTTAGCTGAGTGGGGCTGGAGCACATATCTTGACGTGAATCGAATGATTGCGTAGGTGTCGAGAACATCAGCTACAATGAAAAAATCCATTCTCACCTCACGGGGTATTTAAAAGCGAGTGAAGTTAAAAGAAAAGAAAAGAAAATGAGAAACAAAAGTTCTTAAAATAGCAATAATGTTTTTGGAGTGTTTGTCGTAATTTCTTTTTCTAAAGACTAGATTACTTGTGCACTTACACAGATATAGATTTGTAAAGTCTAAGTTATATTAGACAAGGGATGAGACAGGGGTGAGCTTGATGGTAGGAGTCATTGGGCCAGTGACAAGAGAAGGGATGAGAGAGCTGTCTATGGGCTTGGTTGGGCTTGGTCTCAACTTAAATTATTTGGGCTAGTTGGTTTAAAGAGAGGATAGATGGTGCAATGATGTTTGTCTAGGCTCAGCGAGGGCTATGGCGGTAGGTTTGAGCTTGACTCACATTGTTATTCGAATTTAAATCAAGCTCAATCTGATCTTGAGTAGCTCGTTGAATTCGAGCATTTGGTCTAGCTCTAATTTTAGCATCCAGATCACCACCGTACTAAGTAGTGTCATAGCAGCATCGTAGTGAATTGTATCATGGTCTTATCTCGTATAGACGAAAAGACTCAGATCAATTCCATTTGCACGCACCTCTTCCCCCTCTCTCAAAAAAAAATCAATCAATAAACGATCCCTTCCTCGACAAATTCATTTTTGCCAATTCATATATTGTTTTCTCTCTTCTCTCCTGTGAGCCTCACACTCACGAGTCACTTCCTCGCCGACTTGAACTCCAGCCACAATGCTAGCCCACACCCCAATCCCTCCCCCGTGCCTTCCCAGCCACAAACCACGCCCACACCACGTAACCAAACGCAACAATACAAGATTTCGCTCGCCTATATACATACATGGCACAGCCACACCGGCGTACCGTTACGCACGCGCGGAGCCGAGACCAAACGGCAAACGCAGCACACTGCAGCTGCGCACCAACCAACCAAACGCCACCCGATAAAACAGAGCAGGGGAGCGTCGAAGCCGCCGAGATGCTCCTGGCTCGCGCCTCCCCCGCCTTCCTCTCATCGGCGTCCTCCTCCCCCTCCCCTTCCCCTTCCCCCTCGTCGCAGACGCCGCCGCCCTCCACGCTCTTCGGGAGGATCCACCGCGGCGCCGTCAGCGGCGGCCTGGTCGCCGCTTCGCCGGCTGCTGTTCGGCACTGCGCCGCCAGGCGGTCCGTGATGGCGGCGGCGGCGGCGGCGAAGCTGGAGGACGCCGACGCGCTCATCGACTCCGTCGAGACGTTCATATTCGACTGCGACGGTGAGATGGGTTCGATCATCACAGGCTTGTGGTCTCTCGGGGCTTTCTTGAATCCGCGGGCTCTTGTGCTTGTGCTTGGCGTGTAGGGGTGATCTGGAAGGGCGACAAGCTCATCGACGGCGTGCCGGAGACGCTCGACCTTCTCAGATCAAAGGTCGGTAGCAAATTGAGATGCTCCTGTAGATTGTAAGCCAGAAATTTCGATGCCTTCATCCCCAGTGTGAGTTACTTGAAGTTCTGTTGCTGGGCTGTGTCGTTAATTGCAGGGCAAGAGGCTAGTGTTCGTGACGAACAACTCGACCAAGTCGAGGAAGCAGTACGGCAAGAAGTTTGAGACGCTCGGGCTTAATGTCAATGAGGTAGGGTTCTAGTCATGCTCATGGAAAATCGTGACGATGAATTCTCTAGCCAGTTGGCTTGATGAGGCCGGAATGCTACGCAGGAGGAGATATTTGCTTCATCCTTTGCAGCGGCTGCGTACCTGCAGTCCATCGACTTCCCCAAAGATAAGAAGGTTTTTAGCATCATCCTCGGAAACTGTATCCTCATCTTCAGAAACTGTAACGGCATTAGTGCGTTCGGTTACATAATACATACTCCAAGATATCGCTAAGTTAACTTCTTTTTTTCTTTGTTCAGGTCTATGTCATTGGAGAGGATGGCATTCTGAAGGAGCTGGAGCTGGCTGGATTTCAGTACCTGGGTGGCCCGGTAAGTGTTGAGGATGAAAATTTCTCTTCTCATGAAATTCATGATGAACAATTTTGTGAAAGGGACTGATTTCTCATCAGGCGACTGAGACTTGTTTAGCTCTCTGTCGATTTTCTGAGCCGTTAATCAAACACCTTCATAGGACACATAAAAGATCCAACGAATATCCACGTATGTGAGAAAATTGACTGAGAGATAAATAAGTCTCAGTCGTCTGATAACTATCAAAGGTGTTTGTGAAATCAAGTTTTTAGGGAGCATCTAGTTCACAATCAACTGAAGTTTTTATTAGCTATCAGCCAATGTCTACCTCAGCTAACTAGTGCATCTAGCTCTACGTGCATACATGACCAAATGTACGATGCTGTTATGGCTGGTGCAGAGGTCGGCGCTACTTTTGTAGTTTGACAAGAACATTTGTGTGAGTAGTGGCTGTTTCGTTTATGCCATATTTAAAACATGAAAGAAAAATAAAAATTATATCATAGAGAAAATGTTTAGCTTTGAACCTCTGCAAAATAAAAAAAATGGACTAGACAAAAGGTTTAGTTTTTAAGACCGTGTAACGCACAATCACACTATAACTATACTTTGCACATTATTAACAAGTGCAACTTTATTCTTACTAATGTACAATTTTAGATTGACCGAAACAAATATGATAAAACATAAGAGGAAAGTATGTGATCACATTGTATTAAGGATACAAAATCAATGAATAAAATAGATAATTGATAAATAGAAATTTCGATACTAAAATTGCACCTTGGTAAGTAGTGCAATTTTAGTGTTACTAAAGTGCAACTTTAAAGGGACTGATAGTTAAGAAAATTTTAGGCGACTGAAAATTAGCAAATGGAATTTGATATTTAAATTTCTGCTCCAAAAATGTGACATGCATATTGTTTTTTGGAAGTGATCACTTGAATGAAGGCTATTGTGTCCGACTCGGGGTGACTCCATCTACCACCGGCAGGACCGACTTGGGAAGGGCTCCCCGTCGCTAATGATGCGGCGGCAACGGGCCTCTTCCCTTCCTCTCCCTCTCCCTCCCCCTCCCCTTCCCCGTCCCTTTCCCAAGTTGTGTCTGGCGTGGTGCGGGGTGGTCTTCAGAGAGACACCTCGAGGACAACAAGTAGTGACGGCTCCCTCACCGGCTCGCACCCTGATGCCTCCTCCTCACTGGTCGCCACCTGCAGACACACACATCGCCGCTCAATGTCTACCGCTCTTTGGTTCCTCCCCTCCTCCCATGGCGAGCTCGGTGGTTTCGTGGCGATCAGGTAGGCAATGCTTGTGCGACTCCTTGTCGACGGTGCTACAACAATCTTCGCGTAGACACCCCAACAGTATGGCCCTTCTAGCAGTACGGCTCTAGGGTGAGGGTGCTCTGGGTGAAAGCTCTGCCCAGGCCCTTCTCTTGGGTCAACAATGGTGACGACAGTCAGTATCATTTCCCTCATTGTAGGCATCACTGTGGTGCTCCTACCCCCAAAACCTCTTCGTGTGAAAACCCAGGTCTAGTTGCGGGCGAACGACGACGACAATTCTATTGTCACATCCTTATTGAAGAGTCGCCTTGATTTTCCTCTCACAATGTTAGTTGACTGCCGACTAGAGTGTCTCCTTATTGTTTGGAAGCCAAATCATCATTGCTAGAGTAGTGGTAGCCTTGGCTGGATCGGTTGCATCATCCTGTTAACCGCTGACGTTGTGCCATTCGGTGGACGATTATGGTTCGTAGTGTTTCTTTCTAGCCGGTTTAGCGGAGCGGTCGGCTTTAGGCTAAGTTGATAGTGTTGCGCCACGCGGTTTTAGTATTTTTGCCTCCATTCAGTTTTGTTCCGTATTTTTTTCCTTCTTAAATAAATTCGTAGAGGTTATGTCCTTAGTTTCAGAAAAAAAATATTAGTTTTGAATGATTCAAGTGAGCCAGATATTTCACCGTGCAGTCAGACGGCGATAAAAAGATAGAATTGAAGCCTGGATTTTACATGCAGCATGACAAAGATGTGGGTATCATCCTTCTTCTAGTTTGCACTAAAATGGGGTCATTGAACTAAAACACCATTTTGGTTTGTCACAGGTTGGAGCAGTTGTTGTCGGATTTGATCGTTATTTCAACTACTACAAAGTTCAGTAAGTCTCTTGTCTGTTCTTGAAAAATTTAACTTTGTGCTAGGGTTGTCAAAAATCGGATGAGATTATTTGATCACACTTATTCCTATTGATAGGCACAACTAGTTTCAAATGATGATTGCATTTTTTAAACTTAGTGATGACTCTGTTTTATGACTTTGTTGCAGAAAAAAATCATGTTAACTCGCCTTTTCATTTCAATAATTTTGGAATTAACCATTCCACAAAATATGTGATCTCATTAATGATGCACTTTAAGGTACGGGACACTCTGCATACGTGAGAATCCCGAATGTCTCTTCATTGCGACAAACAGGGATGCGGTCACCCATCTTACTGATGCCCAAGAGTGGGCAGGTTAGTCAAGACATTCCTACTCTTTTGCATACAGATGCGATGGGGAAATCTATTCTATCGACGCTTAAAATCATCAACACTTCTCGTGTTGACTCAGGTGGAGGATCAATGGTTGGCGCAATTCTTGGTTCAACTAAACAAGAACCACTCGTGGTTGGGAAGCCATCAACATTCATGATGGACTATCTGGCAAAGAAGTAAGAGCCTAACTGACTACAGAATCAGTCCATTTTCAGAAATATGCATGGAAGAATGGTTTTGAGATTCCTATCAGAAATGTGCATGGCAGAATGATTTTGAGATTCCTAACAGAAATGTGCATGGCAGAATGATTTTGAGATTTCTTTGCCTCTATGGCAGGTTTGGGATCACAACATCTCAGATTTGCATGGTAGGTGACCGTTTGGATACTGACATCCTTTTTGGCCAAAACGGAGGCTGCAAAACCCTTCTGGTTCTCTCAGGTTTCTGGTTCATACTCTTATCTAAAATCTAATTCATGCTCTGTTGAAACAGAAGCATAAACACTGCGATTGGTTGACTTCTGCAGGTGTAACTTCTCTACAGATGCTTCAGAGCCCCGACAACTCGATCCAGCCAGATTTCTATACAAACCAAATTTCTGATTTTCTCACCCTCAAAGCAGCAACAGTCTGAAGGAACTGTATTTTAGATTGGCGAACCCCTTGTACATGCGGCATCCGCCATTTTTAGCAACTAAGAGCATACGAGGATGATTTATTCACACTTTTGTAATTGAGATAAACGTTGATAAAAGATTATGTGTAATATCATTTAAATGTGTGTCACAATTGATACTGTTGTACGCTTGTCCTTGTCAGTTGGTTGAAAATGTCAACACGAAGCAAATAGAAAGGAGGTATGCACAACAACGTAACCAGGCAAACATCATATAAAAATAACAGATAGATTGTTTTATTAAAAAAAAAAACAGGTAGATTGATTGTTCAGTTACTTGTAATGCCAACTAAAATCCTGAAAAGAAGCAAGTGGTTGTTAAATCTTAGGTGGAGCTTCACTTCAGATAAGGAATCATTCTTTTAATTTAACATGTACTCTTTTCTATATTTTTTTTATTCTAAACTTATGTTCTTATTGAAACTCTTTCTTTTTAATCAAATATCGTAGCTTATTTCTATTATTTTATTCTAAATTCTAAAAATAAATCTTTAAATATAAGACGTTATAATTTAGCTAAAAAATTTTCTTGATTTACATGGATTTTTTTATGGGAGCTGCTAGAAAGCGGTGATCTGTTGGAATTGTTTGCAAGTGATCACCAAATTCAGACAGTTTTATGTTAGTTTAATGTGTTTTTATGTAGTTTCAATCAGATGATTTCATAAGTCTAATATATAGTTTTAAAAAGTTTTATATAGTTTTAACAAGTTTCATGTAGGTTCAAAAAAATGCATGTAGCTTCATATAGATTCATGGCGCTTCATGCTGACATTAATATTGCCATTACTATGTAAATCAGCCCGTCCGATGAAAATACTAGGAACAGTCGTCAATTTTCTAGCATTCCTATGTTTCATTTGACTTTTTTTTTGTTTTTTACTGATATGAACTCATTCTTTTAATCTAACATGGATTCTTGGTATTATTGTTTTTTATTTCAAATTGATGCATTTTTTATTGTGGTTGATATTGGTCATTTCTTTTGATCCAACAAATACCTGTATTATTTTTTAATCCAAATTTATGTAATTTTTGTTGTGACTGATATGGACTCTTTCTTTTAATCCAGCATGAACTCTTATTTCCTTGGTTTTTTAATCCAAATTTATGTATCATTTATTGTCGTTAATATAGACTCTTTCTTCACTCTTATTTCTATTATTTTTTAATCTAAAACTATGTAATCTTTCTGTTGTCGCCAACATTAACTCTTTCTTTTAATCAATATGAACTAATATTTTAGTCTATAATTATGCAGCCTTTTATTGTAGCTAATATAGACACGTTCATTTAATTCAAAACATGGACTTTATTTTTGTTATTTTTTTATTCTGTATTTTGTTATATTCCTCCTTAATTTGAACTGCTATAATTCAGCACACTATAATAGAAGGTGTAGATCTTTTTTCTCTTTATTTATCTGCGAATTTCTTTTATGATATTTAATTATCTGCGGACTCTTCGGTTAACGTGTTTTTTTTATTGTTGCCCCACGAGCTAGCATTTTGCATTTACATCACTTTTGACGGACTGGCCCTCATAGAAATTTTGGTGAACCTCTTGCACAGGTGACTGACAATGTTGGCATGAATATTTAACTGGGATCATGTGACATAATGCTGTTTCTGGGATTCAATGATTTACGAAAACATTAAACTGCAAATTACGTGTGTTTTGTATAATTTATGTACAGAAGGTAAGGCACAAACGAGTTCACAAAATTTGTCGTGCCCCCTAACATCGAACACAATTCTAAATTTCCTTATATCAGTACAAAATGAGAGAGAAACGAAGCCAAAATTGCACGACTAAAATGAGATAATATATACACTTTTTGCAGCTGGATGCAATTGCTCCTTTATTTTGCTGAGTACTTCAAATTCTTCATCAATGCTCGCAAAGCTTCCTTCACATTTTGACCCCTTGACCGACTCACTTCCTGGGATGTGAGACGCAGGCTCTTCAGGCCTCGGCCTAAAGAGGCAATCATAGGAACAGAAGGTGCCACCTCAGCTGCACACTCGATCCCATCTCCATGCTTCAAAAGGCCAGCACACACAACCATGCTACAGCCAAATGTTGCCCAAGGAGTGATTCTGAAAGGTTGGTTGCGCCTCTTTTGCATTATTTCATAAAATGAAGTCCGCATTGCCATCAAGGTAGTTCTCTCTGCTGATGAGATTACAGTGTGTGTCACCGCTCGAATCTTCTCTGCTGAAGCCGTAAACTGTAAGGTGGATGCCTTCGAACCAGCACCTATGACCCCATGAGAAAGGATCTTGCTTAACACAACAGAAGCATGCCTTTGCAGATGCATTAAGCCATACTTCAAAACAACTGGAATTTTATAGGGAGCGTTGAGGAAGGCAGAAGCATGAAGAGTTTTCGACAATGATGAAAAACCCAAAATAGCTGTGCCCCCTGCACCAACTGCAACCACAGGTTTATCAGCGATCCAATTCTTTTTGCTGATGTTGTCATCCAACAGTTGCTCCTTATCACTATCATTTTCATTGTCATAGGGCCTGAAGCACCTCCCAGCTAATTGGGAGATCTCTGAAGGAACAGGAGTGTCCCAGTGTTTCCTTATTCCAGCTAAGCAGCTGGCATCAACTATAGCCACCACAGAACCAAACTCCTTTAGCTGGCTTCTCAGAGCTTGCACAAGAAGAACGTGGCACTTCTCTACAGAATGGAGTTCTGAAAAATCCAAGTTTTTTGAACCACAGTTATCTTTGGTGTCAATGTTGCTTCTTCCTGCATTGTTTAAACCTATTCTGAGGGCCTCTATTGCAATTCTAAACACGTAGACATCAGACAACATTTCGCGGCAAATTGGCTTCCCCTCATGAACTTGAGTCAGCAGTGCCTGAGCAGAAAGCATAGCCTTCCCAATTGACGGAATGTCCACAAATATATCATACAGATCAGACAGCAAAGGATAGACAGTCTGTGCAAAAGGTGGAGCCTCATATCCATCTAGCGGCTTCCATTCAGATAGCCTGCACTCAGTGAGCGCATTGTAAGAGATGGCTTCAGACATCAGCAAATTAATAGTTGGAGCAAGCAATTTCACGAGCTGCCCTCCGTTGTCATCCACAAGGCAGATGTTCCTAACATGGGAGCTTATTGAATTGGCACCCTGAGGGAGTAAGCAGCTAGTCTGTGGTTGCAGATCTGCATTATCGTCCATGGCACTCTGAGGGAGCATGCAGCTAGTCTGTAATTGCTGACCTGAGCTAGCATCCATACTATGTCGGCCAGCTGATCCAGCAGCATTGCAATTCTTCTCATACGGAGATTCAAGCAAGAGAAAACACGAGCCCGTCTCCTCGGCAGCTCTCTTGGCAGCCAAGAGGTGGCCGTAGAATCCGACCCCAAAAATCTCCTGCAAGACCTGGCACGCGGCCGCTTTCACAAAATGGTCTTTGCTCTTCTTCTCCGTGACGCACCTCTTGATCACCTGGAACGGAGACGCCGGCACGCCGCCTGCTCCGCCGTCTGCCAGGCACTCCTCCTCGATCTGGACGTCGTCGACCGCCGTGTGCGCGACCTGGGTGAGCACGGCCTTGGGGCGCACCTCCCTGATCAGGCGGTCGGCGTCCGAGGCGGACTGCTCGGACAGGTTCTGCGCGGCGAGGATGTAGATCACGCCCTGCGAATCGGCATCGCAGAACGCGAAGACGAACTGCTTCGTCTCCTCCGGCAACGAGAGCGCCCGCACCAGCCGCGCGGACGCCTGCAGGTCGTCCTCCTCCCTCAGGATAGCGGACAGTGGCCACAGCCTTCGCAGGTAGGAGAGCAGCGCCGACGCCATAAGCGCCGCATCAGCGGTTGCCCGCCGCCGACTTGCGACTCTCCGTGGAGGCGATTGGTTCCGATCGAACGGAGAGGGTAGACTTAATCCTGCCTGATCTTCTTCTTCCCCTGGGCCTGACCGGGAGGCCGACGGAGTGAGCCTCGGCCGCTGCCGGGCCGCCGTCGCCGGCCGAGATAAGCGGAGTGGTACGGGGATTTGGTTGGCGTGTGCACGATTTGCCCTAGGATTTCTTTGGCCTTTCCTAAAGGTTTTTTTGTGAGTACGAGTTTTGTTTTCGGAATTTTTTTTCGTGTATGCCATTACGAAGTGACCTGAAATTACAATAGCTATTATAAAATCACTATTATTAAAGATGTTATTTTAAAGTGTGTTCAATTTCACCTATGTCATTATAGGCACTGGACAGAGCAAATACAGAAGAAATACGGGACTGACATGTGAGGCCCACATGTCAGCCTCTCCCCTACCTTCTTCTTCCTCCTTCCTCTCACCTCCTCCATCTCCTTCCCCGGCGACGACCTCGGGGGCGAAGGAGGCGGCGGATGGCCGCTGTACGGCAACGAATGGCGGCGGACGACGGCTGCATGGCGACGAGCACACGACGGCGAGCTCTTCCTCCTCCTCCTCCGGCGGAGCGAGCTCGGGCGGTACCGCCACCGTCTCTTCCTCCCATTTCCCCATCTCCTTCACCGGCGAGCTCCTTCCCTAGCGGCGACCTCGAGGGCAGCGGTGGCCGGCGACCTCGGGGGGCAACGGCGAGCGGCGACCTCGGCGGCGCACCGACGGCGGTGGAGGGTGGAGGAGCAGCGAGGCTTGCCAGCGTTGATGGAGGAGCTTCCACAGCTAGCGCGTGGAGAAGAGGGAGAAGAGAGAGAGAGGAGGGAAGGAGGAAGAAGATAGAAGATGAGGGCATGGCCCCGCCGTATTTTCGTATTCCTCAGCGTATATCCGGTATGCCCTATTCAGTGCCCATAATGGCATGGGTGAAATTGAACCGCACTTTAAAATGACATCTTTAATTATAGTGCTTTTATAATGACCATTATGATTTCGGGTTGTTTGATAATGGCATGTATGAAAAAACCCATTGTTTTCTGTGTGGGCGACTTTTTCCTAAGAGGCTGGGACAATGGTTTCCGCCACGGTCCCCGACTCCCCGGTCTGTTGGACTTTGGACATAGGCCTTGTATGTTTTAGCTTAAATTTAATTAAATTAAATAAAACTTGTTATTTTTTATAATTCAAATAAAATATTTTGTAGTCATTTCTGTGGGGTTTTAAATAGTTTCTCAGGGTCCATAAAGTAATTTTTTCATAATTTTTTGAATTCTTTAAAATGTCTTTTGAGGGTCACAAATGGTCATGGATGGGTGAAACCAGGAGCACAATGGCCTTAGCCGCGAATACCAAACAACTTTGTGCTTACGAACTCATCAAGAATCTTATATAGAAAACAGTTTAATTATCGTAGGAATCGGAAAAATAAATATCTGTGTCGCGGCCTTAACAAGGAAATTTTCATGGTAGTTATGTTTTGAAGTTATGTTTTGAAAAATATAGTGCTAGTGCATGGATGTCACAGTATGGTTTGAAATCAAGCTTTAAGAGATTTACGATTTTAAAGTCGGTATGTGTAACCATACCATTACTAAGGGTGGATAATTATATTATCGTTACAATTTTTTTTAAGACAGTTCATTCATATGCCATTAGTTGTCAGAGTGACTCGGACAATAGATTAGATAGAGTAGGTACCTCTTCCGATGGACCCTCTATTCCACCCCTAAAATACTATGCATACACACATGAATAGTATTTTAGAGGGTTTGATGGGGAGGCTATTGGGGATGCTCACGGCTTCAGACGGGATAACCTAACAAGGAAGCACAAAACAAGAACATGTATAGGAATTAAAATTTTTTTCAAGATTTTGATTGAGCTTGAGTTACAATGGGCTACACTGCCTGGGTTGTATACACCTGGGCTCTCATGCCCACTTTGCCCTCACAAGTACAGCAAATTTAGAGGTCATGATAGTCATCCTAATCTAGCTTTCCCTGTTTGCCCTTGGTTGTGTCACCAAAGCAGGGGCTTGCCCGTTTCTTCCCTCAACTGTCTCCCTTTCGCAGGCTTTGCACCTAGGGACAAAGCAATAACTCGCTCTATTCGTCTCTTCATTGCCTCTTACTGCCATCATAGTCTTCCTTCGTCTTATAGCGACAGTTATCGGCCGCTTTTGCAAGCACAGAGCATCTTTAAATCATGAGTTTATTTTTTGATTGACCACCTTGGACGGGAATCTCGAACTTCCCGCCTAAGGAACATGATTGCTACACAAGTTGCCTGATAGCGTTTTTGTGCGTCGCTTCGGCCTGGAGTGGTCTCCGAAATGCGTGTTGCAGCCATCTGGGCATCTTTGGCATGAAGTCTTGTTGCCTGGGGCAAGGTGGCCACCCCTACAACACCATCTTTCTCCTCCCTCCATCACTTTTCTCCTAGTCTCCTTCATGGTCACTGCCAACGTTAAGCTCGAAACTCCGGCATGGACGTTGTTAGATCCGGCAAGACTTGTGCCTTTATTACTTCTTTCCTCCTCTCGATCCTCTCTCTTCCTTGGCCACTTGACTCCCCTCTACATTTGCATCCCATCCTCCCATTGGCAGCAGAACCCATTGATGCCCTCCACAAAAGTTATACATGTCCACCAGTTTCCTTCATGTGCCTCCTCCATATCTTCTCACCTTCATGATCGAAATACCTCCCCCCTCCTCAACTTCGAGCTAGTGCTAACAAGACACTGTAGTACCCTTACCACCTCCACGACATCCTATCCTCGCCATGAGAGGTGGACCGACAACATCATCCTAGTCAAAACTTGAGGACTGCGAGTCAATGGTTGTTGACCTGGTGTCATCGCCTAAGAAAGGTAGCTCATCGCTAGGAGGAAGCAGTGAAGGAGAGGATAGCGACTTACCACCAGGGCGAGAAAGGGAGAGGAAGAGGAAGAGGGAGGGAGGCGGTAGTGGTGCACGAGGAGCTAGCAATAGTGGTGTATGGGAGCTCACAACGTTGCTTGGGCTGGGGCTGGAGATATAGGTAAGTGAGGTTGAGACATGATGGGGGAGGGAGTATTAATAAGATATCTTTGCATCACATAATGCCATGTATACTTGTCGGTGTATTCTACACCGGGGTGTCCCTTCGCGTCACTGATAGGTGGGACCAGTGTCCCAAAAAGGAAAGGTGTTGCACAAGGGAATATCGAGTCCAAACAGATCAAAGTCTGGTTTCAGACAAAAGGAAGTTCAAACAGTGTGTGATGGACGAGTGTCGCCCGGTGCGCAGGCAGACGAGCAGGCCCCAGGCGCCGCGCGGCCAGGATGCGTGGCGCTCGGCGCGCAGGGCTGGGCGAACGCATTAGGGCAGCAGGGGCGCGGAGGCCCCACTGTCAGGGACACAGGGCAAAGGTGCAAGGAGGCTTCCTTGCTAAGGATTTCTTCAGGATACACCGAATCCAGAGCATTTAATGCGACGGAACTGCTCTGGACGGAGTGGGCGAGGCTTTGACAACATGATTGCCTCTGCCCCCGCCAAATGATGTCAGCTACATTGTGGCATGCATAGCACCCACTTAGACTTTTCGGCCTCGCTTCGTCCAAAAGGGTTAACCCGGGGTGCTATGTTTGGCTCCAACAGGCATTATATGCTACTATAACTCTTTCTCAACTAGCAATATAGGACTAATCCCATCATCACATCCACATGGGCCACATGGGCCTCACAACAAATCGGGCCGGAGTATTACACTCACCCACCCTTAATGGGCTGACGCCCTTGTCAGCACACCGCCTAAGTGGCAAATGTCCTGGATCCCCCTCGGTATATGGCCGTGCGTCTAGTGCCGACACATATGCCATGCCGTGTGACCACTCTGGGCCCACACAAGCCATGCGCAATATGCTCGCGCAACTAAGCCCACACAAAAAGTTTAAGTGGGTGCTATGTATGCGTGGGTCAGCCCCGTCGGTGGGCTAGGCTCTAAGTGATTTTGGGTCAGGGTGTTACAATTGGTATCAGAGCGGGCTTTAGGTCTGTTATGGGTGAATGGTTTCTTTTAACTTTATCAAGTGTAGTTAAGTTTAATAATTAAGACCTGACACACTGGTGCACAATAGGGCAGGGTTGGGTTGCATTGCATTTATGTCTATAAAAATTGATATTATTATTGATTTATGTTTTGGTGGTAATAGCTATGGTTTGCCTATACGTTTCTTTTAATGAGGTTGTTGTATGTGGTGTAATTAAAAAGCAAGATTGTGCTGGTGCTTCGTGATGTGGTGTTGTCTATGCTGAGGTTTTGTCAAGGACTTTGGGGTCCTACGGTTGTAGATTGAGATTTATTTTTATCAGGATTTTTGTATTGGTGTTTAGATACTTTGCTCTAGTTTTTAAGTGATGTTTCCCAGTGTTTGTCTTAGACATGTGTGGAAGTTGAAGCTTTGTTGTTGTCTTTATAGTGATTAGGGATTGATATCCGGAGGCATGTGGTTATTTTGCTGAATGATTAGTTTTTCACCTCTTTATGATGAAGTTGTGGTAGTCATTGGCTTTAATTGTGGTAGCCTGCTATTGGTGCACATCGTTGACTCTTTAAGGTTGAAAGATCTAGTTCACTTTCCTCTCGAATTGTCGAGTTGCCATCAAATGTACGGTGGAGTTTATCGACGACTTTCCTCTTGGCTTTCGAGCTACTCCTTTATTCCTTTTGGGCCTTGGCCTGTTTTCAAACCAAATTTAAAGAAGGGAGCTGAAGAGTTGTTACCCAATGGTTCAGATCATCGTCGTGCCCTATCTTATTTAGAAGTGCCCGTGTTTCTACAGCAAAGTGAGGTATATGTTTTCCTCCTTTATGGCATGGAAACTTGGCCACTTGGTTTACTTTCTCTTGTGTTTGGCAT
>SPJY01003379.1:2994942-3004942 GCA_005191435.1 Raddia distichophylla
GTGGGGGGGGGGGGGTAGGAGGTAGCTCACAAGAGGAAGAGGATGGAAGCTCGTTGGATTTTGGAAAGATTGAGGTGGATGAGGATAGTTTGCACTAGCCAAAGGGTAGTGGTGGTGTGGGCCAAGAGGTGGCGGCAAAATGAGTCTATTTGTAGCCGAGTCAGAGTCGGGATGAGAGAAAGAAAAAGAAAAAGGGTGGAGTAGGGGTATTTTAGTTTGAAAATATATGTAATGACATATTTTGAATAAATTTCACTCTATTGTGGCATTCAGTGAGTCTTCCATTTTTTAATGCCACGTTTTAAAATGGTCAACTTTAGGATGGTATGTATTTGGTTCATGTTTACACATACAAACTTTTGATGTCAAATTTATAATAACTAAATTCTAGGGTGACATCCATCCAATTAATAAAAAACTGAAAGAGGTAAAATCCCCACCAATTTTTATACTCCCTCCGTCCCAAATTATAGTTCGTTTAACTTTTGTGACACCAAGTTTGACCGGCTCGTCTTATTCAAAAAATTTCGAAATTATTATTTATTTTTACTATGATTTCGTTTAGCGTATAATATACTTTAAGTATGAGTTGGAATTTTTTGATTTTTTGCAAATTTTTTGAATAAGACGAGCCGGTCAAACTTAGTGTCAAAAAAGTCAAACGACCTATAATTTGGGACGGAGGGAGTAGGAATTTTCTTTTTCGAATTTGGAAAGGTGTCTATTTTTGGTCTTTTAACTTTGTCGCGGACCGTTTTCAGTCCCAGTAGAGTTTAAAATGGTGCAGAAGTGCACCTCCGGCTGTGCAACCAACGGTCTTTTGACTAGGCCAACAACGATGTGATCAAAGCGGTGCATAATTGACTTAGTTTTTTTGTATGAAAAAACATGTTTCCTGATTGATATGTTGGAATATATATATATCAGTTCCTTATAATGATTTGAGTTCGATTTTCTTGAACTTTTCTACAATGTTCTTGCATTTAGACTATTGGAAAAATGCAAGAGCAATTCTAGGAAAAGAGAATACAATGATATAAAATTTGAGGAATATTTTTATGAAGTTATTATGAAACCAAATATTCAACTTATTTTATTATTAAAAAATAGTTTATATTAAAAATCTTGATCAAACAAGTGCCACTTCAATCAAAACCACTATTGACTTGATGGATGGCCACAGAGGAACGATTTGCAGGGTTGGAATTAGACCTGTTTAAAGGCCAGGCTAAGTTTCGAACCAGGCTTGAAAAAGCCCAGTGCTTCAGGCTAGCTTGCCCATAAACTAGACACGAGTCTAACCCAAAAGCTCAAAACCTAGCCAAAAAGCCCAAAACGCAAAGCCCAATTTTACACTGTATTTTCATTTTTCTTGTAACATAAACCGATTTTCGCCGGCCAGAAAATAAAGCTCAATCCCGATCCGACCATAGTACATCGAGACTTCGGTGACCACATTTGAATGTTTCAAACCATTCCAATTTCAAAGGAACCGACAAAAATTACAATCCAATACTATTCTACTACTTGTTAATCATTCTTTATGAAGATCTCGTGGATACTTGCAACATATATTGGTGGCCTGTGGTCCAAGCAAATTGCCTCTAAGCAATTCCAACAAAACAAAAGCAATGCCATGCTTCGACAGAAATCGAAGTGGATGAGCTTTAATAAAGCGTAATGACATTGTAACGGTTGTTAGCAAAGTGTGATTGTGCTAGTTCTTCTTCTTTTTCTTTTTTTTTGAAACTGCTAGTTCTTCTTCTTTAAGAAAAAATAAAAGGAAAAAGAGAGATACAGGGGTAGGAATAATTTGGAATATTCCTATGCATCAGCATTGCCAGCGTGTTTAGCCTTGGACCTAACACGCAAGGAAATTTTTCAATTGCAACGTGCCGCGAAAGGACAGCAGCCTCTGCAGACCTCTCTCTGAACCTGACGCAGAAAAGTGCCGTGGCAAACTGGCAACCGACACAGCTCGCCTGGAGGCTGGAGCCAAGGCGACGTCAAAGCTCACTCGGACAAGGAAAACACCAGGCTAGCTGCAAAGCGTGCGTGTTCTCTTTTGCACCTCCCACTCTCGCATATCTTGCATTTGCATACGATTTTGCGTGCATGGAATGGATTATCTCATCCATATGTTCTCTTAGGGCTCATTTACAAGCATAGGGAGCAAACCGGCCTGGTGAGAAAAATTTTCTAGAGAATTTTTTTTGTCATTTCATTTTTCTGGTCTCTGTTTTCCTGCTTCCCTTCTTCTTCCCCATGATTCTTCTAACGGAGATTCTTCTGTCGGAGCCGTCGCGGGGAGGGAGAGGTCAGAGGTGGAGCGTCGATCGAGCAGGAGCAACTCAAGCAGCTCGTGGGCACCGACGCGGAGGTTGTCGGAGCAGATGCGGCGCGGGGGCTTGATGATGGGGCGACGTGGGAGCCAAGCAGAGGCGGCGCCATGCAGCCAAGTAGGCATGCGCAGGTGCCAAGTAGCTTGACCTCCTTGGACTCGAACAACTAAAAGCCAAGGTGGCCGCACAGCACGTCGGCCACGCCACCAGCGGCTTGACACGGAACGACGTGCCGTCCAGCTGCATCACCTTAGTGCCCTTCCGCTTGCCCCAATGTTGTTCCCCATCATTCCAACTTCGGAGTCATCAGTGGCGGTGGAAGATCTTGCGGTGGTGCTCCCTCGCCTCCGTTGCTGTGGTGGCGCCATGGAGGGAGGAGTCAGCAGGGGATGGAGCAACGAGAGGTTTGCCGCGACAAGCGGAGGAGGTAGTCCATGGGAGAAGAGATTGCCGCGACGAGCTCGCAAAATTTTCTACAAGTCAAGAGTTGGTGGTGGTTTCCCGGAGGATAAAGGCAGGGATGGGACAGAAAAACCCTGGGTCGTGGGCTACCAAAGGCACCAAGAAATGACCCACGGGAAAACTCCCACGCGGATTGCAACCCCAGGGAATGGGCAGGGATCCCAGGGTTTGGGGCTTCCAACGAGCCCTTAATGTTTAATACAACCAACACTTATATAATATAAAAATTGTACACACTTTAATATAAAAAATATTAAAATCTTATTAAATCGAACACCTAGGCATTTGGCTATCATAAAAAATTGCGTTGAAGAGAAAAATGTTCAATGAGATTATATGTGGATAGTTACTAATTTTGAGATACACCAATAAAATATAATGTTATGGAGTATTTTTTATAACAAAATCTTCATATATAGTTTTTGCATAACCAATCTAGTTGATGGCAGGCTTTTTAAAAGGTTTGATGACATATACTATATACCATAAAATGAAAAATAATGAGGTACTTTGGTGGTGGGCACTTATAGGCTGTTTGGTTGCCTTCTCTCACGAACCTGGCCCGTCCGACTCAGCCAGGCTGGTGAGATACGGGATGTGCAAATGCAGAGACAGTGTTTGGTTGACTGTTTAGTAGGCCAACAATATTCAATGAGATTATACGTGGATAGTTACTAATTTTGAGATACACCAATAAAATATAATGTTATGGAGTATTTTTTTATAACAAAATCTTCGTATATAGTTTTTGCATAACCAATTTAGTTGATGGTAAGCTTTTTAAAAGGTTTGATGACATATATTATATACCATAAAATGAAAAATAATGAGGTACATTAGTAGTGGGCACTTAAAGATTGACATTTAAAGGAGTTGTCACTCTCCGTGACTAGTGGCAAATCCTTGTTAATCAATAGAGCATATTGTGCAGCAAGCAATAGAAACCTCTGGTGCAACCAAGGTCTTTATTTTTATAAAATGGTTCGGACGATTCAGAACCAGATCGACTCGATTCGGCTCGGCTACCGTATGAATGATGCTTGCCTCCAGTGGCGGAGCCAGAAAAATTTCGAGGAGTTTGAACATAAGCCTAATCAACGGCATGAGCCTAGGGACGTTGTGCCCTGGCACTGGCACTGCCTGCCTCGACAAGCAGGCTTGAATTAGGGCCGGCTCGGTTTGGTCCGTTACTCATCTCTAGCAACTATTATCAAATACCAATGTTGCACTAGTAGTGGTAACTAGTAAGCATGAACGTTAACATTAGAGCATCAGCAATTTAGACCTAACTTAGATCAATTCAGTCATTATTTACATCCTTACTTTTTATCTATATTTTTATTTATTTATTTGCTATTGTATTAGAACGATATAAATTATGTCCCATCGGTTATGTGGGCACGACTTAGGCCCTGTACATTTCAGCTTACCGTAGTGTAGCGTAGCGTTTTAGCGAAATTTAAAAGCCTTTAAAGAGAGATTTAAATATTGTAAAAAAATAATTTAAAAATAGTTTTAGGATCTTTAAGAGAACTAATCAATTCAGTTATTACTATTTACATCTTACTTTTTATCCATAATTTTTTTGTTTATTTGCTATTGTATTAGAACGATATAAATCATGTCCCATCGGCCATCGGTTATGTTGGCACGACTTAAGCCATCTTTGATGGCTTGTTTAGTTCTAGTTTTTGTTGGAATTGCAATTTTTTTTATTTTTGTATAGACTATTCACTTTATTTTTTGAAAATAATTTTTTTAGGACTTTGTAAGGTTTTTTCTCAAAGATCTCAAAAATATTTTTTAATAATTTATTTAGCCTTTTCATACCACTTTTAAAGGTGGTCAAATTTTTTCAACTACAACTAAGCTAAAACTAAACAAGACATCGAAGAGGATCTTAATGCGCAAAAAAGTGAGCAGAGTAGCCTGGAGAAGGACCAAATTATGAAAAAGGATACCTTTTAAGGATAATCAATACTGTATATGCAGAGATTAGTGAACGATTAAAGGACTTTTTTAGAATTTCCCAACAGACCAAAAGAATCGCGAATAAATAAACGCGCGACGCCCCCGCCTTCCTTCGGCTCCCCTCCCTCCCTCCACCAGACCACCACCTCCGCGCTCACACCTCCCTTCCCTCTCGCCCGAAGGCGTATCCCCGCGGCGACGCCTCCCCGCCCGCCACCCAGGCCGCCGACTCACGCGGCGCGCGCGCGCGCGCGTGGCGGGAGCGGAGCCCAGCCCGACCGGCGCTTGATCGAGCCGGACCCGGGCCAGATTCACCGCGCGCGCGGCGCTCAGGCGGGGCTAGATCTGCGAGATCCTGCTCCCCGATCTCAACTCCCCGCGGGTACAGGCGCGGACGCCAGTTTATCAGATCTCTTCGTCATTTGGCTTCTTCCTATATTTTTAGTACGTAGTATTTTTATTTGTGCGTGTCGGGTTGGTCAAACGGTCAAGGTAGTAGCACCTAGCACGGGCTTGCTGCATTCGATCATGATTTAGGCGTGCGCGTGATTTTAGGGGATTTTTTTTGTTTGGTTTGGTGCTGATGGGTTTTGGTGATCTGATATGGATTACCTAGCTGATGATGGGTGCTTAGATTAGGCTTTGAAGCTTGCGTTGGTTAAAGATCCGGAAATGATGTTTTTATTTTAAAATTAAATTTGGCATCTTGGGATGCTTCTATACATGATTTGCCAAATGCCGTGAATTTAGATGGTAAATACAGTCAATGCTTAGTGATCGCTACTCGGTTTTCACTGAGCAGTTTGCTTAATCCAAGTGTTTTGGCTGCAGCCTGCAGGTGGGCGACCTGCGAAGTGATTACTAGAGGCCACGGCTATAGATTGTTATATATCTTGCTTTTGTGGTTTGTGGTTCTGTTGGTTCCAGTTGGTTTGAGGAGATGCAGAGGAACGGGGTTCTGGAATGCAGCGTCTGCCACTCCAAGGTGGTTGTGCCCAGCCCCAGAAGCGTGTCGAGGGCGTATGACAAGCACCGCAGCAAGATATCGTCCAAGTACCGTGCACTGAACTTTCTTCTGGTGTCTGGGGACTGCATCTTGGTCGGCCTCCAGGTGCTTCCCTCTCATTGATGATGCTTAACTTCATGTCCAATCAATGGCTTGTTTGGATGGGATTGTTCGATGTAATTCACCTGCATGAAATGCAGTACAAGAATTAGAGTCAAAATCCATTGTACATGCATGTTTTAGACTTTTAGTATTGCAAGCTTGGGGTTACATAGCTCCCGAAGTGTATTAAACTTGTGGAATGTATTAAAAGAAGATTTGAACGTCTTTTTTCTAGTAGGTTTGGTTGCGATCCCAATTAGTTGTTTTTTTCCCCAAATTTCCCAATCATGACCTATATTTGCATATTTTCTCTAGTATTGTCTTCATGCAACCATTGTTTCCCCTGAATAAAATTGTTGTCATAAGATTTTTTCAGCAAAGATTTATTGTCAGAATTGGTAACATCATACCTAACGTATACAGTTCTTTAACTACTTGCATGTATCTCCTCACTGTTCAAACTTTGCTAATTATTTACTTTATTCTGCAGCCTATTCTAGTATTTATGTCCAAGGTTGATGGAAAGTTTCAGTTCAGCCCTATTAGTGTCAACTTTTTGACAGAGATTACAAAAGTTGTTTTTGCTATCATAATGCTAATAATCCAGGTTAGTTTTTGCTCCATGCTTTCTCTCAAGCGGCACTCCGCTTTTTTTTGTAGTTTGCACAATCCTGATATGACTTGCATTATTTGACAATTATGGTTTCTGGGAATAGTTTATCAATGCAGCAATGGATTTACTCTTGACAACTTTTTGTGGCTTTTGTGTTTCATCATTTCATTCTAATGTTGTTCTTCTGTTTGACAGTCTAGGAAACAAAAGGTTGGGGACAAGCCACTTCTGTCCCTTTCAACCTTTGTACAGGTGATTTGCGTTAACAAAAGATAGCACAGCATATAACTGATTATTGTTTGTGTTCCACATTCAAAGAAATTAGATACATGGCCTCCTTTTGTTATATTCCCTCTGTTATGAAATAGTAGTCGTTTTGGACATTGACACAGTCTCCAAAATAGAACTTTGACCATACAAAATATTACAAATTTATTTATAATGCATTTAAAATTATAATATTAGGAAAAAGTGCTGATTTGATCCCCCAACTAGGGATGCAAGTGGGGCAGGCTGCGGTCAGCCCGCACCCACTCAGACGGACCGCAAATCTCAGATCAGTTGCTAGCAGTGCAATTAAATTACCCGCTGATGGCATGCAGGGCATGCGGGTACCCACGTTATGACCGCAACAAAGTTGTATTCATACAGACAGCGCACTGCAAACGAACTAAAATATCGAATTTTAAGCAGTTGTAAAAGAACTAACATTTCGTCTTGCATTTCAGCATGTCACATGTTAACATTTCAGCATATACGTAGGATTAAAGCGAACACAAGTTGTCTTATGCGGTTTTGCTATAGTGAATTGTTTCTTATTATGGATCTATTTTCATTTTTCATGGTAGCTAATCATTTTGTTCTTCAATACTTCTCTTTTGTAGGCAGCTCGTAATAATGTACTCTTAGCTGTTCCTGCTCTCCTGTATGCCATTAACAACTACTTAAAGTTCATCATGCAGGTAAAAGATCATTAAACTTGTTGAACTAGTGAAATCTATTTTTTTATGCACTGTACCTGTGTATTATGCCACACGTATTTTCATCACCTTAGGCATAGGACATGATCTGCATTATACCTTGGTATAGTTTATTGATATATTTATAATGTAATTTTTTTCCAAAAAAAATATAGCACTTTAAACTGATGCTTGACAAATAGTTTCTGTGATATTTCCAGAACGACCTGATTATCACTTTTAGTTAGTTGATTCAGGTATGATCAAATGTTCAATTACCAAAAAAAGGTAAACTAACTGGTTTTAGTATGAATGCTAAAGAGATACGCTTTCTTTAGTGTTTCTCAATCATCCTCACTGATTTATAATTGCCAACACAACCAAACCAACCATCAGATTTTTGTTGAGAGCGTTGTTTTTTTTAACAAAAAGGCAGGGGTGCTGCTGTTCCAGTTGACAGCATTTCTATGAAACTATTTTAGTAGTACACCACCTGTTGAATAAATTTTCTTATTTTCATTTATCGTTTTTTTTCTTTGAGAGGCTGGACATGGAAGCTGCCAATCTGACATATTACCTTTTGATCTTGCTATATTATGTTATTTTAATTTGGCCAGTTATATTTCCAATGCAGTTATACTTCAACCCTGCAACTGTGAAGATGCTAAGCAACCTGAAGGTACTGGTTTATTGTAATGTCCTGTTTCAAGCCTTTGTCGTGTGGTCTGTTTGAGGAAATATGACATGTGGAAAATGATTGGATCATGTGTGTTTCTCTGTGTTTGTGAAGATCAATATTGTTATAGAGATATATTAGAAGTCCCTTTTTATATTAGGATAGATTAGATCCTTTGTCCTTATCTGGGTTTTCTCTGCCTTGTTTATACTTCTGATGTACACTATATGCCCTTGGCCCTCATATTAATACAAGGGCTATTCCTAACATGGTATCAAAACTATGTCTTATTTAAGATTGGATCTGGCAAGTGTCTCTGTACCTGTACTGGGTCGCCGCCTGCTCTGCTTGTGCTCGTGAGCTGTCTTCACCACTGCTGCAGCTCGTTGTTGTCGCTGCTCACTGCTGTGGGGATCCTTCATGGTTGTCGCCGTTCGATGCAGCTAGTTGCCGCTGTCTTTGTGTGTCGATCATTGCCTGCTCGTTGCTGCTCAGATGTGGGATGCCACTGCTCTATACTCCATGTCAGCTCTGGCTCCAGTCAGACCCCGGCACTGCTCTGTTAAATCTGGCCTCTCCCGCACCTTGTGCCTCCTGTATTTGGGTCTATCATCTCTAGCACCCATCAGGCTGCCTCCGTCATTGGTTTCTAGTTCCTACGGTAGCATCTTCGTGGTTGACTTGAGCACCACTGGTGGACTGTGGGTTGGGCTTCATGCTGCTTGCTAGTGTGCCACGTGAGGTGTTGCTTCTTGTTGGCTTGTTGCTCCCGTCCATGAAGCTTGCCTTCTTTATCTTGGGATCACACATTGCACTGCCTTGCTCTTTTGCCTATTCTATAGCTTGCCAACGGAGATGTCCTTCCTGCTGCCCACATCCTCCAGGGCTCTTTAGGTCTTTTCTTTTTAGTCTATTCTCTTTCAAATGCAACGCTATTGCGTGTGCGTTGCATTTGAGTGAGATATTAGAGATATATATTAGGAGTCCTTTATTATATTAGGATAGATTAGATCCTTTGTCCTTATCTGGGCTTTCTCTGCCTTGTTGAGGCTTCATATGTACACTATATGTATTGGCTGTTGGCCCTCATATGAATACATACATGTGCTATTCCTAACAATTACTAATACCGTACTCTTTTATATATGATCAGGTACTCGTCATAGCTGTTCTCCTAAAATTTATAATGAGAAGGAAATTCTCTATAATCCAGGTGAGAAAGAGGTTTGGCCTGGCATCTGTTTATGTATCTTCATTAAGTAAATATTATAATTTTACCAATTTATGTTTTAGACTATGATGTGCTGCTGTGCACAGCTGACAAGTTCTCATTTAGACGTGTTTTAAATAATAGTAATGGCTTTTTGTTGTGAATATATTAGATTTATTTCCATTTTTTCTGCTGGTAGAATTTTACATATCAATTAGGAGAATTGTTTTTTCATGATTTTGTTGTCCTCCCCTTCGCTTACTATATTTTTGTGGCCTATTTGGCTATGTAGTACTATTAAGAAACCAACTGCTACCAATGATGGCTAGCATTTTCAGATGCAATGATAAATTTTAAATGAACTTGAATTAATTTGACTTCAGTAAAATCAAATCATAGGAAGAAGTACAACATGGGCACACTAAAAAAAAGAACCTGGAAGTATTGTAAAAATGGTTTCAATAATGTTGATCATTAATCCTGTTCTTTGTGATGACTATCAGTGGGAAGCCCTTGCTTTGCTGCTTATTGGAATTAGTGTCAATCAACTGCGCTCTGTACCGGAGGGCACCAATGCTTTTGGCCTTCCGATCACTACTATTGCATATGTTTATACACTAGTTTTTGTAAGTTTCTACCGCACCGATTGATCTTTATAT
>SPJY01003379.1:3009942-3080293 GCA_005191435.1 Raddia distichophylla
ATTATTTTTGTATAAGCCAAATGATGTAATAATTTGTATTCATTTTTATGGGGTTTTAATTAGTTTTTCTTAGAGTTTGCAAAATATTTTATTCATAATTTTTGAACTCTTGAAGACGTCTTTCGAAGGGCCACAACTTTTGCAGATTAAAATTTTCAGCAACTTTCAGCTAAAACAAACAAGGCCATGGGCCCTATCTATCAGCATCTTCTCCGTCTTCTTCTTCCTCTAGCCATTCACGCGCTCGCCATTGCTCGCTCCTGCCTCCGTCCGTCTCCGCGTCCCCACCCCGCGCAAAGACAACGGTGGCATCCCCATGCGACTAGCGACAATCGCCACCCCTTCTCTTTCCCCAATGTACCCAGCGTTGCCAATTGCCGGAGCTCACCGACCTCGCCATTGTCGGTCGCCTCACCGCAACTTTGACTCTCGTGCCACTGTCGCCACAGCGTCGCTCGCCATTGTTCTCCCAACTGCCTTTGCCTAGGACGCTGGAGATCACCTCTAACCCACCACCGCTGGTAGCCACCCCTTGCAGAGCTGTCGCCAGAGTCCCTCTCTCCCTACCAACCGTGCAGAACCGGATCTGCGACGCCCGACGGCAACCATGCAGCCATGCTGTTACCCCACGTATCTACCACATGCCTCTTCAGGTCCCTCTTCACCGCGCCACCGCTCGTTGTCACTGCTCGCCACCGTTGCCGTCGCGCCGCGATTCAGTAAGTGAGAGATGTGGGAGGGAGGGAGGAGGAAGGGAAGAACGAGGAAGAAGATGGTAGTAGTCTAGTAGAAAGGAGAAGACAAGGGAGAGGCTGACAAATGGGTCCCGGTTGTTAGTGAAAGAGGGGGAAGAGAGAGAACAAAGGCATTGCCGTCATTTCATCATAAAAAATCGGTGAAAATGGAAGAAACTTGGTGTCACTCGGCAAAATACCATCTAAATTATACTCCCTCCGTTCCAAAATATAAGGCGTATTTTGACCGGAGAAAAGTCAAACTTAGCAAATTTTGACCATAAATAAATCAAATAATATGTATCGTTAGTATACCAAAATTGTACCAAATTGTTCATATTTCAAAGTGCTTTTTGATACAATATTATATTGTAACAATTCATAATATATAATAGAGGAATCTAATGGTCAAACTATATCTTTAAAGACTTTTATGGAGTCAAAATATGCCTTATAAAATACCATCTAAATTATATCATTTTTTGGCGAGGCTCACTAATTTAGTGTCACTGATCGTATTTTTGCAAGTTTAAATTGCATTTTGATTAGAGAGAGTGGTTGACCACAATAAGGCAAGATAATCTGATTTCTCAACTGATACCAAGTTACCAACTCTCTGATCTTTTAACTGATGCCAATTCGGCCTGGCATTAGCTGTTCGGGTTTTAGAAATGCCTATCCTTACTGTAGATAGAAATGGAGCGATCTAAACACTAGGGTTCAGATAATAAAAACATCAAAGATCACACGCTTACCCAGTTGACCAGGCTTCGCTGCCCCTGCGGCAGCGTCCGGTCCAGCGGCTTCCTCCCCGTCAAGAGCTCCAGAAGCACAATCCCGAAGCTGTACACGTCGCTCTTGTCCGTCATCTGCCCCGTCATAGCATACCTGCAGCAGCAATTCCAACATCATCAATTCAAGAACCGAGCCAATTAAGCAAGAACGCAAGACCGATCGATCACCCAGACTCCAACAAGTGATCGACGTCGCGGATGGAGAAGGTGGGGTCGTCGGCGGGCACGTACTCCGGCGCCTGGTAGCCGAAGGAGCCGAGGGTGTGCGTGGAGCGGTTGAGGCGCGCCATGTCGGCGGCCTGGCTGAACATGTTGTAGTCGGCGATCTTGGCCCTCAGGTCGTCGAACATCAGCACGTTGGTGGAGCGGACGTCCTTGTGCGTGATCGCCGGCCGCACCTTCTCGTGCAGGTACTCCAGGCCCCTCGCCGCGTCCAGCGCGATCTGCACCCGCTGCTCCCACCTCAGCGCCGCCGCCGCCGCCGCCCCCTGCGCCTCGCCTACCCTCGGCCCTGCACCATGCAGATATGTCGCGGCGGCGTCGTGAACAGTTCAGGTTTGAGAGGATCGAGGATGGCCATGGCGTCTTGGGTGTTTCCTGTACCGTGCAGGACGTCGTGGAGGGTGCCCATGGCGGCGTACTCGTAGACCAGCACGCGGAGGTCGCCGCTGATGGTGTAGCCGAGCAGCCGGACGAAGTTCTCGTGCTTGAGCCTCGACGCCACCGACAGCTGCTTGAGGAAGACGACATTGGACGCGTGCTTGGACGGCTTCTCGAGCCGCTTGACGACGGCGGGCCACGCGTTCCGGAGCAGCACCCGGTACACCTTCGCGTACGAGCCCTGCCCGATGAGCTGCTCGTTGGAGAAGCAGCCAGTCATCTCGTTCAGCTCGCGCAGCGGCACCTCCGGCACGTCGACGGTGACTACCTCCTCCGCCGCGGGGCCGCCCGATCCTCTCCGTTTCTCTGAACGCGATCAAAATCACGAGTCACAACAAGCTCCGAAACGGTAACACGTATTGGCACAAAACCGTACGTTCAGACTCGCCATCAATTATCCTTTATCGAAGCAGAGCAAGGAACAAACGCATGGATGCAAGATATACTGAAGTAATCCAATCCAAAGTCCAAAATCCTGTGCAATTAATCATCATCTTTGACCACACACATGAAGAGGGTGAAGGGGCCGAGCAATTTAAAACTGACCAGGCTCCACCGCGTAGGCGGAAGAATCGTTCCTCCAAATCCGCGGGAAGCAGCCGACGTTGCCGCCATCGCCGCCGAACAAGGTGCCCTTCATGCTCTCCCACAGCCTCATCGCCGGCGCGCGGTGGCGGCAGCGGCACGACCAGAGCGAGCGCTGCTGAACGAGCTAGAGCGCAGAGTCACTCGCTCACGCAGGTTGTAACGAGAGGCGGCTAGGTAGGGAGTTGTACTTGTCCGCTTGCCTCGCACGGAATCTTAAACCAAACCGCGGTGCATGATTTCCCGGGTTTTTCCTGTTCGCTTGTGCCTTGTGGACGGTATCGCTGCAAGAGAAGCCAGGGCGCCGAGAGGCCCGAGAGGGCGAGAGGGAGGAAGTAGACAAGGCTCCGAGACTTGGAAGATGACCGGGGACGGGTGTGACATTTCGCCGTGGACTCAGTCCCCGCCACGCCCCCAATGTGTGTGTGTGTGTGTGTGTTTTTCTTTCGCATACGAGCTTTTCACGTAAAATCAATGTCTGGTGTGCTCTGTTTGTTGATGACTTGACGGATCGTCCGTGCCTTCTTTCTCAATCTGTGGCGCTAGCTATATAATATCGGCAGCGTCGCGTCGCTGCTACTGCTGAATATCGATCGTCTCCATATATATCCTGACCGGCTGGGCTGACTTTGATGAGTGTTTACTTTGACGCGTTGCGATTCCCCAAAGCGTTCGCATTGGGACGGTCTAGGCCTGGCGTCGCTTTTGCGTGCGGGTGCACGTTAAGTTTGGTCCTGTGGGGCACGGTGTACATGTTGGGGGGGGGTTGGGGGCATGCACCACCTGCCACTTGCCGTGCCGTCGGGTCGGGGTGGCGCGCGCGGGCTAACTGCTCGGCCGCCCCCTGCCCCGCCCGGCCACGCGGCCGCGCGCGGGGCATGCTCACGTTACGTGACTCACTTATGCTTATTAACCAACGGAGACCGAGCCGAGTAGCCAACGATCTCCGGTTGCTTCGCCCCGGCCCGATCAAGCCCCACGGACCACGGTTGGTGGGCGATCGTTTCACTTCCACCGCGTGCCCGGCGGTTCACGCGGCCAGTAGGCTGTTCAGTGCTCAGTTCAGAGCTGGCCAGTAGCCTGCCAATGCCACGTCACTCGCCGGGCTACATTTACATATCGATCCACCTGCATTTGCGTCCTCCAAGCTTTCGTGCCGATGTTTCATGGACACTTTGAACATACCGATGTTTCATGGAGCAAGCTTTCGACGACCATGAGCGAACCGCTTTGGTACAACTTATTTTGGTTGTTTATAATTTTCGCTTTTGATAATCATCAAGCAAATTTTTAAAGAAGTCGCGGTCGATTTTCTCACATACCTAGATATTTTATGTGTCCTATGCAAATGTCTGATCTATGGTCCAGAAAATCGACTGAGAGCTAAACTATAATTTTTGACACAGTAAAATGACCTTTCTTTTAACCGGGACATTTGCCTTATCAAAGATCTTGAAGCCTGTTTTCACACCACTCGACGTCAGCCAAATTAATCATTCCGGCTTCTCAAAACTCATCTTTCTTAAGCTTAGCATTTTAGTCGCAACCACCCAATTAACTAAGGTCATGTTCTTTTCAGCTTAACAGTTTATAGACTTAACAGCTTAACGACTTATCTATGTTTTGAAAACACATATGTTTTGGGTTTTTTAATTTCGTTTTTTCGTTGTTTGGAAAGATGGATCCTAACATTTTAAAAAACAAGTCAAACGAAATGAATCCGAATCTCGAAACTATCTCGAGACTTGAAATTCAGTCATTTTGACCGTTCAACTGTTCAGCCGTTCAGATCAGCCGAAAAGAACGGGCACTAAAGCAAAGAGAGATGTACTATGTAAGTCCCAAGTACGAAAGCCTTGAATTTTTTTTTTTATGCGTTAGTTCCCTACGTTAGTGGCTGATCCACCACTAAGGCATTAGGGGTAGTTGACCTGGCTCCCAATGCATGGATAGTTCTTGCTTGATTTTCTTAATGAACAATTTGATGCTTTAAGATAGACACTAATATGAAACTTCTGAGTATCATGTTGACATGTTAATCTTATGTAATACCTAAACTAAACGGAGTAGAGGCAAGTGAAAGATACATCCTGCAACCCCACCCCTCCACTCCACATTTGGCTCAATCCCTTGCCACCGCCGTCACCGAAGGTCGCGATGGTGGCGGGGCACCGACCTTCGCTTTCTCTCCCTCTCTTCTCCATTCATGACCTCAACTCCACCTCCGGCTCCCCCTTCATTCACGACCTCGACTCCGCCACTCCCTAAATCGGACCTCATCTCCACCTCCCCTTGCCCCCACCGCAGCCGGCAGGCACGACAGCGGCGTGGCATTGCCTCCTCCTCCTCCTTCAGTGGTAGGTTCTCTCTAACGGTGACCGGCCGGTTTCAAAGGTGGAGCATCCAAATCCAATGCTCGTTGCTCGGAATATGGAAAGTTATGACCTTTAGTCAGAAGGATTAATTGGAGGGAGAAAAATGTTAAAATGATTTAAACATCTTTGAGAAAAAACACTGGGCTGTAAAAAAGATATAAACGATATTATAAATTAGGAGTATAGTTTAACTTCAAGTCATAACTCTCTAAATTTGTCTCGGGTCGTTCGAACTTCGAAACTGGAGCTGTAGAGCTAGCCAACGGGCTGAACCGGGCCGGCCGGTTTGGGCCTAGTTGGTTCGGTTACTATGCGGACCGGGCCAATGGGGCTGCGGTCTCAGCATAGGTTCGGTTCGCACAGTGAACCGACCGAACCGGACCGACCCGTTTTTTTATTAGCGGGTTTATTTTATTAAAAGAAATATATAAATTAAGGGTCAAGGTGCCGGCCCAGGTTTGGTTTGGTTCAGCCGGACCGGTCCGTTGGCCACCTCTAGCAAGCTGGTAACGAGTTGACACAGCCCATGAGCCCAATTGCCCCCGCTACTCCAGCTTACCGGAGCCGGAGGCGGCGCACCCCTTCCCCAAAACCCTTGGAAAACACAAAACCCTACGCCGCCGCTCGCCAGCGAAGTCCGTAGGTAGCGTATCGGGCCCCCCTGTAAGCCTTTTACCGTCGGAGCAGGGGACCCTCCATGGCGCTCCTCCTTCGCCGCGGCGCCGCACTCGCCGCCCGCTCCCTGCGCGCCGCCGCGGCCTCCTCCGCTTCAACCTCCGTCCACCGCATACCGACTGTCGGATCCCTCGCCGGCGCCGGGGAGATGGCCCCTACGCGGCTGTTCCTCCTCGACACCCGAAGGGGCTTCGCGAAGGGGAAGAAATCGAGTACGTTTGCTCACTCCCCTTCCTTGACTCTCCTCGCTTCCTTGGATGTGGCCGTTGAAAGGCAAGCCAAATTTTGTGTTCCTAATTAGATGTTGTTTTTTCAGTTGAGTTATTTTCATATCAGGGTAGTGCAATTGCTATAAAATGTAGGAGTATGTGCGTATCATACGGATGGAGCATTTTTTTTTTTATGATGAACCACTTAGCATTTATCTGTTTACGGATTGTGGCTGTTTCAGAGGACGATGGTCGAGGCGATACAGTTCAAGACGTTCCCGACATTGGGCCAACCGTCAAATCGGCTGCCACCATGCAAATGGATGCTGCCGTCCTTGCGCTCTCACGAGAGCTGAGTAAACTGCGGACAGGAAGAGCTTCTCCTGGTACCATTGCGACCGCTGTTGCTTCGTCATGGTTTCTGCTGGACAGTTCTGTATCTTGCACAAAAGATGTAAAAAATGTGTTCTGCAGGCATGCTTGACCATATCATGGTGGAGACTGAAGGCGTTAAAGTCGCATTGAATCGCATTGCCGTTGTTTCTGCCCTGGATGCACACACACTGTCAGTGATGCCTTATGATCCAGCTGTAAGAACCTTTCTTGCCTTGTATATAAAAAGTTATTAGACAATCTGATACCCTTTTTTTTATGTCACTATGGTGCTCTGTTTGTGTCCATATTTGTTATCGGGAGTATTATGAAAATTACTGATAATATGATAGAACTTATTTCCCATTTTCGTCACAGGTTGTTAATAGAAGCCCTCAATCCCATAGATTAATGTAAATGTTTACATGAATTTTAATGGACAGTATACCGTTAGGATGGTATAGGTGTTTCATATGGTGTTTCATGAATATTTCATGTGTGTTGTGTTTGATGAGTGTTTCACGTAGTGTTTCATAGCCCTCAAATGTATATGCTATGTTTAGCCCCCTGCCTTATTGCATTGTTTTGTGATATGATGTTGACTCTACTCAGGCTTCTGCTTTGAAGTTTCTTTTGACTGATTGTAACTATTGTTTAACAGACAATGAAGTCTATTGAGAATGCAATTGTTTCATCTCCATTGGGCATCAATCCAACACCTGACGGCAATAGGATTGTTGCAGCTATTCCGCCGTAAGTGTTGCGCATAATTTTGCTATTTATTGGTTATCTTAGTTCTGTTCTTCATATATATTGTTAAACTGTTACATCACTGGCTGTGTTTTGTCTACTTTGCATGTATTATAATGTTATATACAGTTCTTTTGTACTATTGCAGTGATCAGCTGATAAACCAAGCAATTAGTTCTTGTGTACCGGCATGTGAGTTAAGAAACAATTTGTATTTTCAAAATTGAATTTACTGCCAATTGTCGTAAAGGTGATTGTGGAATTACTTCTTAGGTCAATTATTGTCCACAAGCTTGTGATAACTTAATAATGATAAGTTTTCCCTTTATAATGTTTTGTTTACTATCTATATTCTTAAATTTGTTTCCTTCTAATTTATTTTTTTCTGCATTTCAGATTAACGAAGGAGAATATACAGGTAAGATTTGCTGAACCCTGATTTATTTTATATTCTTGAAATGCTGACGTTTTCAGTTTTTCTTCTCTCGGATATAGGCATTGTGCAAGGTTGTTACTAAATCTGCTGAGGATTTTAAGCAAAGCATTAGAAGAGCTCGCCAGAAGGTAAAGGAACCTTATCTTCATTTCTTCCTCTTTTAGTTCTGGCTGTGAAAGAATTTTACACATGGCGCTTTGGTAATGTTTCATCCTTAATTCTTCAATTTAAGCTTATTGATGTTTTTCAAGCCTTAGTTTGTAAGTTTGAATATGGCAGCCATGGACTGTTCATTCTGTTAATTGTCACCGAGTATTGGTTTTCATTTGAAGTTGACTTTTAAGAGGCAACTATGATTTACTAGGATTATTAACAATTTTCATATGACAATTGATAATTTTGAATATTTGAATATCTCATCCATTGACAGAGGGGCCCTTGCTCCAATCGTTACACTTATCTGGTTTGTTAGTAGGACTAATAACAAAACAACATCAATAGTGTTATGAGCTCATGATGATTCATATCATCTTTCATTCCATCATGTTCACAGTTTAACCCTCAGATACTGGTGCTACAGGCTATGATATTGATCTATTAACAATGTTTCTTACCTATACTAGTGGAAGATATTTTTTTCCTTGTGGGTAATGTTCACCAGTGTACTGAGCTTGGTTTAGCATTTCATCCTCACATTAATCTGGAATGGAATCGTTCTAGGACTAAAGTACTGAAATTCAATTCACTGTCTCCTATGTTTGTTGTTGGTTTCGTAATGTGTTAATGCATTTCCTTTGTGTTTATAGGCACTTGATACGATAAAGAAATCTGCATCTGGTATACCAAAGGATGATGTAAAACGAATTGAGAAGGAAGTGAGTGACTGAACTATGTTTTAAAAGGCAGTATGTTGCATGGTAGTAAACTTTTACATGTTATATTTCCTCCAGGTCGAAGAATTGACCAAGAAGTTCATAAAGACCGCGGATGATATGTGCAAGGCTAAGGAGAAGGAAATATCTGGCAATTAAACCTATCCATCTCGCGTAAATGTTTTTTTTTTACTTCCACATGACTGATGCAAATGGTGTTGACCGACTGCAGCTCTGCATCCTTGTGCAAGACAATTAACTTTTTATTGCCACATTGTAACTATACCATTAACAATTCAGAACAGTGATGGCCAGAGCATGCTGGATATTTTTTGGTGATGAAACTGTGAATTCTGTTGTAAACTTGTAACTTTCAGTCACAGCATCATGAATGCATACAGAACAAAAGTTGTAATCTAATGCTTATTTTACATAACTGTATTATCGCGATGTATACATTTTGTTCTGTTCTGGTTTTATAACCTACGACGTTGTTCTCAGCAGTAGACTTGGTAGACTTAGGGTGGATTTAACATTATTTATCAGTTTTTTCTTTTTTCTATTTTGAGCATCATCGATTGGGGTTTATATTAGGTCGTCCTAGTACTATAGCAATTATAATAGAATAGTGAGAAATTTAGTATTTTATGACCCATTACTTGTTTTTAGAGCATGTATAATGGTACACGTTAGCTATCTATAAATCATCTTCAAGCTTTTATCATCTAGAATGTGTGATAATTTGGATAAGAGAAAACATGTATAATATTTGAGCCGTTTCCAATGCTCAAATGCTTCTTAGCACGGCATTACTCCACTACCAAATTTAAAAGCCCTTTATCGGATTTGAACCGATGGCTTATGTCTTACCATTGCATTACTCTACCGTTGAGTTAAAAGGGCTTTTTACTCAATTAAAAAATTAGCCACTTTGATTTCCCATTATGGGTCCACTGCATAATATACAACATATATATAGAGATCGAAATATAGATTCATGGCGAGGTTCAAAATCTTGAGAAAATCTGAAAAATTTTCATATTCTCTCTTATCACCACAAATAGGTTTTTTATCTTTAGGCTATTGACTTTTCACGTGCTCAGAACGTTATGCAGAATTAAGTCAACTCTACACCAAAATTTATAATACTTTATGTGTGAGAAAGTTATCTATAAAAACGTGCACCCATCTTTACTATAGGTTACATGACAATAGTTAGAGACAACTGATGTCTCAACCATTGTACATGCTCTGTAGATGAAATGTTTTCCATAGCAAATAAAAGACTTCTTGTTTCAAACAACTCTCTTATATGAACATTCTCTCAATGAACAATGAACCCTAATTCCATACCTTGTTTTGCTTTTTTCGTCGGCTGTTGAGCATCGGTTCCGACGTCAAGCTTAATTGAGTATCAACCAAACCCCTTTTCATGTCGGGTGAATACTATGAAGATGGCTAATGCCCATGCTCAAGGCTCTAGGCTGAGTAGCAGGAGCAACTTTTAATTTGTTATGAGCCCAAACGATAGATTCAATGAGTTCTTGCCAATAGCCACGGCCGCTGAATAAAAACATTAAACTGAAGGCCCAAACAAAATGAGCACCTAAGAAAAAAAGACCATATGCAGATAATGAAGAAAATCAGAAAAAGAGTGTGTTTTTTTTACCTTGGTTTGGGCCTCCAAATATCATAATAACAGCCCTACGTTTAACTTTGTTTTGATGTGAGAAAAAATGTGTAGAAGAGATGACCAGTCGAAACACACATAGTCGTGATGCATAGACTGGTTTTGTTCTTTTTTTTTTTTTTTAATGAACAACCTCGTCAAGTGACTGACAATGCTCCTGTCTGCTCTCTTATGGCCATTCTCTCCCTGAACCAGATTGCATGCCTTGTTTGATTTTTTTTTCGCCATCTTTACCAACACAAAAGATCATTTGAGATGCTGAGAGTAAGGTCGGGTTTTCTTCTTTTTAGCTAATCTGAACAACCGAACAACTGAAATGATTGAATCTCAAGAGCTTTTCAAGATAGTCTCGAGATTCAGATCCATTTCGTTTGACTTTTTTTTTAACGTGTTAGGACCCACTTTCGAGACAGCAAAAAATGGACTCAAAAAATCTAAAACATGTATTAACATAGATAAGTTGTTAAGTTGAAAATAACATAGCCTAAAACTTTAAACTGATGAAATGGAGCCTCTCAAAGAGTGACAATTCAGAATTTCATATTGAAAGGCCATTAGAAACAAGCTAGCAAAACAAAGCAGGAAAACACCAACCCAGGCTATACAAACTCCAGCCCTGATCCAAAAACATCATGGCAATCCCCAAGCCAGCAGCCAGCCTTCGAGCTGAAGACCAGCAGCTGTAGACTGTAGTGTACAAACCAACTAGAAGCATCAGTGCATCACCGTCGTCTCCCCTACTCTTTACAGAATTACAGCCACGCACCGCAGACTAATAAGCCTAGAGAGCCCTCAAAAAACATCACTCTTTCCCTCGCTTCCCGAACACTGCCCTGGTCACCGCCCTGATGCCCCTCACCCACAGCTCCGCCGCCTCCTCGCCGCCCTGGCACACGAAGTGCACCTCCCTCCCCGTCGCCGTCACCACGCGGAACAGCCCGGGCTCGTACGCGCCACCGCCGGCGGCCCCGGTCATCTTCTGCCTGCGCCGCTGGAACGCCGAGCTGCCGCCGACCTCGGCCTCCCTGCACACCACGTTGCGCCGGCTCGAGCAACCCCACCGGAGCACGCCGGCGGCGCCCACCATCCGGAGCGACTTGCCGTGCGGCCTCCCGCGTCCGCCCCTGGTGTGCTTCACGACGTGCGCGCCCTGGAGGACGAGCTGCCGGCCCAGCTCGTCCATGACCACCTCCACGGCCTTGTTGAACGGCGCGGTGGCCAGCGCAGCCCGCGCGAGGGACAGCGCCGTCTCTCCCCGCGGGGTCCGGACGTCGCACCGGGCGCCGTAGGCGATGAGGAGCTCGCACACGGCGGCGTGGCCTTCCCTCGCCGCAAGCATCAGCGGGGTGTAGCCGTCGCCGTCAGGGACGTTGACGTCACAGCCGGCGCTCGCCAGGTGGCGCGCCGCCGCGGCGTCCCCTCGCCGGGAAGCGCAGTGCAGGGCGTAGAAGCCCCACGGCATGCCCTTCTCCAGCGCGAACTCGAGCATGACCTGCTCGAAGAGGTCCCTCTTCTTGCTCAGCTGCGCGAGGCCTATGGCCGTCTCGCCGCGCTTGTTGCTCAACTTCACGTTGGCTCCGGCGAAGACGAGGGTGCGGAAGGCGTCGACGTTGCCCTCCTTGGTTGCCGCCAATATAGGCGAGCACCCGTCTGCGTCCTGCTCGTCCACGTCCACGCCAGGCTGCGCCAAGAGCACCTCCATGGCGGCCGCGTCGCCGCAGCGAGCCCCGAACATCAGCGGCGAGAACACGCTCCGGTCGCTCGACCAAGGGATCGTCCCGGTCCGGATCACGCCAAGAACGGCCCGCTCGAAGCCGGCCTTCCAGTCGCCGGAGGCAACGACGGACAGTGCGGACTCGCCGGCCGAGTTCACCAGCGCGATGTCTGCTCCGGCGGCGACGAGGACCCGGAGGCAATCCTCGCGCTTGTGGCGCGCGGCGAGGATGGCGGCGGCGTCGCCGGCGTCCGCCCTCGCGTTGACGTCGCAGCCCCAGTCCACCAGAATCCGCAGGATCTCCGGCTGGCCGAGGCGCGCGGCCATGTGAACCGGCCTGAGCCTGCCGCCGCTCCGCGAGATCCTCACGGAAGCCTCAGCGTCCGCGCCGGACGCCAGCAACGCCTGCACGGCGCCGGCGCTGCCGCAGAGGACGGCGTGGTGGAGCAGCGTCCGCCCAAGGTGGTGAGCGGCGCTGGACGAGTACCCGTGCTGGAGGAGCATGCGGAGGATGGCGCCCGTGTGCTCATAGTACTCCACGGCGCACCACACCGCGTCGTAGGGCTCCGCGAGGCCGGCGCCGACGCGGAGCTCCTCGCCGGTGGCCGTGTCCCAAGACCACGCTCCCAGCCTCACCTTGGTGTCCCGCTTCACGCCGACCTGACACGAGTCACATGAGATGGCGTTGCTTGCGCGTCGATAATTGCTGAAAGGCGGAGTTGTGTGGCTGCAAGTTGCAAGAAATGGCGCGAACCTGAAGCAGGTGGCGAACAACGGCGACTTGCCGGCTCACGATTGCGGCGAACAGCGCGGTGCAGTCGACGTTGGCATGCAGCGACGGCTTCAACGAGCGCAGGAGCACCCGCGCGGTCGCGTTTGGATCAGCTCCGCACTGTGACAATGGAGAGAGAATCACATGAAATTAATTACGCGTCTGGAATCTTTTTTATTAGTAGTAACGATCTGACAGAGCTTGCACAGCTCAAGTTAAATGAACGATATCTGCGAAACTGTAATTGAGTATTTAATTGGTGTACTAGTTCTAAAAATATTTTGCCTTTTGCTTGCCCAAATCTACCAAGTGGATTTAATTGGTGTACTACTCAGTAACTACAAACCTGCAAAAAGCTGGGGAGTTTCTCAGGGAAAAAAAAAATTGGTCAGGGTTTAATTGCAAAAAATTTGGGTAAGATCCGCCGAAGCGGGTAGCCTTAACCGCAATGTGTGCTTAGGAAAGTCCGAAGACTGTTCCCGTCCCTGTCAGGGGAGATGCCAACCGTCTCTCCTTTCTACGAACACAGCCTCCGGCGCGCCCCTTCCCCTTATAAACCCGTCAAAACACATGCAAACTAGCGAGGTGGTACTAAAAACTGCGCTCCCCGCTGTCTACGTCCAGCATGCGACTCCGCACCATGGGCCTGGACCTGGGCCGTCCAGGCCTGGACAGCATCCATAGACAGATCGCCGCGCGTCTCTCTCTCTCTCTTGCTTTCGGGATCGGGATTCATGCACCGTCGGCAGTCGGCTGCCCCGCCTGCCCGTGTCATCGCCAGGATGCAATCATGCAAATCTTCGTAGCGTGGGCCAAGAAGACGGCAGGAGACTAGGAGACTGGAGAGTACCTTGATGAGAGCATCGACGACGTCGACAAAGCCGTGGGCGGCGGCGGAGACGAGCGCGTGCACGGCGACGCGCGGGCGGACGAGGTCGGAGCCCATGAAGATGGCCGCCAGGGCGGCCTGCCCCTGCAGCGCCGCCTCCACGATGGCCTCCTCGCAGGCCGGCTGCGACGCCCCCGCGCGCACCAGCAGCTCCGCCACCTCCGCGCGCCCCTCCCGCGCCGCCGCCGTCGTCGGGTACCCCCGGAACACCTTCCCGTTCACGTCCGCCCCTTTCGCCTGCGCGGATAAACCATCAGAAACATGCAGAAGACATGTACAAATCATTCTGGTGAATGGTGATGAACCAATTTCTTCATTGCTCTCCAGCTAAACAGTAATACAAAACAGCATTCTTCTTTCTGAAAAGTGGACATTATTATGACAGAAAAGTGAAATTACCAAAGAACACAGTTCTAGGCCAGTATGTTGTCATAGCAAAAACAAATAATGCCCAGCCTTTCTGAAAAGGCAGCAGATGAAAACTGCAGGTTCTTGAAACATATACTAGAGTTGCCAAACTATCGCACCATTTTAGCCATTGATGTTCGAGGACAGTAAGTTCTGTTCTTGCTTTCTCTTTCGCCCAACACGGCCACACAGGGAATTAAGATGGACCAGCGGAGCCCAGTGCAGGACAATGGCAATTGGGACTTGGAACCATAGCTGGCCGATTAACAAATGTCTCTGTTAAAACTACTATCTGGTCAGGTCGGTGATGTGGTGACTACCTTGCGACCAATGGACTGGCCGGTGAGTTCTGTGCAGGTACTGTGGCAGTGGGCACTATGCCAGAAATTCATTTACGCAAGGGGCCTCCTCCTGCTGGAAGGAGGAATCTGGTCAAAATTCTGCAGGTGAAGTTATCCATCCACGCAGCTATGATATCTTTGTGCGGTTTTTACTGCAATGTCAGCTCAAGCTGTCGATCCTACTGCGTAGTAGTAGTTAAAGACGCTCAAAAGGATATACGACGGGTCCTATCTAACTTCCTAACAGATAAGATAATAGAAAAAATATAAATAAATAGTAAAACAAGATTTAAACAGTGATCGGTAGTTCTAAGTTAGGACGGCATTGAGATGGCCTAAATCGCAACCAACAAGAATAGCACTAAAAGATAGTCACACACATCATGTCCTAATAAACTCTTGGAAGCCATGTCCAACCACCCATTCACAACGTAACAAAGATCAATCGACCAAAAACAATACTTACATTTTTGCTCAAAAACACCAATGCATTTATAAATCCATATGACTATATATTCCAGAATCCGTATGCATGGACGGTCGCATCACAGTGCTCACGCCATAAATATGTCGCACACGCTAGTGCACCACTACTGAAACACGCTGAGCAGAGGCGATGTTCTTAACAGCGCGTGGCCTCCTGACCGTGTGCCATCAACAATATTCCACCCCGGGGGAGGGGGGCATCACTGTGGGAGGCCTGGGCCACACCGCGCGCGGCAGTCCTCAGGTGGGGGTGGGTGCCCGCGGCCCGCAGCCTGCGCATGGGCGCCAGGTGCGTGCGCGTAGCACAACCCGTACCCAGCAGCAGCAGCAGCAGCTGGCCGGTGGCTACAGGGCAAAGAACACGACATGATACGGATGGCAGCGCGAGCTCGATCGCTCTCTCCCTCTCCCGTACCAGCGCCACCCTCCATGAACACATGGCCCGTCTCCAGTGGCAGCCAGGGGCAGCGAGTGCGTGGCATTGGGACGGGGTTCCCTGCGACACGCACGCGTTGCCGTCGTCGGCAGTCGCGCGAGGGGGCGGACCCTGGCCGGCTGGCCCTTGCATGATTTTTCCGCCTTCTCCATGGGATTGGGGGGAAGGATCGTGTGATGGTCCTGCCCTCGCTGGGATCTGGTCTGGCTCGGTCTCATTCATCGCGTGGTCGAATACAGCTGGGGCGGTTTGGACGTATTGGATGATGATCGCCGGACAATGGCTTCAGTTACGTGGCTGTAGAGCACCAGACCAAACCCCCCGGGGTGCGGTGCATGCATGCATGGCGGCAGATCCAGATCATGTGAGCCTGCTGATGCGCGCGAGATCGGCTGGGCCGGGTACTTCTCGCCATCTGCGGACATGAGCAGCCACGGCCTGGGGTTGATTCGCCACGGTGGAGATCGATCGATCTCCGAACTCTCATGGCGTGTTTCAGAGCATGGGGATTGGTTCGTAGCTCATATGCCACTCTTAAGAGCGTCAATTCTATTTTTGTCGGTGCGATGTCACTGACATACGGGTCCCTGCCAACGTACAAGTGGCACGTAGGGAAATCCTCCGCACTTAAACAATTATCCCAGTAGAATAGGTTTTGTTTAGCGGTGTTGCTTAAACCCAGGCGACTGGGACGCGCTGCGCGCTCGCGCCCAGTCGCCTGGTCTCCAGCCACTCCCTTTGTTTAGTACCAAGTCCTAATGCCCGATGGTCCAGATGAGGAGGAGACCTGAAAGACGGACGGCATGGACGGCTGGATTCCATTCCATCATGGTGGCCAAAGCGAGAGAGCTCGAAACGAAGGAGGGGATCCGGTGCGTTTTTGGACAAGGGGCCACGCCCACACGCCCACGGGGGTGCTCGTCCTTGCGCCATGGCATTTATTGGGGCTCGGGCGCTTGGCGGAGACGAGGGAAAAGTGCCGGCCGGTACAGGCGCTGCGCTGGGCTGCGCTGCGCCTGAAAGGCGCAAGTACATGGCCGTGGCCGGGGGGGCATGCCTCCGCTGCGTCCGTCGCTGCAGCGCAGGCGCACGCAACCACACCCATTCAATGGCCTCGCGCCCATCACACCGCCGGATCGCCCGGACTGCCCTGCACTACGGCAGCAATCAAGCCGGGCCACGCACCACGCCACAACTAATCATCGCCAACCCGTAAGCAAGAAATGGCATCTTGATGTTTAATGCAAGCGTTCATCTCAGGTGCCAGTACGTGCTACTACATGCAACGAATTTCCGATCGTGATCCGAGGGGAAAGCGCGGCCGACAGGTGGGGCCAGGTGGGGTGGATGGGTGATTAGTGGTTAGGCTCGGGTGGCACTGGTTGGTGGAGGCCAAGCCAAAGTACCATAGGAATATAGGATCCACCAAAGCTCAAGATCAGGGTATGGGTGGACTACCGCAAGGCAAGACTGGGATGCAGGAGGTAAGTAGGGAGACCGTACCTTGCGGCAGCTCACGTGATCCCACCCCGACCGCGCTCACGAGGGGAATATGTTGGTTACTGATGCTGCTGCTGCTACTTAAACAAGCAGTGGCCACTGTGATGCAGTGATGCTTCCTGCTGATTCGTTTATATTATCAGCAGCAGCAGTAAACAACGCAGGGTTAAAGTCAAACCCATCTACCCCTGTCTCCCGATCTCCTCCCTAAAATACTCTCATGCGCAGTAGCATATTCATTACACTAGATCGCAAGGCCTGAACTGCCTTCTCGACGCAACACTGATAGAGCAGGAACAGCAGCAGGGAGAAGCCACTGGAACACCGAATCTTTAACAGGGGATACTTGGGTAACATACTCTTATTAATTTCTTATCGCTGCTAATTAGTACTCCTACCATCAGTGACAGTACAATACGGAGTAGTACTACATGTGCATTCGTACACACTGATCGATGCGTACACGTATACCCAGGGCACTAACGTGGCAATACAATACACAGGAAGCTTCCCTGCGTGAGCTGCATGCCCGGGTTTTCTGATTTTTATCATGGCTACAGTGAACAGAACAAATAATGTGTCCGTACGCATTTAAAGAGGAACTGCAATGCAAAGCATGGTCCCTCCCGTCGCGACCATGCGTGCTGGTACTTGGTAGTATCCCTCTTCTAGAAACAAATTACCCCAAAAAAATTTGTTCCTAAAGAATAAAGTTCATATAATGTAATGAAATTATGAGTTATGAGGCACTAGTTTGGTCTGAAACTATCTGCTGGAAAATATCTTCTTTTCCTTAGGATTTTATTATGTATTTTTTCAAGGATGTGTCCATAGAGAGAGTAACTAACGCATACACTGATGGACCAAGTAATTGATAGGGGAGTCACATGATGCATTCTCATTTTCCTTCTTCTATCCACAATTTCTTTTAGTGCCTATTTAGTATCAAAAACTTTGTGCTGATAGTTTCTGGGCTATGAACATGGCAACAGATTTCAAGTGGGTCCTGTAAAAATGTCCAGGTTCGTACTTCGTACCAGTATTAAAACACCTAAATGTCTCTACAAAACAAAATGGAAGAGGAGAAGTGTGTGGCGCGTGCATTTATACAGTACATTGAACTATGACGGGTGAGCGCACATGAAGAAATAGCCAAAACAACCGTGAAATGGAACGAACGAGCTGCAAAACAAAAACCATTCGAAAATGTGGTGGCAAATTATACTCCCAAAAACCATTGGGAGTATGATAGATGAATGTAGCACTGCAAATTTCGAGAAGCACGAGGCTCCGAGTGTTTCCCATGTTTACATATGGATTAAATGGTGATTTTTTTTTTTCAAAACAGAGCACCCAAATTTTGTTTTTAAACACAGAGCATGGAAACGATTAGATCAAGCATGCAGAAATTAAACATTACGCATCACGGTTGCGATAAAAACAGAGCAGGAGAGGAGCTGGAGGAGGATCACTCACGAGCAGGGCACGGACGAGGGCTACGTCCCCGTTGCCGGCGGCGAGGAAGAGCGGCGAGACGTCGGCGCGGATCTCCTCGTGCGACGCGCGCAGCTCGGCGGCGGCGCCCTCCCGCAGCGCCTCCTCCGCCACCCGCCGCGCCCTGAGCCAGACCACCCCGGCGTAGTTCACGTCCGCGCGCCCGGACGCGAGCAGCTCGCCGGCCTCCCTCGCGTCGCCCCGCGCCACCGCCTCCACGAGCCGCTGCGACGCGGCCTCCGCCTCCCCACCGGCGTCGGCCTCCTCCGCCACCGGCCACACCTGCCGGCCGCCGGCGATCGCCGCCGGGCGCAGCAGCACCGCCATTCTTCTCGAAGCTATCTCCTGCCGCCTAGCTGCTCTCTCTCCCTCGGCTTCGATCTCTGTGTCGCGCTGTGTCTCTGTTTGTGTGGGGAAATTGAAAGCGCGAGGCGCGACGGGACGGGGCGATATATAGGTGGGGAGTTGGGACTCGGGACAGGAACAGGGGCGAGCCGGCGAGGCGGTGAAGTTACCGCGCGGGTGAAAAGGACGGGAAGGTAGGACCCATTGGTCAGTGTGATGCGCTGCTTTTTTTCTTTTACAAGTGGGATGTGCTGCTGATGCGGTAATTATGAGAGAGGATGGGGTAGAGACAGTGGAGGTGAGCCCCGGCTGCCCCGCTGCTCATAGGGTGGGCGTGAGCGCGAGCGTCGGAGCCGTCATGAATATCACGCGGCCCGTTCGCTTGCTGCTTGGCTCGGGCTCGCGGGCTCACGGCTTGGTTAGAGTTGGCTCGGTTTCATTGAAGTTTACGAATAGGGCCGGCAAATGTGGAAACGTCGATACGCTCGTGTAAGCCATGCGCTCGATATTTGGTTTCCCACACACTGGTCGGGGTTAGGCACGTGGCATGTAAAAACACTTTTACAGTTGAGTTTTAATGCAGTAAAACTTGAGAATACTCGATAGGGTCTAAAAAGGCTGAAAAAATAATTAAAAATAGTTTTAAGATTTTTGATATAAACACTTTTGTCTAAAAAAAATAGTTACAAATTATTACAACATACAGGCTACGTACAAATAACAAATTTGCTACAGTGAAACTCAACTAAACTTCACGCTAAAAAGAACGAGGCCCTAGGCTTGAACATTGATCCCTCCGTCAGGTGTGTGGAAGCAACTCTAAGGAATCTGAACTATTAACGTCGGACATAATTATACATCGACCCAAAGAAAACCGACGTAAATAACAAGTTATTTACGTCGGCCTAAGCAAACCGACGTAAATAAGTGGCTCACGGCGACGCCCCTACCTGACGGTCATTTTTTACGTCAGCCATAAGACCAACGTAAATGAGGACTATTTACGTCGGCGGCTGACGTAAATAGCTAAATACCTCGAATTCCTGTAGTGCAAGCGAGCCGATTGTTAGAATTTGATACAATTCAACCATAGGAGACCAACATATGCTTTCGAACTTAGGTCCAATTAGACTTACTATGTCCACAGGTTTCAATCAGAGGCACAACCAAGGTCCACAACTTACTCAACCCAAAATACTAGCTTATGGGTGATGATTGCCCATCTTTTAAGTTGTGTCCCTCCACAACTAATAACCGATGTAGGACTAAACAGAACAATCTCCCTCACCAAACATCGAGTGACCTTACTGGCACCTTGTGACCCTATAGACATTTCGGATTTCAAACCTAAACATTGGGTACCAATTTATTGTTAGTTTGTTGTTATTCAGCCATCTCATAGACCAGATCAATCTAGCTTCCCTCGTGATCTAGAGGCCAAGTCCTTTTGAGTATGCTACATCGAGAGGTCACTGAGGCTCGGGTTTTGCCATCTCATGGATCCCAGCAATCCAGATGGGAGAAGGTCACTGAGGCTTGGGTTGTGGTGGTGTGCAGGGGAAGACATGCGAGTGACAAAACACTCGAGGCGTGCAGGTTAAGTTGAGGCGATGCAAGTCAAAACCGTGTTGCCCTTTGGGATACTTTGTTTTAAATATTAATATATGAATCAAATTATAATATATCAGAGCGAAGAGGTCTCCCAAGGCGAGATAAACCGGCCAGCCCATAGGTGATCGATGGTTGCCCTACTTTTAAGTTGTGCTTCTCCCAAAACCAATATTCGATGTTAGATAAACCCAACATGAAGTGGTCAAATGGGTAGAGTGTGGATGACGAGGATCAATGGTGGAGCCAGCCCAACTGAGGAGCCTGGGCCCAGGGTGGCTGGGCCTTGGCTCCTCCCAGTTGGGCCGGGCCACTTGCCACAAATATGCTGAAATATGAGCTGGGCCTTAAGGAATAAATACCTTGCTATTGGGCCGAAGCCCGGGCCTGGGCCCAGGGTGGCCGGGCGGTGGCTCCGCCACTGACAAGGATATGACCTTGGGTCCGCCAGATCCGACCGTGACATACCTCAAAGAGATTGGATCTGGTAGTGGTGAACCTCTGGAAGGGTGAATTTGGCGGCACGGACACTTGGAGAGGCTAGACTCAGCGATGGCGTGGCTCGAAAAGATGGATGCAATGGTGGCAGCACTAGAGAAGGCCACATCAAGCGACGGTGGATTCATGTGGGATATGGTCACCGAGGCTAGGTCCGTGGAGGCATGTAGGGGAAGAAGTGTGTGTAGCCAAACACTCGGGGGCTATAGATCAAGCTGAGGTGATGCAAGGCAATTAAATGTGTTGCCCTTTGCGATTGTTTTTTAAAAACATTAATATTTGAACCAAATTATGTACCGGCCCATAGGACGTGTAGGCTACCTCACCTAGGAGTGCTAGGGGAGGAGGGAGAGTTCCGATCCCCATGTTATAGATTGGTTAGTAGATTTGTTTCGTGTTAAACTTTAAATTGTCACTCCCTCTGTTTCGCAATGTTTATCCGCTATGATACCTAAGGGATATGCATCTAGTCGTTCTTTAATAGAATTGCATCATTCATACCCCCGTTAGATAGGTCTAGTATTGAATTTAGTGAACAAGAACGAAACATTTGTATAAACGAACGAATAGCATGTATATCTCCTAGCTAGCTAGCTAGGTATGTAGAACGAACAAACATTGTGAAACAAAGACAATACCTCGTATAGCCCTTAATTTCAGAGTCGTATGGGAAGAAATCTACTTTTGTTGTAACTTCCGTCTTGCTAAAGCCACTACTACGGAACGGGCGTTCAGTCCCGGTTCGTAACAGCCTTCAGTCCCGGTTTCTGAACCGGGACAGCCCTTGGAGACTGATGCCTGCTGGCCATCAGTCCAGGTTACAGGAACCGGGACTAAATCTCTTCTCAATAGGCCGGCTCGAAGACACGTGGAGCGACAGTTGCGCTGTTAGTCCCGGTTTTACCTACCAACCGGGACTAAAATGTGCACACGTGGCGATCAGGATTAACTGCTGGGGACACTACTGGTCCCGGTTGGTTTTTCCAACCGGGAGTGAGGTGTGTATTAGTCCCGGTTTTAAGTACCAACCGGGACTGAGGTGCTCACACGTGGCCGGAACGGGTGCCTCTGGTGACACTATTGGTCCCGGTTGGTTGTTCCAACCGGGACTGAGCGGTATTTTTTGAATGTTATGCTTATTTAGTCACTAATTAAACCACATTTAACACAATTAGCAGAAATAGCATTAAATATTACAAATATGTATTACGTCAGACCGGCTCTGGGCATGGTAAGGAAATCATCCAGCCATACTGTGCGATTACAAATATTCAGAGTTTACAAACATGTTTTACAAATATTACACTTTCTCCCAATTTGGCAACATCAGGCAGTGTTAGAGTCCCCCCGCGGAGACGGCATCTCATGAATCATGAGAGATAAGACCAGGTGCTGCTAGGGTTGGCATTATGGCTCAAAACTCGAGAGCTATTCGTAAGCAGCTCATTTTTTGTTCGGTTTAGGCTCAGTTCATACATAGGTCAACGAGTCTGAGTTTTATGGTTTTTTTAGCATGGTCAAATACCAAGCTGAACCGAGTTAGCTTGTGGCTAACTTGCTCGTTGCTCGTGAATTTATGGGTGTCCAGGCACCGATATAGCCCATCTGCTCACCTATGGCTATGGTTTGTTGCACCCAACATAGCTCGTAAAAAGACCCTCAGATGTTGATCCTCAAGGTCTTCCATGGTCGAGCCCCCAAAACCCTCCTTTTTTTCAATTCAATGTATCGATTAATTTGTTGCTTAGGCTTGCGAGCCCTCACGAACTAGACTGACCTCCGAGAGAGACCGAGCCAAGATTTTTCTTCAGCTTATGTGATGACCTAGCTGAGCCTAAGCCGAGCCAAGCAAATAACCAAGCCAAGTTGAGCTAGGCATCGACTCGCTCAAGCTCAGCTTTGAAGGATCGAGATGTCGTATAGAGGGGGTGAATAGGCATTACAAAATTTCAACCAAATTTAATGTGGAAGCTTATGACTCTAGACAGTCCAATACCAGACACCGAAAAGTCCAATATAGACCGGAGCATCCGATGTAAAACACTAGATAATTGGACCCGCAAACAGAGTTAGGGTTGAGTCTTAAACAAGCCTCATGAGCAACAACCTGATTAGTAAAGCACAAGAGAGCTAGTAAACCACACAAAGCTCAAATCACAAGCAAATCGAGCTAGGAACAAAGAGGGAGAAACCAAAAATGGCGAAAAGGAGATGCGTCGAAGATTGTTTCCGAAGCTCGGATTTTTTAGGGGATCCTACGACTCTGTTAAAGTGGCTAGGTCACACTTAAGTCGAGGAGAGAGAGGGGACCATTACTACTTCACCATATCTTTCCCTTCCCCTTCTCTCCCCTAATCACCCAAGAACACCACCTCAATCCAAATCTGGCTAATCAAGGTCTTCCGCTGCATTGGGAGGAGGACAAGGTATCTTTTTTGCAAGACAAACATATATATTAGTACTTTATAGCCTTTTTTGGTAACAACTGGCGTGCAATTGAAACTACGGTGCACTCATGCAAACTTTGAACACCAGCCCTCCGATATATATCCAATAAGAGTTGGTCATTTTTGCATTTTGCCCCCCATGATGCTGATCCGAACATGGACTTTGCCGCCTCGTTTGTGTAGATAGCTTCCTTTGCGCGATGCATCGATTAGTCTTCCACATCGCGCGAGGCTAAACCCTTGCCGACGACCGCCATGTCCCCAGGCACCGCGTCGTCTCCAGCGCTGGCAACCACGCCGTCCCTAGCCGTGGCGCTCGCCATGTCATCAGCAACCAATCCGTCCCTGGCCCCGATCACTGCGTCGTCCCTGGCCTAGGCAATCGGTCTCACCCTAGCCTCCGAGTTAGGGTCCCCTCCCCAAGTACCAGATCTTCCGGAGATCATTCCCAGCGCTACTCTCCTAGACTCCCCCAAAGTCTAGGTCCGAATCAGAATCGCGGGGGGCAAAATGCAAAAAGGCCAGCTCTCGTTGGATGTCTATCGGAGAGCTACTGTTGAAAATTTGCATGAGAGCACCGCAGTTTCAATTGCACAGCAGTTGTTGTCTTGTTTAAAAGTCTTAGTTTTTCTTCTTGACACTATCAAAAACAATTTTTTGGCCTCTTCAACTCTTCAAGTCTCGCGCATTTTCAAATCATAATCCACGGTAATTTTTCCAACTGAAAGGAACATTTGCATGCATCCTAAAAGCAAGGACGACGAGGGTGGCATGCTGGAAATTGCATCACGAAGTATTCAAAAAGTATCACATGTTTGGAACAGGGGAAAAATTTTCCCGTTGAAAAAAATTACGAGCCACACAGCCAGTTTTTTAAACTATATTTTAGAAGCTAAATTTGGCCGATACCTTACGGAGTTACGGGGTGGTGTATATATATAGCTGTATCGGTGGCACGGTTCTGGATGTAGACGTACACGGGAACATAAGCATGCATGTCATGTTGGGCGAACTAGCGAAGCATGGGACCAGGCGCTGGACGAAGTATCGGTGCTATGAGGCTATCATATATACTGGTACTTCCATATATATACCTCCGCAGCACACGTTCCATACACAACACAGGCATGCAATGCATGCATCATACGCCGATACACCTGATGCGTCATGATCATTCATGAACGATATACAGGCACAGCACAGGGTTGCATGCATTGCTGCCACTGCAACGATTAATCAGAACCAGAAACGATCGATGTGGACGGCACATGTTGACATGTATGCAACCCACTCATGCGTATGCACACATTTCTGTCGCATTAGCTAGACAAGAGCAAGAGGGGGAACACAGTAAACTCTGTATCCACTACTCGCTAGCTAGAGCCCTCCAGTCCAATGACTACCGAACCATGCATGTGCAGACAACAGGGGCTCAAAGATACGTAAAGAACTGTTAGTCCTCGAGCGCATACCCAATTAGTGTGTGTTGAGACTTGAGAGTTCAGAGGTCTCATCCTCTTGTCATTAGCTAGCTAGCTTGGTATAGCTACTAATATACACTGACAATGTAATAAGCGGCTGTACATTTTCCAGGATTATATATTAATTTTTTGGGTGGATAGAGTACTAGTAGCCATGTGCCCCAAGGAGTAGCTAAAGGATATCTATCCATTGACTCAAAAAAGGATATCTATCCATCGACACACTCACAGGTTCGTAAATAGGCCGGTGATACATTTTACCAAATCAATCATGGTACGTAGCTGAGTAATATATACTATAAGGTAAGTTAATGCTAGCTGGGTTTGTTCTCTCCTACTTGCTATGTTCGAAGTGGTAAGCTACCAACCTCAACTCCTGTGGAGAATGGAGACGATTGGGGACCCTGTTGGCTCTTGGCCCTAGCCTTTGGCCTGAGCAAGCGTTGGTCCATGCATGGCATTGAACAGATCAAAGTGCCGTGGATTAAGTAAAACCTAGGTTTCGTAGGCAAGATTAATTTTAGCCCTTGCATGATGCTCAAGGACGGCTTAGGCTTGCAATATATAAAATAGCCAAAACAAGGCATTTGGCACTTGACCAGAGGCCAGGCTGTGGACGGCATTGGGTGAGACTTGATTAGGTGTGTGCGCGTGTTTATCTTCACTTGTGCCAAATGTATGTCGATGTAAATCTAAAACGCATCACTTCAATTTTAGAGATGCAGCAAATGATTGTGGATAAGGTAGTCCGTCAATCCATTCCAGTCCTTGAGGCATGGAGAAAATTGAATAGCGCAATATTAACTTTACTTTCTTATACTAGCTAGCTCCTTTATGGCCAATATTGCCCAGTGGATGTACTAGGAAGGATGTGCCAAAAAAAGAAAAGTGCAATGAAGGACATAAAAAGCCTCCCAGGAGTACCCTACTCATGTTTGCTTGCGCCCTAAAGTTCCCAAGGCCAAGCAAATGCCCTCTTTGGGCCTGTTGGTGTGTGCCCCGAAGTACAATTGGAGTACCAATTATCATTTAGGACAGCAAAATCTGTACCCAAATGTATCCTATCATTCCCACTCATCTCTCACTTGCAGTGCGCGGTGCGCCGCCCTGCTGCTCTGCTCTTAGGTCGTCGCTTTTAGATGTGCCGCTTGTATTGATCCGATGGCATAGACCAATATATATATATACCAAGGGGCATATAAAAAAGCTCATAAACACATAAAGCCCATAAAAGACCCATATACACTACTCCCTCCATCCTAGAATACAAGGCGTAACTGATAGCAACGCAGAGACCAAGAAACGGTTTTATTTCCCTAATTAAATGCGCGGTGAATTAATTCTCTCCGGCCCCGACGCGCCTGACGACGTTTTGCATTCGGCATGCAGCCCGCGCGCCGCGCCCGCGCAAACAGCCCGCGTGATGCATGCTAATTCCGCGCCCGCGCATGCATGCTAATTCCGCTCGTGAATCTGCTAATTCCACGCTTGAATCTGCTAATTCCGCGCTTGCTTTCAACATTCTATTTTCACGTGTGCGCCCAGCTGAAAATTTGGAAAGCGCCATGAGTATAAAATTTTGAAAGCGCCGTGAGCAGAAAATTTTTCACTACAATTTTTTTTCCCTTGGCGCCACTAATCTGCTCTTTGTCCTATAAATAAGGGCAATGTTCATTCACAGTTCATAGAGCACTTCCTTCTAAACCAGCCACTAATCTGCTCTCATGGTTGGACATAATGGTGGATTTTGATCTGAACCAGCCCATCAATTGGGAAGAAATTGAGGATTTTGATGGAGTAGTACCTGATTTGAACTACGAGTATGTTTGGAATTCCATCAATCAAGGTGTTCATGGCGTTTCCTTTTTCTCTCTTGTTTTCCTTTTTTGGCTATTGTTTTCCATTTGATCATTCCATGTTGATAATTCATATAGATCGGACAAGAGGTGCCAGCATTTTTTGCGATTTTGGTGTCTCCTGCACTTCTGGATGGTATGTCTTGTATTCTTACAATAGTTACGACGAACCGCTGTAGAAGAGTTACATGCTGCAGCCATAGAGCCAGTCAGCGTCAAAGATGGAGGTGTATGGTAGCCTTCGAGTCAGGACTCGTGGAAGCAACGAGAACGGATGGAGCCAATGAGAATACACTGTGAAGGCGATTCTCCTCTCCACAGACCAAGACAAGCGCCTTGACCAAGGATGGCTATGGAGAATGGGCCAACAGTTGAGTACGAAGCAGTTCAAAATCTGGCCGAAGACGATGAAGGAACTAAAATAGGCAATCGCGATCCTTGTGCTCACAAATACGAGCACAATAAGCACATCCTGAACCATAAGACGGTGCTAAGGACGTCAATGATTTGCTGGTAGAAGGCATCAACCATGGAGTCTATTTGACGAATATTACTTTTCTTCTAAAGTGTAGAAGAGTAAAGAGCATCACTGCTCAGCTAAAGCTAGGCCCGCAAGCGCTCCCACATTGCATGAGTTGACGGCAACACAAAAATGTCCATAACCAACCCAACCTTCATGCTGCCAAAAATGATGTGAACAACACGAGGCTTATCAACTTTCCAATCCTCAAGCATCTGCAGAAGGCCTTAACTCATCAGGGTGCACTGGAGTAAGCCGTGGATAAGTCCCGGTAAGGTGGCCCTAGAGACGCTGACGACAAAAGCGAAGTAAGGTGAACCATTTTCTGAAATTGGCCCAGTCAAACACACTGGTGGTGACGGGAGCTGCAACCATCTTTTTTTCTTTTTCTTTTTTACAAAGAGAGTAGATATGAAGATCTAGATCTAGAGAAGACCGGCTATGCACAAGGATCGGCGGCGACCACAGGTGGGCGTGGAGACTTGATGTCCAGATTTGGGTACCGGTGGCAACGACGACCGAAAGAACCCTAGGATGGCTAAGGTTTGATGCAGGAGAGTTTGCGCTCCGATATCATGTTAAGATGCTGGCTTGTATTGATCAGGAGTCATAGATAATATATACACATGTACAAGGAACAAATAAGAAAAACACATAAACACACATAAAGCCCATAAAAAAACCATATACGCTATACATTAACGGTCACAACCTGCACTACTGCATAGCCCTTTTTTTTGAAGAAGAAGGGGCAGGAGGACTATCGACCTTTTGCATTTAAGCAGGAGAAAATAAAATAAAAAGCCCGCAAGCGTGGGGTACAACCATAGCACAACGCTGCGACCCTAGAAAAAGCCAGGACACCATCGGTCACCGTCGGGACTGAACACATGCCTAGAGAGGGAACGCAGCGTTGCCGCTGCCACCTAGGCCGAAGGCCTTACAGGAAATGAAAATACAAGGGGAGGAAGAAGAACAATGCAAGCCACAACAAGCCACCTCGCACTAAGGCGATAACGACATGGGCCGAGACCACCAGCGACGACAACGCGGCTAACCAGAGGAAACACCAAGCCTAGGACCAACAATTTGCAGAGGCGACGCCTTCAACAAGGTAGCGACGCTAACGCGCCGCCGTCGCAACGGAGTTTTCACTCAATGAGCTTCAGAAGCAGGATGGCCATCACGACGATGCCTCCAGGAAGGGGAACGACGCCAAAACATCACCATCGTCCACCCTAGTGAGGTGCCAAGGCAAGGCTTTCGCCGAACACATCAACTCTGGAAGCCAAACTTCAGGCTGTCCAGGCTCGGGATCACCAGGGAAGCCGAGCCCAATCCCAGAGGCAAACATCGCTAGCGACCTCCGAGTGGAGCCGGAGGAGACACCGGAGCCATTCACCTCCGAGCTAGCCCGAACAAGCCCCCAGGGCACCCGACGTGCCAGGAAGAAGCACCAAGCTTTCCTCGCCGAAAACCTCCGCAGCAATGCAGAAAACACCACCAACCCGCGTCACAATCTCACGAACCGAACAAGCCACCAACGCCATGGGATTGCCTCCCACGAGCAAGCCGGAAACATCCATCGGCTGCCGAGGCTACCCAAACCATTGCCTCCCAAGAGAGGAAAGGAGGCAAGGGGGGCTACGAGGCCGAACGTCACCACTCCAGCAGGGAAGGGGAGCAGAAGAGGTGACGGCAAGGACATAACGGGCGCTCCCCAACCAGACCGTAAACACACATAAAGCCCATAAAAAACCATATACGCTATACATTAACGGTCACAACTTGCACTACTGCATAGCCCTTTTTTTTTAAGAAGGGCAGGAGGACTGCCGACCTTTTGCATTTAAGCAGGAGAAAATAAAATAAAAAGCCCGCAAGCGTGGGGTACAACCACAGCGCAACGCTGCGACCCTAGCAAAAGCCAGGACACCAGCGGTCACCGCCGGGACTGAACACATGCCTAGAGAGGGAACGCAGCGTTCCCGCTGCCACCTAGGCCGAAGGCCTTACAGGAAATGGAAATACAGGGGGAGGAAGAAGAACAATGCAAGCCACAACAAGCCACCTCGCACTAAGGCAACAACGACATGGGCCGAGACCACCAGCGACGACAACGCGGCTAGCCAGAGGAAACACCAAGCCTAGGACCAACAATCTGCAGAGGCGACGCCTTCAACAAGGTAGCGACGCTAACGCGCCGCCGTCGCAACGGAGTTTTCACTCAATGAGCTTCAGAAGCAGGATGGCCATCATGACGATGCCTCCAGGAAGGGGAACGATGTCAAAACATCACCATCGTCCACCCTAGTGAGGTGCCAAGGCAAGGCTTTCGTCGGACACATCAACTCTGGAAGCCAAACTTCAGGCTATCTAGGCTCAGGATCACCAGGGGAGCCGAGCCCAAGCCCAGGGGCAAACATCGCTAGCGACCTCCGAGTGGAGCCGGAGGAGACACCGGAGCCATTCACCTCCGAGCTAGCCCGAACAAGCCCCCAGGGCACCCGACGTGCCAGGAAGAAGCACCAAGCTTTCCTCGCCGAAAACCTCCGCAGCAATGCAGAAAACACCACCAACCCGCGTCACAATCTCACGAACCGAACAAGCCACCAACGCCATGGGATTGCCTCCCACGAGCAAGCCGGAAACATCCATCGGCTGCCGAGGCTACCCAAACCATTGCCTCCCAAGAGAGGAAAGGAGGCAAGGGGGGCTACGAGGCCGAACGTCACCACTCCAGCAGGGAAGGGGAGCAGAAGAGGTGACGGCAAGGACATAACGGGCGCTCCCCAACCAGACCGTCGAACCACCCCCAGACAACGAAGGAAGGGACCGGGGGAGGGTCGGGAGCACACGTCCCGAGCCACCACTCTCTAGAAGAAGGGGAGAACCAGTGGGGCGGGGACGGAGCAGCGGCCGCTGGGAGGACAAGGTGACGACCTAGAGGAGACGTGCAGGCAGAGGAGGGCCCGAAGCCGGCGGCGTGGCAGAGCCAGGCCGACTGGTCCCCCCACCACCGTGGGTCCCATGGAGGAAAGTGGGGAAGGGCGCCAGCGGTCGGCAGCCATCGACGACGGCGCCGGAAATGCCAGCCGTCGGACCCGGCCGGCGACTGGGCGCCGAGCAACGAAGAAGTCGCGCCGGCCCGCAGCACCCACGACTGAGAGGTTGGAGAACGCTGAGGGGAAAGAGCATCGGCAGCGGCGTTGCCCACAGCGAGGCGGGCCACCTCCACCGAAGCCAGAGCGCGCCACCGTGCGTCCGGCCGAGATTAGCCCGCGGCGAGCCACTAGAGCCGGAGATGGCCAGCGCATCGGGGGGACGGGGCATGAGGGAGAAGAGCCCGGCCCAACCGCCGCGTCATCTCGAAGAACCCGCCCCGCCACCACCACGTCGTCGGAGACGGCCACCGCCGCGACACCGCCAAACCTGGCCGGCTGCCACCCAAAACGTCGGAGAGAGAGGGAACACCTAGGGTAACAAAGGAGGGAGGAGAGAAATGGGAGGAGTAGGGGAGGGGGCCGCCGCCGCCGGCCACCAACGATGGCGCTAGGGTTTGGGAGGGAGGCGGGTTGGGAGACGGGAGGTCACCCCCAAGCCGCCCAAAACGTCGGAGAGAGAGGGAGCACCCGGGGGGAACAAAGGAGGGAAGAGAGGAGAAGGGGGAGGAGAACGGGAGGGGGCCGGCGGCGGCGGCGCTAGGGTTTGAGAGGGAGGCGGATTGGGAGATGGGAGGTCGCCCCCGAGCCGCCCAACCACTACTGCATAGCCTTGTCCTGCATGTGCTTCTTTCTGAACGAACAGGAGAGAGGGCGCTTTGAGATGAACAATACCTTTTAAACGAGGAAAAAAGATGATGTAATATTGCATATATATGAACCAAAACTAAGGTCCATGCACCATGCAAATATGTAATAGTTTTGCCCACGGTAATTATGGAATAATACTCCAAAGTCCAAGCATCATGTAATCCTGTGACCCGTGATAGTTAGGACTTAGGAGTACTCTAAACGTCCAAAAGGAGCCAAAGATAAAAGAGGAACATCATAATCATGCACATCGGCAGTGGAGCATGCATATCGTACAAGCGTTTCTTTACATGGATTCTCACAGGATTTTCTGCTTGGCTTCAAGCTGAATCAACCTATCGACCTTCGGTCAATCGGGAAGTTTAACTGACTTCAAGTGGGAATCTATGGCCTAAAGCTTGCAAAAGATGCATCAGTAGCCACTAGGGGAAGAATTCTTTTGCCCGTATCAGATGATTGAGCAGACAATACCAAAGTGCGTCAGTCAGAATGGCTAGTGATGTCTACGAAGGTGTATGTTTTACCTGACACCCAGTCACCCACATTGACAGGCAAATAATTCTACAGTGATGATCACTGCAGCATCGATGGTCAGCTCGTATAATACATTATAATGATCAAGGGTAGCGTGAGGAGATACACAGCTCTTGAGCAACATGCAATGTCGGAGGATGTACTGCTAAAATCCCAATTGGTCAAATTTTACATGTCATGTATCCAAGGAATTTCAGAAACACTACAAGAAATTTAGTTTTGTTGTCAAAACAGGTACACGCCCAGGATCACTTGTGAAAACAACATGAGAACCATGCCACCATTTTCAAATGAGAAAAAAAATTGTCTGCTTTTGCTAAAAGATTAGATGCCCTCAATTTTAGTGGTGTTGCTTGGTACGAGATTCAAGATATGAGATCACAAGGTCAGCAGCCTTGCTTCCTGAAGCTATAACATTACCAACAGCCAAGCCATCCTTGTTATTTCCTATAAGACAGAACAAAAGCTTAAATTATATCTAAGCTAACACCAAATTAAAGTCTTAGTTGCTAGGGTTACTATTTCTGGTCTGCTCTAGGTCTTATACATATTTTCTTTGGTTATAGCATCATTTTCAGCCGACAAAGGAACATCCAATGTTGTCATGGGTAAAGTTATCAGTATGACACCTTTATTAACTTGCCTGCATAGAAGAACCCGGGAAGATTTTTCTCCATCTTTTCTATGGCTTCCAATACCGAATCATATCCATGGCCATACAAAGGAAAAGCATTCCTCCAGTGTACATGCCTGAGTAACAGAAGCAGCACTATGCTGAGCTACATAAACTACATAGTCATGTGGTGGTAAAACAAACTGCACCCATAAACATCCTGACGAGATGGTAAACAATAGCACAAAAAGGGAAGACATATCAATTGCACGATTTCTACAATTAGGATGGTATGTTTGAGTACTTACTTCACAAAAGTTGGTTGTCCCTCTACGCCCAACAACTTTCTAAGGTCAGAGGTTACAAGCTGTTTCAAAATAGATCTGTAGAAATATATTATAAGAATAATGTAGCAGTAGCCAAACAAGGATCATGACATAAAACGAAATAAGTTTTATAGCAGTAACCAAACAAGAATCATGACATAAAGCGAAATAAGTTTTATACGTTGGAGCTCCAGCGAGATCTCTGTTGTGGCTTCCCCCAACAAATGTTGTATATAAATACTGGTCATCAGGAGCTCGATCTGGAAACATCATTGAAGAGAAGAGGGTCCCTATACAAGAAGCAGATGTGGAGGTAAACACTGAAGTCAGAATAAACAAAACATGAATATAAGTAAATACTACAAGGTTGCTTTGTGTAAATTATTTGATACAATGATAACCCACAACTCAGAATATAAGCTTCGCAAAGCTGAAAAACAGTTAAAATGTAATGATGAGCTAACCTACCGAGGGTTTTCAGACCATGCTTTTGTTGTTCCTTATAGGGTATTAAGACCCCAAATCCTTCCAAAGGTCTTTTGATGTCTTCCTTCTTAAAAGCTGTAACCATGAGGGAGAGTGGCAGATAATCCACCTGCATAATATAAATAAATATGAATTAACATAACTTAAACATAAGGTTCCTCTATACATTTTTGGAAAGATATGTTAACTCCAGCCAGCAGAAGCTGTAGTATGAGTATATCAAATGATCAATCGCCATGTATTTCATCAGGACAAGAATTCACAGACTCCATATCTGATAATTGTAAACTCCTGGACTGTAACTACACCAGGAAATCAGAGTATTTGAATTTTGAAATACTGTCCAAATGCATATATATGTCATAAATATATTTACATTATGTAATCTTCGGATCAAATAAAATTGGACAAGAAAGGTTCCCCTTTACAATGGAGAAGCAATACAAATATGTTTACTCCAATTCTGTATCCATGTCAGTAAAATAGAGCTTGATATAATCACCTCATACGATTAATCTTTTCACCCAACATATAAATTACTCATTTTGTTTGGAAACAGAAAGTTAACTTAAAATACTAGCACTAGCACCAGATCCTGCTATACAAGATCATTGTTCCTTTTAATGCATTATTGTGCACTACACTGGAAATTTCAAACTTCTAACCTTTGGGAACAATAACTTTGGCTGCCTTATGAAATACACCATACCACTAACCGACTAGTAGCCTGAAAATTCCGTATTTAGAAAAATGTACATTAACAGATGCATACTGATGACTCATGTATTTATTCACAACCAAAGACAAACCCATCTATAATACAAATACAAAAGATTAAAATAAAAACAGTGACATGCATGAATAAAAAAAAATTTGCAATTGAAGCCATTATAGGAAAAATCCCCTATCAACAGTATATTTGCAAAAACAACAATAACCATAATTGTATTTGTTAATGAAAATTGATTGCCCTAACCTGACCTTGGGTATAAAGTCTAGCAGAAAGGGAGCTCCACCTCTTGTAAACTTCATCCTCTGGACATTAGACAATGGAGCCTGAAGGGGAGATGCAAGGAGTAAATGTTTTGGTTTTGTGATTATGATTATGTTCAATGTTTGTAGTAACCTGAATGAGAACAAAAGAATCAAACATTACAGATTGGCAGCAAGCAAATTTGCGAAATGGCAGATCAAATGACCGATTTCTTTTTTAAAAAAAATATGTCGCCGAGTGTTTATTACCGTCATTATAACAGCATCAAAGGATTGTTTTTTTGTGAGCTCCTTGATACTAGCATCTTTCGAGTCAACAGAAATTGACCACCCGCTAGATGCAGGGAGTTCGTCACAGCTACATGCCAATGACAGCACTTCTGTACCAAGCTTCACATTACCATTTCCAACTTCCTTCTGAAGTGCATCTATTAGTGACTGAAAAATAGTGAATAAAGTTGAACTTTAAGAAACCAGATGTTAATTATTAGTATAATTATAAAACATGCAGCATGTTATCGTGCAGTGGGAAAGCGCGCCATTAATATTCCTCACAATGTGTAGGCATGTACAGGTGTTATTCACGATAATTTATAATGTAACTATCTCGTGATGCTTAAGGCTGTTCATTTGCCTGTGTGTGTCCTATTTGCACCGTACATGCAATTGTTACTCCTCCGTTCTTGACAGCTATAACGCTAAAATATTCAAGACAGATCCTGACGCTTGGACACATCACTGGGCCCTGTGTGGCTACCTTATACATTACCCTCAAAAGCTAATAAACCAGTGCCAAGTCAATAAAGAGTGATCATGGCAGGATGTAAATGGATAGATAAGGTGGACAGTGCATATAAAATCATGACAACATTCCTAACTTCTGAGACTTCTTAAAGCAGTGATGTTAGTTTGTTGGTTATACTTAAGTCCTTGAGTGGCACAAATGTAACCACTCTTTGAGTTTGACAAAGTTTGAATTCAGTATTTTTAAATGGCATGGATGGAAGAATAAAGTTATATACTAGTAGTATAAGGGTTTGCTTTTAATACAAACAAAGGAAATAACAGGATGTCAATGAAGAAATACCTGCATTCCACCATGAAATGAAAAGGACACACGTCTGTTCCTTCTTTTCCCTGATAAAGTGCCTACTGTTTTTACCGAATCCCCTTTAGCTGTTAATTTAGACAAGATGGCACCGAGAATGATAGATCCGTACCTGACAGAATTGAGGGAGCATGAATCAACAATGAGGATGAAAGAAACCCCAGAAATGATTGAGCTAGAAAAAAAGAGTTGTTTTGCCATATTAACGCAAAGTACTGAAATTGAAATGCCAAAGTTTAAATCCAAAAAATAATGGGGGCCATGTGGATTTGGACCTTCCAAACGTGAAGCCGTAATTATTATCATGACTAATTTAGAGGAAAACTCTATTGAACTTTTGAACAACTTTAACTTGTTTCAGAGGTCTACTAAATGTATCTACCAGCATTTGACAATACAAATAGCCGCAAAAACCATTGCACTTCTTTTAGAAGCCTTCTGAAACTTCAACAGATGACAACAGAATTCTCTTCTTGAAAAGATATTAAAAATCATATATCATATGTATGATGTAATTATGAAGTGGAGATTTAATTATTTAACACCCAGACTTGTTTTATAGTTTGGCTAGGTACATAAGAATGCATCAGAGTCATAGCAAACACAAGATTGTGAACAAGACAGCTAATGGGAATTGAATGGAATGACCGGATAAAATCAATGTACAAACTTACTTCTTTTCCAAATTCCATAACCCTGGAAATGCATGACGAATCTGCAAAAAAATAACTGTTACTTCAAATTAGCATAGTTACATTAACAAGGTGATATATAGTCTGATGGTCTGGACTGATAATTGTTGTAGATTATCATCAGTTCATCACTATAAACACACACCCATTTTAGACACATATCTTAATAAACTAATAACTATGGCTGCATGTTTACTGCAGAGATAAAAGCAACACATGATATATATCTAACAATGAAAATAATGGGACATGACAAAATAACTTACAGATAATGACTCAGGATCTCCAGCACTTGTTCCAGCTACAAATGGATCAATAAGATAGTCAACAACCTGTAATCAAATGGAAGTTCTTACCCATGGTTAGTTATGATGTGAGCTGCAGATATTTTTAAATTGTATATGAATTAATTATTTGTGATATTCAAGGACAAAAGTCACCTCTTTTCCGAAGTGGCGTCCAAAGAAACTTCCAACACTGAAAAGGTGTTGAAACAGACAAATTCAATTATCTCCATTAAACAGAATAATGCACACTGCAAAGAAGTGTTGGGCTTTTGCCCGATACTGGGTCTGGCCCATTTTGGCCAGTTAAGGAGCAGAGAGGGGCAGCGCTGCTGCCCCTGCAAGCTGGAGATCGGGTTCCTCCCGATCCCTAGCAGGAGGTGGCGGCGGCAGCCGTTTTGAGCCTCCGACGAGCGCGGGGATGCGTGTGCGTGCACACATGGCCGCCGTTCTCGGGGTTTGTTGCGCCGACGCCACCTATATGAGAAGCCCCACTCCTCTCACCTGGGTCTCTCGATTTTTGGCTTGGCTTTCCCTTTTTCCCCTCACTCTCGTGCACCTGTGGCCGTTGCCGTTTTGCCGGAGGTTCGGCGTCCTCGCTACCGGTGCGAGCTGTGGTGGTGCTCCCTCCATCTTCTTTGGTACCCGTAGGCCACGGGGTGGTCGCCGTGTTGCTGTGTTGCTTCTTCGTGCTCCTCGGGCCCTTCTCCTCGGCTTGGCCGTGGTGGGGGTTGATGGCATCGTATCTCCGATCCATTTCGTCAGTGGTGCTACGTAGCACGGCGATCTGATTTATAGGACAATGCACTGTGCGCGCTTTGCCTCTTCCTTGTCGGCTTGGATCCGACGCTACGTAACTGTTCTTGTATCCCTTTGTGTGCAGCAGGCCAATTGGACATGTGGAGACCTACTCTTTGAATAGGGACTGATTCTGATTAGGGTATCTGCACTCTGTTTATGTGGGCTCTATTTTGCTCGATGATGATTGCTTATTTTTTAGGCTCATAAATCTGTGTATTAAAGGCTTAGTAAACTTAGTTTAGTACTGCTCTTGGTCCTTTAATTTGGTGCCTGCTTGTGTATGATCTGGTAATTGTTGATTGGCTTAATTGATCAATTATACTGCTGCCCAATTATATTTGTTAACCTGGAGAACTAGTACTGTTTTGTCTACTTACTAGTTAGTTCAGTGAGTAATTTTCTGCTGTTCGGTTCAGATTTGTGGCTGTTTTGATCTGGCCGAACTGCTACTTTGATCTATTAAGATTTGGTGCATCCTGTGATTACTTGGTTATACATATAGAGAAGTAATTGACCCCTTTTGGGCTTGAGCAGTACTGTTCTAGGGTTTAAACCTTTATTTTTCAGATTTATATTACCTGTGATATATTGCCCAATTAACTGCTGGATGGCTAATTAATTTTAGCGACCCTTTAATTGCAATCTGAGAGCAAATTATAATCTTTCTAACCTGAGCTTTATGCTGGTTTGATTGGATTAGTGACTGCCATGTTTTTCAAGTCAATGTTGATCATGAATTTATATGCTTTATTGCTTATATTTGGATAATTCATGATTCTTAATTTAATTCATGGCTTTATTACTTTTGTTATATTCAAAGTGAATTGTTTGTCAAATTTGGTTAAACCGCAATGTTTCCAACAAGAAGTACAATATGCAATCTACACCTGGTTTTTTTCCTATGTAGATGGTGATTAATGAATCACTAGATAACCTAAACTTTCTTGGCAAATGTACTCATTTATCATATGATTAACAGTTGAAACTAACAACATTGCAAAACACAATAAGTATGAAGGGTTTACCTCTCACTTAAATGTCCATCAGACACTTTTCCGGAGTTTCTTGTGCTAGGTTTCTCATAGAGAAATGGTTCCAGAAATAACTTGAACTACAAGGTCAGGACAATCATAGTCCATCAAAAACAATATTTAGTACAAAAAATTATTAAAAATAATAATATAACATGATACTCATAGCTACATTGCTCGAGGACAACATTACAAAAATATGAAGAAATATATAAATTTGTTAAGTAGTTAACTGAGAATGTCTAATCTAGGCCATGCTGGTGGTAATTAACATTAGCACTTTGATACAAGTGCCTCTGCTTTGTTATGCACTCAAGAAGGGTTTAGGGTGCCATCGTAGAGTAACAGCTACCGGTCAATAACTGGACGTACCTTTGATTTCGTAGAAAGAACAGTGCTTTTCATTAGCGCAATGGGATCCGAAGAAATCTTATTGGACCAAAACGAGAAAGGTTAAAATTGAGGTATGATAAAGAAAAGCCAGAAAGAACGTGCATGATTACATGAAAAACCTACTTACCAGTGCTGGTGCTCCATCTTTGACAATGTAACGCTTGTGTTGTGAGTTGGGCTGAAAGAATTGAATCCAAAAGATTAATTTATATAAATGGAAAAAAAATAGAGAGAACATTCAAACAGAACCTTCGATTATTTAAGGTATGTGGTTGGGCGGCGTATGCCATCCTACCATAGGATCCAAATGCTATGGTACAAGCTGGGAAGGCGTCACTAAGAAGATGGAAGGGCGTGATCAAGATCTTGAAACATGGTTTATCAATGCTCATCACTCTGTTCCTGTTGAAAGATTGGTTGGGCCGTGCTATAGATGCAATAGGATGGGGCATATTGCTCAAGATTGCAGAGCTGGCATGAATTGTGTTAAGTGTGCTTTGAAGGGACATGTTTCTAAGAGATGTTTGGAAAGGAATGAAAGTGACTACGTTCCTTGGCTATGTGGTTTTGCTTCAGAAGGGCAGGGATTTTTCTATATACATGATGTTCCTTCTAAGGCGAATGCTAGGGAATTAGCTTGTACTGCAGTGATTTCTGTAGTGTGGGGGAGTGCAACTGCTAAAGACATAGAAAGTGATTTAGCACAATTCTTGGCTCAGCATGGAGATGTATAGTGGGTGAAAATCAATATCTGATGAGGTTGCCTAGTGCTAAAAGTGTGAAGGAACTGGCCCGATATAAAGAAATGAACATGAGGCTAGTAAATGCTACACTTAAAGTTACAAAGTGGGAGGAAGAGGTTGGTTCTGCTGGAGAGTTACATGAAGCTTGGGTCAGAATTAAAAAAAAAAATATTCCTCTAAACAAAAGATCTGAGGAAGTGGTGTGTGCTGTGGGAGCTTTGGTAGGAGTTACTCTGGAGATTGACAGGAATATCTTATGAGCTTATCTAAGTTGGAATATGTGAGAGCAAAGTTGGCCTGCATTGATGTGGAAAAATTTCCCAGAACTATTAAGGCTGCTATTGGGAAATACTTCTATATTTTCACATTTGAAGTGGAGAAAGAGGAGGGCAGCAATAAACCTAGACCTCCAAAAGCATTCTGGGGAGAAGGGGCTAGATGCTCCTGATGGCCTTGGGCAACATGGGAATTGCAAGCAGGGGAAGAAGAATTATGTCTGATAGAATTCACAATTCTGGTCCCTTAAAGGGGGTTTGTGAAAAAGAAAAGAGGGTTCTGGATGAGCAAACAGCTGTTAAAGGTAAAAGGAAAATTGAATTATTGAAGATAAAGAGGGATATTGTATACAGTTTGATGGCTCACAGGAAGAAGACAATGAAGATGAGGATCTATTGCTTCTGGAGGCAATTGAAATGTCCAAGAGAGCTCACGACAATCCTGAACAATCCTCCAGTGTCCATTATACGAAGTTATACGAGCATGGAATCTCAAAACCTGTGGTTAGTAAGACGCCAAAACCAGGTGAATCTGCATGAAAAAACAAAATAGCAATCCTATGGATGAGTATGGATCCTTCTTAAAAGGTATTGCTTGTGTAAGGATTGAAGAGATTATTGCTGAAGATAATGAAGATGTTGTTAAGGATATGAGGGGGCGTAGTCTGGAGGTTTTATGGCTCTTAGAGAAGGAAGAGCTTAACAGGAGGAATACAGATGGGGTGAAGTGCATGAAAGAGCAACAGAAGACTACCAGAGGGAGCTCTATCTCTTTTGTTGTTCTTAGTAATGATGATATTGAATCTATAGCTGGTCAAATGGAAGTTAGAATAAATGATACTTTTAAAGAGAAAGTTGATATATTACAAGAATTGGAAATTGCTAGAGATTTGTTATATAAGAAAAACTTAGAAAAATGTGTTATAGAAGAACACCCTACTTTGTATTTGGAATGGGGGAAAGAGGATGAGAATGAGGAGGAGAATTTCACTCCTATTATTTCAAAAAAGACATAGGAAAAAAACAAATTTGTTGTAGTCTAGAGGCCTGGCTGCCCAAAAAGTTAGGAGGACAAGGCAGAGGACTGCCAAGTCACCTAACAGAAATAATATTGAAAATAGTTTAAAAATAAAAGGTCTTTTTTGGAATTGTAGTGGAGTGGGAAATAAAGGGATGGGGTGATGCTAAGAGAGAGAGATTTAGAGACTTCTCTTTTCATTTTGTGGGTTTAATGGAGACCCAGAAGAGTAAAGCGTGATAATGCCTTTTTTAGGGGAATTGATTCTGATCAAAAAGTATTCTTGGAAATTTATTGTGTCAAAAGGAAGATCCGGTGGCATTCTAGGGGGCTTTTCTGTGTGAACTCAATGCTATGCCTCTTGGCGATGGAGGGGACTATAGCAGATGGGGGGAAAGTGAAAACGGATTATACACTGTTGGTTCCATGCACAAGATTTTAAGTAGTGGAAGCAAAGATCAGGAGCTTTCCATGTTGTGGAAAACAAAAATTCCCTTAAAAGTCAAGATCTTCATGTGGCTGACTTGTAGAAAAGCTGTTTTGATGAAAAAAATCTTACAAAAGAGGATGGGATGGATGCAGTTCTTTACACTTTTTGCAACAAAGCTGAAACTTGTGATAATATCTTTTTTACTTGCCCCATAGTCAACGTGACTTGGAGGATCATTGCTAACATTATTAATACCGATGTGATTCCTAGTGGTATCAAACAGTTCTTTGGCCTGGAAGAGCAATGTTTTTGGACTTATAATAATTTGGGGTGACTTGGCTCAAAAGGAATGAGGCATGTTTTAACAGAAAGATTCTGAAGGATCCTCTCCATTTAACCTTTTTTTGTTTGTGCTTTCCTGAAATGCTGGTTAGGACTCATGAATGCAATGGACAAGGAATTGGTAGAGCTCGGCGTTGACAAGATTTTTCAGGTGGTCCGGGAGATGCAGATTTAAGCTGGAGGCTGCAGGGGGGGGGCAAAGATGGGGGAGACTCTGGAGATGCTAATTAGCTTTTAAATCTAGGATGTTTTCACCACCTGCGTGTGGTTGTCCTTTGTTTTTGCTCCAGGCTGGTTTGTTTTCAAGAGCTTGTGGTGCTGGGGCATTTGCGAGACTGGGTGTGTGGCTCTTGTGCTTGTATCTCTGGTTGCTCATACTATAGGTATAGGTGGGGCACTTGTGAGGACCAGCGCTCTGTCCTGCGGTGCTTCTAGAGGGTGTTCGTGTTGCCAAAAAACTCCTGGTTGTTTCCGTTTCTTTAGTCGAAATAGGGGTTCCCCCCTTTGCAAAAAAAAATAGCATTCAAACAAGAGTAAGTATTCACAGATAACATCGGCACGTACATACTGCAGTCTGTCTTGGAGACCAAGATCATCAATTAATCTGCTAGCCTCCAATTCACTTTCTGTCTGCAGGCAGAAGAATCATTACGTTCATCAACAAATCTGGAAGCCTTCAAACACTTTGATCAAGGAGAGGAATACGCTCCATATTCTAACACCCCATGCCTAACCAAAGGTCCAATTGCACACGCGAACACAACATTCTAGCAGATGAGGAAACTAGCACAAACTGACACAACCTGCGAGTGTGATCAGGTTGCTCAATCCGCGTCATCAAGCAGGGATTCACGCTGACACAATTTATTATTCAAATCAGAGAACAAAAAAAGCGCTCACCATGGTGTTGGCCCCTTCGTCCCAGAGGAAACCGGCCTCGGAGTTGGTCCGTATCTTCCCTCCCGCCCTGTCGGCCGCCTCGAACACCGTGACCCGCACGCCGCTCTTCCTCAGCCTGTACGCCGCCGCGAGCCCACTGCGCAGGCACACGCCACAGCACCATCGTTTCATCCGTCGAACACCTCACGGGCACACCGCACACACCCACACGGCCACCAGAATTCCAGCAAGCACGCAGCCACCGCGACTCCGCGAGGGAGACGCTGCCATGGCGGGGGCACTGACCTGACGCCGGCGCCGACGACGGCGACCGACCTGCTGGCGCGGGGGTCGTCGGAGGCGGCCATGGCGAGGACGGCGGGGCTGAGCCGGCGGGCGCCCGCGGAGGGGTAAGGACAGGGCGCCGAGGGGAAGCGGGCGGGAGCGTGGGACGAAGAAGAGGGGGAGGTGGTGGAGCTCGAAGAGAGCATCTGGGCTGGGAATTTGGATGGGGATTTCAGATTTGCTGTAGCTTTCAGCTCTCTGCGCTGTTTCTTGTCGTCGTCGATCCGAACCGATCGAGTACGTGGGTCAAAATGGGGCGTTTTGGGGTGCTTCGCGCGGAGTTTTTTGGACGCGACTGTACGACGATACTGTCCCGACCCGCATACGAACGGTGTAGCCAGCGAAAAAGATTGCGGCGGCGCATTCATGTGTTTGTGTTTTTTTCCTTCCCGTCGCACGCACGTTCACGTACATGTATGTGCACTCTGGCATACGAGGGCACTTAAAATGAATTTTCTACCGGTGTTTCTTCGTACTCCCTCCATTCTAAAAAGAATATCATTCTAACATTCAAACTGAAAGAATAATACTCAAACCAAATGACGCATGTACCTCTATGTAGTTAGATTAAAGTTGGTTGGTTGGAAAAAATAATCCTTATAAATGTGCTTGAAAAAAGAAACACATGCATGAGCCTAACAATAAGTACTCCACCTTCAAAAAAAAAACAAGAAGTACTCCATATTTAATCAATTCAGTGGGATCCACAGTCTAGAATGACAATTTTTTTTAAACAACATCTAAAAGCTAAAATGACATTCTTTTTGGGACGGAGGAAGTATGCCACATAGGATGGAAAGCTAACGTGTAACAGAATTAATAAGAAAAGAGAAGGAAATGGTTTCTTCCTTAAGAAACATTTTTATGCTCGTCTCAAAGCTCTAGAATTAATGTGCGGAAAGAAGATGCCTTTGAAGAAAGGAAAATATTTTAATGATGAAAATAATGTTAATATACAATAGACCTGATCACGAGAAGCCCGACCCCGGCAACCCGGCCCAAAAAAAACCGTCCTGGCTCGGCCTGACCGGTGCATTTGGCCGGGCTCGGGCCTCAATCCAGAGCCTGGTTGTCAGGGTAGGCCCGGGCTTTTTCAGTCCCGGCCCAAAGCCCGGCTCGGCCCGACGTTTGATCAGGTCTAATATACAATGTAGTGAAGCCATTGTTTCTTCTTAGTGTATAGGTGACATGATACCTATAGAAATAATGTTTAGAAACCTTTCATTGGGATTGCCCTCAGGTTTTTGGGAAATGGTGTTTCATTTGTGAAATGTGACGAGCTTATGGTTATTGGATCTTTTGACTTCTCTAGTTTTAATGCACTTGTTTGTTTAAGCTTAAATAAAATTAGATGAAAATTTGTTATTTTTTATAAGCCAAATGATGTATTATTTTGTAATCATTTTTGTAGGGTTTTGAATAGTTCTTCTTAGAGTTCGTAAAATATTTTTATATTTTTTAGAACCATTTAAAGCGTCTTTCGAGGGTTCACAATTTTAATACAGTACAACTCAACTCAACTTTAAGCTCAAACAAACAAGGCCAATTTGTTTGGTGCGAGTTGTGACGTGGGCATGCTTCTTGCGGTCAAATAATGGCAAAACATTATGCTTTTTTAACTAAAGGGCAGGAGCAATGCCAATTCATTGAAGATGAGATTGAAATTGTACATAATTACATTGAGGAGAGAGGGGAGTGAGAGAGAAGGATATGGGGAGAAAATCAAAACACCGGGTTACAGGGTGGGAGGCCGCGGTCCAAGCGACGAGTCCCTCTTTAATACGAGCGACGACCTGACCGGCAAGGAGCGATTGGTTTTGAAAAATTTTCCTATTCTGCTCGTTCAAAATCTCCCAAATCGATAGGCCGTTGAGAGGGTGGGAAGCGACCTTTGGAAGGCCAAACTGGCGGGAGAGCCACCAATCACAAGTCTGTGAGGCTGGTAGGAGGGGGTTCAAGGGGCAGTATGGACTGACAGATGGAGGAAGAGAAGCCGCAAGACCTGCATAGGTGATCAATAGGGGCCTATTGCAGAGGCAACGGGTCGGGAGGTGAGGCCAGCATTTTTTTGGCGAGGAGCTCGGCTGTGTTGATGCAGCGATGGCTCAAAGTCCAAACGAAGAACTTCATTTGTTGGGAACCTGCGCCGACCAAATGGCACGGGCTATGGAGATGGGGCACACTGCCAGTCTGGTTTTACAATTATTACGATAGCTTTAACAGTAAGTTTGTTTTTAACGCTTTCATTTCAACGACAATGCTCTGGTTATGGATACGGTTGATAATAGTAGAAGTCTGATGATAATATGTAGTTTGTCATTTTTTGTTCCTTCGAGGCGTGTTGTGCTATAAAAGAGTCTTCTCCTTCGTATTAGGTGCTTTAGGGTCTGTTCTTTTGAGCTGATCTGAACGGCTGAACAGCTGAACGACTGAAATGACTGAGCTTCGAGAGCTTCTCGAGGTAGTCCCGAGATTCGGATCCATTTTATTTGACTTGATTTTTAAAGCGTTAGGACCCATATTCAAAACAACAAAAAAAACGGACTCAAAAACTCAAAGTACATGTATTTTCAAAGCGTAGATAAGTCATTAAGCTGTTAAGCCGTTAAGCTGGAAAGAACGGAACCTTAATTTCTAGCACACTAAACTTGCACTTTAGAAGAAACATGGGGAGAAACGAAAATAAAACAATGTTCTCAAGGAAGACATTTTGTAATATAATAATGTGCTTAGCTTTCACTTCTTGACACTCTCGTATGTGCTTAGTTCTTAGACGAATCACATTTCTTGAACGAAGTTTTTTGAAAAATAAGAAACATAAACAGTATATATTTCCCAGTGCTAGACACATGAATGAAACACATGCATTAAAACGTTTAGTCTAATGGATGCCACAACATATGACGGCTTTTATATGGAATACTCCCTCCGGATCAAAATATTTGACGTTTCAGACAGGGGGCAAAAAATTAAGGAATATGCGAGATGGCGAAAATGCCCTCCGTCCCTACCCCTGTGCATCGTTGCGCCCGCGTGCTTGTTTGCTCTCCTGCACCCGCGTGCCATCTCCAATGGCATCGCCGCCGCCGCCGCCGCCGCCGACCAGGCTCCAGGCCGGTCCCTCCCCGCCGCCGCCGCCGCCGACCGGGCTCCCCGCAGGTCCTTCCTTGACGCCAGCTTCCTCCCCGACGCTCGCCGTGGTGCCACGCTCAATTCCTCCATCCCCAAGGTACTCCCTTTCTTTTTTTGCGTTCTTGATTTTTCCATCCTTTGTTGATCTCGCTTAGAAAAAACATGGGGGAGAAACGAAAATAAAACAATGTTCTCAAGGAAGACATTTTGTAATATAATAATGTGCTTAGTTTTCACTTCTTGACACTCTCGTATGTGCTTAGTTGTTAGACGAATCACATTTCTTGAACGAAGTTTTTTTAAAAAATGAGAAATGTAAAGAGTATATATTTTCCCAGTGCGAGATTATTGTATGCATGCATATCTACACAATCTCCCTATAGGTATAACAGTGCAAGTAGACAGACACATGAATGAAACACATGCATTACAACGTTTAGTCAAATGGATGCCACAAGCCCACAACATATGACGGCTTTTATATGGAATATACATCAAGCATGCATATCAGCATGATGGGCTGCTAGTGTTACGTTACATTTTACACCGGTCAATGCGGAGGATCGCTTTAACTCAGCGTTGGTTCCACTTCTTGAGCAAGCAGGTCAAGGCCCTCGTGAACCTTTTGGACTTCGACCTGCTCAGCCGCGGCCTCTTGCTGTCGCTCTGCTCCGCCGCCGTCCTCACGACGGCCGCCACCACCAGCTCCTGCTCCTCCTGCTGCTGCTGCTGCTGCGCGGCCGCCTGGCTCACAACCTCGTGCAGATGCACCCGCGGCTGCAGCTGCTCGAGCTCGCGCTGCCGCTGCTCCCGGAACAGCCGCAGCAGCCTCTGCGCCTTGTCCTTGGCCCTGCCCGTGCCGTTGGCCGTCAGGGACACCAGCGCCGGGATCACGCCCTCCTGGAGCACCGTCTGGCTGCCGCCGTCGTCGCCGCTGCAGATGATCCACAGGCAGGACACGGCCTTCTCCTTCTCCCCGGGCTCGCCGTTGTCGAGGATGAGCACGATGGCGCCCACCATGGCCGGGTTCGCCGCGATCTCCTTCTTGCCGGCCCGGGTCAGCGCCAGGTTGATCAGGACGGTGAGAGCCTTGTCCGTCCACGGGGAGGACGGCGTCAGCACGGCGTGCAGCGTCTGGATGATGCCGGAGGCGACGAGGGGCGGGATGTTGGGCGCGTGCAGGGAGAGGTTGTACAGCGTGAGGAGGGCGTCGAGGCGGCAGGTGCTGCTCCGGCGGCCGTCTTCTCGCAGGCTCCGGATCAGGAACGGGATGGCCACGCTCGAGCCGATGATCGCCTGCGCCTCCGCTAGGCAGGAGAGGTTCAGGAACATCGCAATGGCGGCCTCGCAGGTTTCCGGCTTCTGTATCATCTGCTCCATCAGGGGGATAACTCCGGCTGACAGCAGCTGTTTCTTGTTCCTGCTAACCAAGTGCAATGGTGACATATGAAGATCTAGACAGCTGAGCTCAAAACATCTACCTACAATCAGGAATTTTTATTTCCACGAAATTCCATGAAATTCGGTGATTTTGGTCCAGAACGATACGATAAATCACATATCAATTTATTTGAATTCAACTAATTTTATAAGAGTTGAGACTAACATAGTAAAAAAAAGAAGCCATAACTTTTATCTTTCAAGAATCTACGTAGCTTGGTAGGTCCACAGTGAATCAAACATGAGGTGTATGATTTGACTCATTGGTTTGCTAGTTTTTTATTTAAAATTTAAAAACTATTATTCTTTCATCAAAATTTCATGAAAAAATCGGTAATTTCGTCTTAGACCGAAATTTTTGGCTTACCGAAATTTAAATCCCTGCCGAAAAATGCTTCTAGGGCATGCATGCATACATCCATTTATGCATGCATAGGAAGCCTTACTGATAAATATTATACATGATCAAACCAAGAAAAGATGTCATCCACATTTACCTATCATTGCTGACAGCAAGATTGAAAAGCGCCATTGTTCCGTCCTCCTGAGATTGCACGTCTTCCCTGCAGATGGCTGTCTTCAGGAAGCTGATGAGCGGCTCGGTGATACCATTAGCACCCATATAGTTCCTAAGTCCATCATCATCCTTCAACATGAACCTGATTTGCTCGACCACCTCACGTTGCTCGTCTATGCCCTCACCACCCTTGATCAGCACACGCAGCCAATGTTCGCATCTCTCCGGTGCAGCCTCCCTGGGGTTGTGATGAGAGCACTTCTCCAGAGAGACATCGACTTCGCAAATCTCGGATACATCCTCTTCGGAGTTCTGATGGGAGCGCTTCTCCAAGTCAAATTCACTGTCCAGCTTGATGTCGTCCTTTACTCCAATGTCTTCAAATAGTACCGTGCTGACACCATTAGTCACCAGGCATTGGCTACTCTTCAGGGACGCTATCCTTAAATATTTGAGCTTGGGAGATTCAGGAGGTGCGGATGGAACTAGAACCCCGTTCTGTTCACACCAGGAGGCTATCAGGCCCTTGATGCAGTAATTAGGTGTCATGGAGAGCTGGGACAACTCCTTCCGAGTTTTGGGGCAGGTTGTGTTGCCACTATTGAACCATTTCTCAATGCAAGCTCGCTCGTATGTCTGACCAGATGCAATGACAACAGGATCATACATAAGTTGCAAGGAGATTGGGCACCTCAGTTCTTCAGGTGGCAAGGGCATGCTCCCTGATAACCCTTTAATCTGTCTTAAATTAAAGGAGCCAGCCCTAGGCAGGTGCCTCTCAATAGCATGGATGTTCCCATGGAGATCAATTGAGCCAGACAATGAAGTAGAGGAGCAAGATGGACTTGAGCCCTGGGAGTTTGTGTAATCCGTTGTGTCGCTCCTAAAAAGGTTTGAGTATTTCCTCATGAGATGCAGTAGATAGGATGCAATAGATTCTTTCTTTGTGTCTTCCTCTGCATGGGCTCTCTCAAGAAGCCTTCGAAGCGCTCTTCTTTCCGTAAGAGCTGATGCAGATGATGCAATGCCAACCCTAGCAGTAGCTTGCCGGAAAAATTCAAGTTCATTGTCATCGAGGAACCCATTGGACTTCTTCTCATTCTGAATTATTTGATTAACTTCATTACCAACTTGCTTTTCAGACTGATCCAAAGCAAAAACTGCATTCTCTAGCTCATTTGCAATATCTGGAATCTAAAGTTTTCCAAAGGCAGATTATTATTAGGAATATGCATTGGAAAAAATATATAAAGCAAATCATGAAAAGACAAAGAATATCTACGAGCTACTCCATGATGAGACATATCAAGGTATAGTAGAAAAGGATCAATACAATGCCGAAGCCATAATTTCTTTTAAAGTTGTTTATGATTATGATAAAAATTCTAGGTATATGGTTCAACAGGATTGAAAAGAGTATGTTTGTGGATAACCACGGAGAACCTGAGAATTAATTGCCCCCGGAAGTGTTTCCTCCAATTGTCGAAGACTTTCCAAAAGAGTGATTCTTGCTTTCTCAAATTTTGTAAGAACACATTCTGCTGTAAAAGCCTACAATATGCAAACACATTCAGTACAAAACAATTGCGTAGACGTAACCAGAAATACGAATACGACAATACTTTGCTCTCCGTCATGAACCATTCACATTATCAAACAACTTTCAACAACACGATAGGTTTATAATTTACATATTCAAGTTTTATACAGTTTTTTCCTCAAACTAGGAGATAGCAACACATATGAAATAATACCAAATAGAGCTTGCTAGACTCTGAGCAATGTTGAAGAAGATTCTTGGCATTCTCAACAGCTATGCGCAAGGAACTCAATGCCAGAAGTCCGGAACTGCTGCCAGGTCTAGTAGTCTCAAGGGCAGGAATCACATCCAAAACTTCATGAATAATTGTGTAAAGTCTCTTACATAGAGCTCCATGCAGCTGCAAAAATAGGCAAAGAACAGCCCAACTTAATATAACTTATTAATATTGCACATTGTTGAATAAAGCATAATTACTAAATTCCAACAAGAAGCAAAGGCAAGAAAAGAAAGAAAGAAAGAAAAACATACTGTTGTTTGGTATCTATCTCTTATCGTAGTTCGAATCCTCTTAAGAGTACCATAGTGCTATTATATACAATATTTTGATTGCTAGGCAAAATATATATACATGAAAGTGTCATATAATAACGTAACTATAATGCTTATTACGATTGAGTAACAACCAAGAAGAATAGCACAACAACTCCTATCATGTTAACATCGCTTTGGATGGAATTAGGGGGTCAACTGGATTACCTTCCAATTGCCAGCAAGAATAAAGTCCCCATCAACCTCAACTCTCTCCATGGTGCTCTCTTAGTCAAATTTCATCTGTCAAGAGCAGAACAACAGGGCCAATTACAGAATATGGTATTATGTACGAAATTAGTCCTCACCCGTGGAATCCATAAAACTGCCTTCCAAAACTTTAACCAAAAAACTCAAATTGCTCATGACGTGTGAAAATTTATTGCTAAAGAAAACCTTTCTATAACAATCAAAACACACATTTAATGGTCATAATGCAAATATAGCATAAATCTTGATTAAGTGAGATGCAATATGCATGTATTTTCATTACAAAAAAATTATTCTCCCTATGCAAAATTAAGGTTAATTAGTTTATATAAACTGCATCAATCATATAACCTGAAAATAAAGTAGATCAACAGGTAAGCAGGAGTGTCAACCCTCACATGAAAATCCAACCAAAATCCATCAGAAAGCGGAACCATAAAGAGGAGAAAGGAAAGTCTAATGGCTTGTGAATTGTGACGTACGGTAGGGTAAATTTTACACATGTAGAAGAGAAAATAAATAACCTTTAATGAAATTGACTGCCTAGGCTAATCGTCAAATAAAGTAGAAAAGGAACAAACGAAGCCAAAGGACCAGAACATTGCCAGCTAAACTAAACATGGTAAATTGAATATGGAACGATGACTAAAAAAGTGCCAATGTTATTCACTGACCTGCTAAGTATAGGAATTTTATTTGTACACCACAAACAAGCCAGTTTTTGGACGGGCATGGATTGGAGACCTCAAACAAAGTGGTCAGTCCATTTATGTGTCATGATAAAGTTACACTTATTTTATGGCCGAACATTTCAAATATAGACATGTCGTCTTTAGCTAATTAACCAGTTTGTAAGCTTGCTACATGCTTACCCATTCACATAGACTTTTTTCATCATTCTCCGACTAATGTGTTGGCCATGTTGTTCTGCTCTGCATGACAATGGTATCAACATCTAACGACAATGGCAGTACTGAATAAAACTTGTAAATCACATATATTCCAAATCGACGTGATTGCAAAGAACACGACATGCATACATGAGACGGTAACCAAAATTTCAAGATAGCAAACAAATTATTGGTCCTACTTTCCGTATTTCTCCCGTTTCAGGAACAAGAAGAGAGAGAAATCTCCCCGTCGCTCCAAAGAAAGAGATAGAAGTAGAGAGAAAATGGCAATACCCTAGTCCGTACTGCATTGCATTGCATAAGCATGGTGGGATGATTCACACCTAAGGTAGACGAGGCGACCAAGGGGCAAGCCCTGAATTTCTCCATAGCTTCGCACCTTCGCCGATTGCTCGCCTTCCCCCGCCTTTGTTCGAGAGGCGCAGAGCTTGGATGGGGAGGGAGATAGGAGGAGGAAAGCTAGGTGGAAGAGGCGGGGGAAATGCCTCGGCGTTGAATGGCGAGGTAGTGAGGGGAGGCTGCCATGCATCCTCGCTGGCCTCCGGAGGACTAATTTAGGAGGCTCGTGGTCTGCCCAAACCCGCTTTTAGTTGTTGGGGTGCCTGCATTTTTTTTTATAGGAGTTTTAAACCCGGCCTCTACATCTCGCGAGCAATGTACACGGCCAAAAAGTACTTATTACAATATTCGGTGCATATCAATAAATAAATTCAAAACAAAACAAATGAGAAATAAAAAATCAATCTACGCAAAGACTATCATTAAATCTTCATCCATGGTTGTTGAAATTCTCGATAGCATAGACCACCATATGTTAGCATGTCTTAATGATTTCTTCTTTGTCATGCTCTTCTGAAACAATGACCAATTACGTAGCCCATTGCTTCTCTAATAATAACCTGTAGAAAAGCAGTATTTTAACATCTATCTATCTATCTATCTATCTATCTAAAGTGGCTGCCATCTAAAGCAAAGTTAAACGGAGTCACCACATTAATCCTAAAATCCTAGAAAATTCCACGTTAATCAAAAAATACTAAAAATTTTCACGTTAATCATAGAAAAAGAAAAATCTACATCATTGAATATAGATAATATTATGTAAATCCAGCGGACAATATTGAAAAGATCTAGATCGAGCTGATCTAATATATTAGAGATTAACTATAAATATGATCTGATATATTAGAGATAGATTATGAGTTGGAGATTTTCCTAAAAAATAATTATAGGTTAGAGATAAATTCTATATGTTGATACAAATCTAGCCGTGCAAACGCACGAGCCAACTTGCTCGTTATACTATTAAAGTAGAGAAAAACAGAGCCACCACGTTAGTCCACATCACACAAGTTATTTCAGCCGTTTGATCCACGGTGGGACCAAATTATAACGGTCTAGCTCAATCAAAGAAATTCTCACATAAATCAAGAAAAAATAAAAGATCTATGTCGATGTTTTTTGTAGGGGCGGATTATAACGGCTTAGATTAAAAGAAAAATATTAGAAATTTGGATTAAATACTAAATATGATATAATATGATTATTTTAGCCATTCGATCAACGGTGGGACCAAATTATAATGGCCTAGATTAATCAAAGAAATTCTCACATGAATCAAGAAAAAATAATAGATATATGCGGGTTATAAATTCAGATTAAATACTAAAGCTGATATAATATATTAGAGATAAACTCATAATCCGATCTGATGTATTAGAGATAGATTATGAGTTAGAAATAAACTCTATATGCCAAAACAAATATAGTTGCGCAGACGCGTGGGCCACCTCGCTCATTAATTTGTCATAAATAACATTATTTTAACATAGTTTTTTTAGAACATTTTAACATAGTTAATGGCCACTAATGTTCTAATTAAAACCTTCTTCATTTATGTAATATTCATTCCTTTTAGCCAATCATTAGAAACTTCTGGGGCCTCACTCTTTTTTTCTTTTTTTTGAGAAAGGGGCCTCACCCCTATTACCATATTGTCTAAGCGCTCCTATGGGGCGCCTGCATGGTTTGCATACGGAAGCAGTGTGCACGTGAGGCGGTGCGGCGCACGGTGTTGCTGCCGCCCAGAGCCCAGGGAACGAGCGCCACTTCGATCGGAAGTTTGTAACTTTAATTGGACCCGGAACCGACAGGAAAATACGACGGAACACATATCATTCAAACAATAAAAATAGAAGAAACTATGAAAACGCCGCGACCAGCTGGTTTGCCCGAGTGGTTAAGGGGGAAGACTTAAGATCTTCTGCACAGAAGTGCGCGTGGGTTCGAACCCCACAGCCAGCAATTTTTTGTTTGTTTTATTTTATTTCAGCTTTTCGGGATTAAAAAGAAACATAGTTGTTGGACACAAAAAAAATATTAATTAAGCATGTTAATCCCGTAATTGATTAATCTATTAAATAGCTTTTGCGGATAAATAATTAAGAGGATAAGTGTTCGTAACAAACTCAGTTTTATCCTTTTGTACGTGCCCATCTCTATCTCTAAAAGCATAGCCAGACGTAGCACAGAGGTTCGGTGATCACCCGCTGATGCCCCGGGAGATAGGAGCTCTTTCGTGATTGGAAAAGCAGAACGACGCATGCCCATACGTGCTGGAGGTTCCTGGCGAGACGTATAGGTGAATCCATGGAGGGTCATCACTGAATTGCTTAGTTTTCGAAATACTCTTTTTTTAGCTTAGCTCAATTCATGCATGGTTCGCGATTCATACAAGCTAAATCTTCTAATCAATGGTGGGCCAATAATGAATTTTTTTGCATATGTATTAAGACGCTTGGCCTGATTTCGAAATTGTCCAGAGTTTTTTATGTTGTTTTCATTGCAAAATGATGGATCTCCTTCCGTAACTTTCCAATTACGAGTACGAGAATTGAAAGACATGAAAATTCTCAATTCTCTACGGCGTCTAGGAGATAGATAGAATATTTTCAGGGACAAGAAAATCAGAAGAATCTTTCTCTCTATTCCGCGTCTTAGACTTCTATTAGTTTCTTTTCTTCTTTAATGCAATAGCTATAGTTTGATATAGAAAACTTTATATAACAATCCCCTACCAGGCCGCTCCGTGGTGCGTCCACGTCGACGGCTTGCTCCCCGGCTAGGCCACGTCGGCCGGAAAAGCGGCGGCCGTTCGATCGCGGTCTGCAATCGAATCCAGCCGCCCATTTGTAATGTATATATAAAAGATTTTCTTCGCCAACTTCTCAGCAACGCGGAGCAAATGCTCAGTTGGTCTTTGGCGCTAACTTTCGCGTCGTTGGGATGGTTCGAATCCCAGCAGCGCAACCTTTTTCCCTTTTTTTTCCCCTTTTATCTTCTACCTCTTTTAGCCATCCTTCTCCAAGCAAGAGCAGCAATAGTGTGTTGTTCAGTTGGTTTGAACGTGCGGAGACACCCAGCAGGCAATTGGGTTCGATTCTCAAGCGTCCCAATGGTCGATCCCTTTTTCTTCAGTTTTTCCCAGCCTATTGCGCCTTCCTTTTCCGGTGCTTTTAGCATGCTGAAATTTAAAAAAGGCAAAATGTGCCAAGGTTTTATGTTACGGTGTGAGACCCGTTTCTTTCGTTTTCAATTTTTTGGGATAAAAAAATATAAAACTATCATAATATCATGATAAGTTTCATAAAAAGAGGTATCCATTTCTAAAAATTTGGTTCATAAAAAGATGTATCTATTTCTAAGATCTCTAGGTTTAGTTCAGAGATAGAATCAAGAAATAAGTCGTTCTTTACTTTCGTTCTATCTTTTTGTGGCCAACTAAATAAATTCTTTTAAGTCCAAACCTTAACACATTATTTCCTTTCGTTCTAACTTTGTGTGGCCAACTAAAAAAAATTCTTTTAGAACCAAAACTTTTACAAGATGAAACCATTCGTTCATGGTAAAGGCCATAAAAAAATTTAGACATTAAAATAAAATCTACAAGATATGGAACCTTACTTGTAGTTTCATGAATGGGCCCATAAAATGATTTAGTTGTTAAAGATAAATAAGCTTTAGTAAAGATGAATTAAGACTAATGAATTAAAAATGAGTGAGACAAATTTTGTTGTGAGAGTATAAAAATATTTACTATTTTTATTTTTTTAAACAGTCATAAAAAATAAATTAGAAAATGTTTTATAACAACGTTTTATTTCTTGACCTTTCGGTGAGCATCGGATAATTTTCTAAGTACGATAAGCATATAATACTTTTGTATGATTTAGAGTTTAGAATGAAATAAAAAATAAATGAAGGGTTTTGTATATGAACCCAAAACCTTAAACCCTAAACCATATAAATAGAATTGAACCGTAATTTCATTCTAGGATTTTATGAAAAGATTTAAATATTACACCAAAAACATAATAATAATGCGGATGAGGAATACAAAAAAGACTTCAAAAAATATAAATAAAGTTGGAAATCAATGGTCCATAGAATAAAAAATAAAAAATGAGGCTTAAAAATGGAACCATAACCATGATTGCGTGATAAGGGTCCGTCGAAATATTTAGACAATAATAATAAATAGGTTTCACAAAATATCTTACATCATTCTATCCGTTCGCCTTTTACTGAAAAGTCTTTTAAATATTAGCATATGTACTTTAATGGACTAATGATTAGAACCCGATCAGAATAAAACTTTGTTTATTTAGGTTGATTCTTTATCATTGAGATCAATCGGGCGGCGCAACACAGGTGCGCTTACATTACTAGTATGCATCAAGAACGATCTATGAAAGACGCAGAGGAAAACACGTGGATCGGCTCCAAACAACACAGCAATCCAGGAACATCAATTGACGATCTGCGGAGGCGAGCGCCGGAATCAACGATCTACGGAGGCACGCCCTCGAATGATTGATTTGCGATCTACGGAGGCACGCCCTTGAATGATTGATTTGCCTTCAAATCACCTGAAGACGCACGAAAGACAATCGATCTGCTAGATGATCAAGGTAATTAAACAGCCATCCATGCACGTGGATAAGGAAGCAAAAGACCAAGATTGATCTCCACCCACGTCCGTCAAGATTGATCTCGACACACCGTCGTCGTCGCCGCTAGCTCCTTGCCGCTGCTCGCTGCACCTGCATGCCGCCGATTCCTGGGTCGCTCCCCATCCCCAACCGGCGGCACGACGCTCTTCAACAACAAGGCGGCCGTACGGCGTACCTGCATCCTTCTCGGCGGCGTCCTGGTCTCCTCTAATGATGGCGCATTCATCCCTCCGGCCCGGCAAGGCAGACGGCGCGTCCTCCACGACGGCGAGTTGGATGGCGTGGCTTTGCTCCCTTCTTCATCGGCGCGTCGGTTGGGATCATCTTCACCAACACAGCGGCGGCATCATCTCCCTACCTCCGCTGCCCCACGCGCCGGCGGCAACGCCCATGGCGGCGGCGACGTCCCACGGCCACAGCGACCTCGGCATCTCCACGGCATGACGGCGGCGCCGGCGCAGGCGGCATCCTCAACGAGCCAGCACGGCGGCGGCGGTGCCCATCGGTGGGGCGGACCCCCATGGCGGCGGCGCCCTCCGCACGGCGGCGGTGGCACAGACTTCCCCGGCATGGCGCAGCGCTGGATTCTCCACGGCGCGGCATCATCCTCTCCAGCAGTCCAGCGCACCTCCCTGTCTCCCAGGCGCGGCGCCCGATCCGATCTGTACTGGCGTGGCGGCGGCATCCAAAGCAACGAGGGCCTCGGCATCTTCCTCACGCATGGCATCCCGACGGCGTAGCACGGCCGGCGGCGCAGGACTTCCACGGCGACCCGACGGCGGCGCCGCCCCTCCTTCCCCACGCGCATGGCGGCGCTCGAATCCTTCTCCACGGCGGCTGCGGCGAAGTCCTTACCCGGCATGGCAACCCGGCAACGACGACGGCTTCGGCCCTATTCAACCACGGCAACAGCGGCTTCCTATCTCCAGGGGCGTGCTCTGACCAGCCCGGTACGGCGAGCAGCATGGTGGCATGACTCCTCTTTTCCAACCACAGCAACGGCGCTCGGCGTCGGCCTCCCCTCGCCCTCAACGTGGGCTCCCCACGGCGGCGGCGGCACCTGGCGTCGGCTCCCCTTAACAACGGCATGTACCCGACGTCATCTCCCTTCCCCGGCCGGCAGCATCCCCAAGGCAACGACGGCCCGACAAAGGCGGTCCATGCACCGTAAACACCGGCGGCGCACTGCTCCCACAGCGCGGCGTGGACTCTCCACGGCGGCTGCCTAGCGGCGCTGCGCCCATCTCCAACCACTATGGCACGCCGGCAACGACAACACCCGGTCTCTCCTCAGGCGGTGGTGTCACACCTCTCCTCCACGACGACAGCACACGACGCGGAGGATTGCCCGTCGACGGCCTGGTGGTGGCCCACATCCTCTGCTCCAGCACAGCGGCAGCAACCTCGGCCAGATTCTTTCTCTGGCGCGGCCACCCCTTGGCTCGGCGCAGTACAACAGCGGCGTCCTTCCCATCTCTACGCACAACGCGGCGGCTGACGTCCCTGCTCCATCAACACAAACCGGCGGCGCCCAATCCATCACTTCAGCGACCGGCGGCGACCGTGATTTCCTTGCTGCTCCAACTGCTCTTCGAATCCAGGCGCATACTGCGGCAGTGGACGCTTCTTTGATGCAGCCTGCAGCAGCGTCATCGCCAAAGAGCTGCTAATGCTGAGTGACACACATTCATGCCATGGAGTCAAAACACGTGAAGAATAAATGACCACGTTCCACGTACATGCATGGCTAAAAGATCATATTAGCATGTATATACGTACATACACACATGCGTACGTGTATAAGCTAGCCGGCCATGCATGTTTGCTTCTGTTGTGGCATGCATATGATATCATTCACGCCATGGAGTCAACCTCCGGCGGTGCCAGCAAATCTCTGCTATGTTTCCAACGCCGGAAACCATGGGAGAAACATCGCATGCTCACCGCTCACGTCAATCGTCACCAATGGAACGCTCCACTCCAAGGAGCCGTTCGACGACCTTCTCGAGCAACCCCGTCAACACCGGCGGGACCAACTTCTACATCGACCTCATCGAGAAGCCGTCCCGTCAAACAAACATCGCCCGAAGGTGAACAAGACCCCGAAGGCCAGCGGTATCGTGGAGATCCCAACTCCACTACGGTACCGATCTACACATCGCTCCAACAAACACCGTCCTAAAAAAGAACAAGACCCCGAAGGCTAACGGTATCGTGGAGATCTCAATTCCATGGTGCCAACATACCTCTCCGCTCCGACGAACAGCCCCGAAGGTGAACAAGACCTTGAATGCTAATGGTATCGTGGAGATCTCAATTCCACGGTGCCAACGTACCTTATAACGATGAACTTTCCGTTAGAAAGAAGCCCCAATAACAAGACCCTGAAGGTCAACAATATCGGGGAGAACTCAGTTCCACGGTACCGACATACACTTCGCTCCAACAAAAATATCAAGACGATGGTTGTGGATAACATAGACCCCGGGTACCCACACAGCGGGTCTAAAAGACCACTCGACAGGGGATGGACCAAGTCGGGTGGATAAGGACGTATACCACTCGGACTCTAGAAGGCTTGACCGGCAAGATAGAAGTCTGTTCCTAATTAATAGAGAAGATATACTTGTAATCCCGGATAACTACTAGAGGATAGATATACTTTAATCCCGGATAACTACTAGAGGATAGATATACTTTAATCCCGGATAACTACTAGAGGATAGATAAACTAGATGGAACATATGTATTGGAAATGTTCTTGGTACAGCAGCTAGCTCCTCAATTGCCACGATCATCTCTTGCTCGTGCAGCACGCAAGATCATTTTTTTTTTTTGCTTCGTCTTATCCATCTGAAACAACATAATACAAACACAACATCTAATTCTAGTTTCAAGCAGGAATGCTCATGAAGAAAAACGAGAAAAACGTGAAAATCAAGTCTGAAGTCTAAACTGATACACCTATATCAAGCTAGGTCTCGATGGCTTGGGCACTTGGAATCGGAAAAAAATTCTATGGCATCTATGCCATAGAACTTGTGTGGCACCCTTTCTCAGAGTTTGTCACACACGGCAGTTTGCATTTTCACCATTGTACCTCCTCTTACAGTTAGCATTTGACAGGACTGTAAGTTCTATATAAAAATTTAAGCAAATCCAAACACAGGACTATACATTCAAAGTTTTAACTGCATCCAAATCAAAGTGCATAAAATCCAGATTGCATCTGGACTGTAAAATCAATCCAAGATCAAACACATGACACTTGTTTTAACTGGATCCAGATCCTCCATGAGAACGTGCAGTCATATATATGCAGGATATGCTAATGCAGCTCCAAGTTCACAGATATGAAGTTCAAAGTTCACAAGCTCAAAGCTCTAGGATTATGTATATATATGTACATACATTACTTGTTAGCATCCTCTAGACTAAGTAGAACTAACATCTTGGATGTATATGTATTTTACAAAAGTATGCCTGTTCTTGATTCCGTAGCAAGGCACAACCAGATCATTTCTTGCGTGTGGGGACTGGGGAGGAATTTTTTTCAATCTTGCTGTATTGATTCCTGTAGTGGCGGCTGTATCAATTAACCCTACTGCCTTCCTGTTTTCTGCTTTAAGATTTGTGTTGCCATGTGTCACAATCTGAGGTGGATGCCATATAAATTGTATGGCATATATGCCATAGAATTTTTTCTGAACTCCACTGCAGACTGCGCTTTCTTGTCTCGTGCTATGTCAGGTGTAACTTCCTGCTTCCTGGGCAAACATATTGACAGATCATGGTACATGCGCGCATGGGAGATGTTATCAGCTAGTGCCATCCTGTGCATGGTCAATGGCTCGGTTTAGTCCTTGGCCTCATGGATCAGCTCCTCGATGGTTGCTTGCCGCGGCAGCCGGCAGGTGCATTTCTCCTTGTCTTCCTTCAGAGCCTGAACATGAAAAAAAAATCGAGGTTGTTTCCCGGTTGTGCTTGTATGGTGCCAACGTATAAGCTTGTGCCATGCTATCATTTGGTAAATCCAACTGGGTTCACTTTGTCCTCGTGACTGTATGTGTGAACTGTGAAGTCATGAAGATATATGTATACCAAGTAGCAGCTGCCAGCTGGTTTTGAGCTCATGAGTTTGAGAATTGAGATATAACTTGTTCAACGGTTATTAATATTATGCATGTGAAATGATCGCGATAATCGGTTATGACGTTTGTGTTTTTCTCTAGCTAGCAATGCAAAGTACTTTGCGTGGCCGTCTCACTCCCTCCCTGAATTCTGACTGTGCATTCAATACGCATACCTGCAGCTGGTTCTGTAGTCCCCGGATGTGCTCAACTGCTAGGTCCAGCATGTCCGCCGTGCTCGTTTGCTGTCAAATTTCGTAAAAACAAAAGACTTAACAAAGTTTCAATGCCTGCAGATTAATTTTACTCTGCTGTAAAATACTCCATAACTGAAGAATTAAGGCCTATTACTTATGTAATACTGTATATACTCCCTCCGTCCCAAAATATAGGGCGTATAAAAATTTTCATCAAGACCAAGAAATGGTGTTTAAGAGAGTAAATCATCTTTAATTATCTCGTTACTCAAAGCATGCATCTCCTTTCCATGCACTTAATTAAGAGCTTTAATAGTTAAAGCTAACAAATGCATGCACTTTATAGTGCGAATAGCTTAGCTATGAGTTAATATTGCTCGTCTTTCTCAAGGAAATAATGCGAAGACGCCTTATATTATGGGACAACTCAAAAAAACTTATGCGCCCTATATATTGGGACAGAGGGAGTATCATGTATTTTGTTGTGATTTGTTTTATCAGTAGAGGTACTTTAAATATGTCTTAATTTTTTTAATCTTTGCACTAAATTTTTGAATAAGATGAATAGTCAAAGACATGCCAAAAAGTCAAAGGTGTCAAACAACAAAAAAAAAACAAAGGGAGTATAGGCAAATCAACAAAACGTAAGGTGAATGTAATTATGTGAACTTGCATGCAAAAAAAAAAACATTGATATGGTTAGTGTTACATCCATTATATCTCTTAACCAAAGAAGAATTCCACATATGTACCTTTGTCAATTCTGGTAACAAGTATTTGGCATCGGCTTAGCTTCACTGCATTAGAAAGCAATATCGATGATCTGACATTGCTCACATGATGACATCTCTAAAATAATCCTAAAGCAATGAATATAACTGAATCCTAAAAAGTACAAGCGTAGGAAAAAACTACACCAACACATGTACAATTTAAGTATAAAGATGTACCATCACTAAAGACCTTGCTGCCAGGCACCATGAAAGAAAGTACCTCACCTCTTCCTCCCGCCCTCTCTTGTACAGGTTGCATGGGTGGCCGCGGTGAAACCTCACCTCATGACCATCACTTGCATCTTCCTCCCCTATATCAACCGACCTCTTTCCTTGATACGGACCAACTCATTGAGACTTCTGAATCTCAGCCAGTGTAGCCCGTAGTTCCTCCATGCTCGTTTTCTGGTCGGAGACCAGAGAACAGGGCGTATCTCCAGTCTCTCCCGAAGGGACATATCAATAGCAAAAAACCTTGACTAAAAATTTTAAATTTATATTTTATTTAAACGAAAATAAGTAAATAGACAGATAAATTAGATAAGACGACGAGAAGAGGGCAGCATAGACCGAGGCAGCGTAGACCTTGTTAGCGTCTTGCAAGCACCAAGCCACCAACCGATCAGCTAGCGAATAAAAAAAACAAGCGAGGTGGCCCACGCGTTTGCGCGGCAAGATTTGTTTTGGTATATAGTGTTTATCTCTAACTCATAATCTATCTCTAACATATCAGATCGGATTTAGAGTTTATCTCTAATATATTATATCAACTTTAGTATTTAATATGAATTTCTAATATTTTCTTTTAATCTAAGCCGCATAGATCTTTTTTTCTTTGATTAATCTATCCCGTTATAATTTGGTCCCACAGTTGATTGAACGGATAAAATAACCATATTATATCATCTTTAGTATTTAATCCGAATTTCTAATATTCTTCTTTTAATCTAAGCCGTTATAATCCGGCCCCACAAAATCAACGGCATAGATCTTTTATTTTTTTCTTGATTTATGTGAGAATTTCTTTGATTGATCTTGGCCGTTATAATTTGGTCCCACCATTGATCGAACGGCTGGGAACCGCCCCTCACCCCCTCAGGTTAGGGTGGGCGGCGTCGGAGCGGCGGCGGGAGGCTGGGGGGGGGAGCGGCCGGCAACGAGGGCGCCGCCGGCCGGGGCGGTGGAAGGAGGCGGCGGGGGCGGCGGGTGTGTGCGGAGCAAGAGGCAGTGCGAGGGGTCGTATAACTTCGTATAATGTATGCTATACGAAGTTATTACGCAACCGCTGGTCATCCTCATCCCTCGCCGCCGTCGCCGTCGCCGCCGTGCTGCTGCTCTCCTCCGTTGGCGGCGGGGCGGGGGCGAAGACCGGCCGCATTGTGGTGTACTGGGGCCAAGACGGCAGGGAGGGCACCCTCCGAGACGCGTGCAATAGCAACCTCTACTCCACCGTCATCATCTCCTTCCTCAACGGCTTCGGCGGCGGCAAGTACAACCTCAACACCGCCGGCCACCCGCGGAGCGGCATCGGCGCCGACGTCAAGTTCTGCCAGTCGAAGAAGATCCTCGTCCTCCTCGCCATCGGTGGCGGCGTCGGCACGTACTCCCTCTCGTCGGCCGCCGACGCCAGGGCCGTCGCCGACCACCTGTGGAACTTCTACCTCGGCGGGAGCTCCCCCTCCCGGCCGTTCGGCGACGCGGTGCTCGACGGCGTGGACTTCGACATCGAGCTCGGCGGCGCTGCCCACTACGACGAGCTCGCGAGGCTCCTCTCCGGCTACAGCAGCAAGGGGAAGAAGAAGGTGTGGGTCACGGCGGCGCCGCAGTGCCCGTTCCCGGACCGGCTGCTGGGGCAGGCGCTCCGGACGGGGGTCTTCGACCGTGTGCACGTCCAGTTCTACAACAACCCGGTCTGCAACTACGCCGCCGGCAACGTGGCAGCGTTCACTCGCGCCTGGAACAAGTGGGCGAGCAGCCTGCCGAGGAGCTCCGTCTACCTCGGCCTCCCGGCGGCGGCGGCGGCGGCAGGCAGCGGGTACATCCCGCCGGGGACGCTGGTGGCGAATGTTCTGCCGATCGTACAGAGGTCGACCAACTACGGCGGGGTCATGCTATGGAGCCGCTACTTCGATGTGCAGACCGGCTACAGCAAGAAGATCAAGGCCGCCAGTGAGGCTTATGGCGACTCCACTGAGGGCCAAGATGTGAATAATGAATAATCCCAACTGATGTGAAGCCACATCGTGGTCGTGGGCACGAGAATAATTCCTTGCATCGTTCGGTTGTTGGGGTGCTGTTAGTACGTCACAATGTGTTCGTTCGTTGGGATGTCGTAAATATGTACTATCCTCTCACAAATTTTTGTTGTTCAAAGTCGTGCAGATCAAACTTTTAAAATCGTATATTCGTATTATCTATGAATATCTTTTTAAATTATTTAGGTCGAGTGTACATGAATATATGTTTATACTTATCTCAATGGAGCATTTTCACAACATGATAATATTACTGGGTGTCTGGGTTTAATTAATACAAGAATTGTGATAACAATAACTAATCAAAGGTGCATTTAGAAGGCTGTGCCAATGTTCAAAGTAATACTTATCTGTTACTAGAGGGGCTAGGTCAGAATATGTTGGTCTAACGTATTAATCGTACTATTAGCACTCTTTAAAAATGACCTTGGATCTTGGATGAAAGGATCTATTTGGTCTAGAGGGGATGAATAGGCAACTATTAAATTTTTTGTTCAAGTTTGGATTTTAACAACATTAGTGACCTAATTAATTGAATGGGACCTAAGCAATGAATCAGAGTAAATAAAATGCGGAAATAAACTTGTTGAAATTAAATCGCAAAAATTAAAAAGAGACAAAAAAGGAAATTTTTTTTCAAGATTTGGAGCCTTCTACTTTTCATTGAGGCAAATCCTTATTCCTCGTAAGAACCTGCTGTTGCTCGACCCTAACGCCTCCATTCACTATTGACAGTTTTTCACCACTCTAGCAAGATGAACTCCAAGACTTTTACACCTTAAGAACTTTCACACAAGCCGAGGCAAACTCCTCAAGATCACCACCATCAAAGCCATCTAGAAATACAAGATTCCAAGAATACCAAGCCCTACCGCTTCACCATTTTGGATTAACAGCCCTCTAACCTCACTAGACTAGATTGGAGCATAAATTCTACGTCAGCAAAGTCAAGAAGTATGAAGAATATGAGGGTGGTAGTAGGCTCAGAACTCTCTTTACCTAAAGAATGTATGCAAATGAAGCTTGAACAAACCAACAAGGAAATGCTGGGAACTAGCCTATATAGGCCAAATTCAAGCATGGTAGCCGTTAGGAAATCAACTAATCGTTTCAAAAGTAAATTTGAAAAACTTACAGAGATTTTCCTGTTGACGACGGACAACCAAAATACTCCATCCGTCCCAAAACATAGGACGTATAAAAATTTTCATCAAGACCAAGAAATGGTGTTTAAGAGAGTAAATCATGTTTAATTATCTCGTTACTCGAAACATGCATCTCCTTTCCATGCACTTAATTAATAGCTTTAATAGCTAAAGCTAGAAAAAGCATGCACTTTATAGTGTGAATAGCTTAACTATGAGTTAATTGCTCGTCTTTTCTAAGAAAATAATAGGAAGACGCCTTATATTATGGGATAACTCAAAAAAACTTATGCGCCCTATATATTGGGACGGAGGGAGTACAAGCAAACACACATGCATGGAATACGGCGTATACTAATGTTTAATTTGATCACCTTATCCATATTAGGCACCAAGGCCTGCAACTTTCGGAGCTTTTCGCTGATCCTCGTCCTTCTCTCCTACACGTACCATGCATATATCATCGATCACATTCCAGAAGATCACGTAGGCCAAAAATGGAGGACAAAGAAATGCTACAAGGTCATCTTGATTCTTGACTACATTTTAGATTTTTCAGTAGTAACGCATGCAGGGTTTCAGAGCTTCGTTTAGCGCTAATTAATCGAAGTTAATTTGCACTAAGGAAACTGAAAGTGGTCATTAATATGTACTGTTGCTTGTTGAAGTATAAATGAATTGCCCTCCTTTCCCCATCAGCTTAAGCTTTTGGGTGAATTGGTTAGGGCATGCAACTCAATATGGTATCAGAGCCAGAGGTCTCGAGTTCAAGTCCTGGCCGACGCAATTAAATAAGTCGCCCACTCTATTCCACGTTTGAGGTCTGGGAGAGTCTGCACGTGCGGGGGAGTGTTGAAGTATAAGTGAATTGCCCTTCTTTCCTCATCAGCTTAAGCTTTTGGGTGAATTGGTTAGGGCATGGAAAAAGTTACAGAGATTTTCCTGTTGACGACGGACAACCAAAATACTCCATCCGTCCCAAAATATAGGGCGTATAAAAATTTTCATCAAGACCAAGAAATGGTGTTTAAGAGAGTAAATCATCTTTAATTATCTCGTTACTCGAAGCATGCATCTCCTTTCCATGCACTTAATTAATAGCTTTAATAGCTAAAGCTAGAAAAAGCATGCACTTTATAGTGTGAATAGCTTAACTATGAGTTAATTGCTCTTTTTTTCAAGGAAATAATGGAAAGACGCCTTATATTATGGGATAACTCAAAAAACTTATGCGCCCTATATATTGGGACGGCAAACACACATGCATGTAATACGGCGTATACTAATGTTTAATTGATCACCTTATCCATATTAGGCACCAGGGCCTGCAACTTTCGGAGCTTTTCGCTGATCCTCGTCCTTCTCTCCTACACGTACCATGCATATATCATCGATCACATTCCAGAAGATCACGTAGGCCAAAAATGGAGGACAAAGAAATGCTACAAGATCATCTTGATTCTTGACTACATTTTAGATTTTACAGTAGTGACGCATGCAGGCAGTACTCCATAACAAGGTTTCAGAGCTTCGTTTAGCGCTAATTAATAGAAGTTAATTTGCACTAAGGAAACTGAAAGTGGTCATTTGAAGATATATAATATGTATTGTTGCTGGGATTAATTTGGAATTGATAGGGCGCCTATATATACCCTCTCTGCGATGCTCCGTGGGTGCGTTGCACATCCACGCTTGGCCCGTACTCTGAATGGCGCCTGGTCTTGCTGCATCTGAAGGTATTTATCTGCCCCCGCCATCTCCCGCGGAATAATGAACTACACAGAGAGACAAATTAAGCATAAAATCATGCAGGCAGAAGTCACCCATTCTAATTTCCTAGTGCTAGTACAGATAGTATCAATTCATAGCTGAAGGTCAGTAGTGAATCAGTGATAGATCAGACAGTGCTACCATGCATTATACATATATGACATACATATATATGTGCACAGAAACTATGAAGATCCTAACTGGGCAATGACATTACATTGGCGTACGTACTAATTTGGCCACGTTCTTTATTAATTCGATTTAATCAAATTTCTTTCGGAAAAATCGTTTTCAATAAGGACATTGATTAAGATTGTATGTAGACAAAACTCTAGAATCACTGTGTACATATGGTTACAGAAGATCAAAAAAATAACTCAGTGCGATCGATATAACAATATATATACCTGTGATTCGTAATTGCTAAGGGTGGCAGTGATGTCGTCATTGTTGTGCATTCCGGGTTGGCCTTGACCGGTTGGCGTGGAGAACACGATGGAGTTCGAGTCCTCCCATGATCCGATCGAGAACCCGCCGGAGAAGGAGCGGGTCACATGGTCGGCGGCAATGCCATCTTCAGAGTGGCCAGCGCCATTACAGTTATCGGTGAGGTCCGGGATGCCATTTTCAGAGATTTGGGAGAGAGCGCCTTGTCCACCGAAGTTCAATGGGGCCTTCACCTTCTTGCTGTTGTTCATGGCTTGGCGAGCCTCGCCACCTCCTCCCACTCCTGATCTATCACTTGCAAAACCTGCTAGTTCATCAATTTCACACAAAAGCAATGACTGCCAATGCCTAGCTAGCTATTAGCTAATGGGGTCAGAATCGAGATGTCGAGGAGCCAAATTTTATGCATCCTCTATAAGCAACTAAGCAAGTAAACGCCTAAACGGCAAAATCGATGTACCATTAGTCTGAGTTAGTTATAGGGTGAAGTATATATATATTGGTGAGTATAATGAATCCGAGTCTGAAGAAAAAAAAAACTTTTGTAAAAAAAAGTCAAGTTATATACATGCCTAACAATTTGTGTGACATCATATAATTAATTGTCTTCAAACATTTTTTGATCTTGAAAGAAGGAACATTTTCACATAATTGGTGGAGCATATATAGCTCAAACACCAAATAATATTGCTGTGGCAAAAAAATCATAGCAACTCATTGCATAAAAAATATTGAAAGTCACACATTTTTGGTGTAGGTAAACAAAACATAAAGCCTGGGGATTCACAATTTAATTTAGAAGGGTTCATGCGAGTCAAAGATATTATTTTTGAGACGGGATCATTCCAATTATAGAATGAAACCAAAATAAGATTTTGGGAAGACAACTAGTTGGGTCACAAAGCTTTAAAAAATCAATACCCAAACATTTTTTTTGCTATTTTTCAATAGAAACAAGTGATATATAGTAGCGAAGGTATTAAATTTGACATCTATATATTAACTTGTCCTTTTGAGAAACTTTGGTGGGGCAAAAGCTTGTAGAATAGAACGTGTTACAAGCTAGAGTTCATTGAAAGCTTCATAAGAATTAATTCTCAATCTATTCTATGTATCAAGCAATTGTGGATCAAAATGTAGTTTACTAGTCTAATAAGATCCTTTGGAGGATCAAATATCCTTTAAACATTAAAATATGGTATTAGAAAAAGGGATCGAGTTATTTTAACAAAGGACAACCTAGCCAAACAACGATGTGTAACATCCTAGTAAATATTAGAATCTACCATGTTTTGTTTAAAAAGAAAAACTAGGTAAAATAATTTCTATTATTTTTCTATATAAAAATCCCTAAATTTTCCAACAAATATTTACATATAAGAATTTATTTTATTAATTATTTTCATTATAATTTACAATTTCAAAATTCTAAATTTACATACAAAAGCTCTTTTCTCGCCTTTTCCTCTATCATTTCCATTTTTCTCTCACTCGGTCAAAACCCTAGCTCTCTCTCGATTGAAACCCTAGCTTGACCCTCGACTGAAACCCTAATTTCAACATATCTCCGTTTTAAACCTAGCCAGCTGAGCACCTACCTATCACAACCGAGCCAAACTCCCCTACAACCCTCTGACCGACCCTTACTCTCAACCCTTGTCGAGCCAGCCTCCCTCCACCTTCCTGGCCGATCACGCTACCTTAGGCGAGTCTATATCCAATTCGACTTGTGCCCGAATCAAGCCCAATTGGACTCTAGCCCAAAGCCCATCTACCCGCACTATAAAAACCTCAAATGAGTTTAACCTAAACCTAATCCCATCGCAGTCGTCATCACTGAGTGCGCCGCCTTCACCTTGCCTTGCCGCACCGCCTCTGGCCCGTGCCCTACCCCTCAAGCCGTGCCGCCGAGGTGCCGCCGCTGGAACGCCGCCTTGCCGCGCCGCCACCTTGCGTTGTTGCCCGTGCGCTGCCGCCGTGCCGCCTCGCCCTGTCGACGCCGCTGTCGCTGCCCTGCCGCCGCTGCGCCCACACAAGCCGCCACCGCCCTAGCCGCCGTTGTGCCCCTCTCCCCCATGGTTCTCTCTCTCTCTAGCGTGTGAGAGGATGGGGAAAACAGGGGAAATTTCCCCTTTTGATTTCATTGCTTGGGCCAATACTCAGCCTAAGTGTTGTGTTTATATGAACGGTACCTATTCTCATTTTCATATCTCCCAAATCATAGCACGGTTTCACCCCAAATCAATTTTGTTAATCTTCTTTTAACCTATTTTAAATATTATATTTGTTTCATGTTTTTATGGATTCTCTATAATTGTTATTTGTTATTTCATGTCACGTTTTGTGTGTAGACCGTTCCGGTATTTATACCGGATCGTGAGTGGCGATAAATTCTCGGAAGATGGTCAAGATCAAGACTCAAGTCAGATCATCGTAGCTGGTGACACTGGGGTCGTGAGTGCCGACAACCTTCTGAAAGAGCATGACGACTCGGTGTTGCACTGAGATATCACCGACGATTTCGCGAAGGATCATCAAGACCCGAATTCTAGCTGAGACGTCACCCACTACTGAAAAATCCCAGTTTCACGAGGGCCAAAAAATATACACGAGAGCTGAAACAATGCCCTCGTAATACAACATTAAATCACGAGGGCAATATACAGCCCTCGTGAAAAAGACTATAGTTACAAGGGCCAAACATAAGCCCTCGCAAAAAAAGCCGACGCAGGGTTACTCACGAGGGCCTACAGTTGGCCCTCGCGAATAAAGGCCCAAAAATTGCTAATTCGCTAGGGCCTACATATGCCCTCGCCAATAAGGCTGCCTCAGCAACCACCAGCGAGGGTCCTATTCCAGCCCTCGTGACTAAAAGGCCTATAGATTCATAACCATTTACCTCTGTTAGCCTTAAATCTCCCACACTTTTTGGTCTTACCTCGTTCTTCCGCAGAAACTAGCTTAACTCTGGTATACCGTGAAGGATTCTCCCCCCGAATTCGACTCCGACAGGGAAACGACGGAGTCATCATCGGTCTCCCGAGGCGACAAGTGTTAAATAGTGTGTAACGGGTAATGCGTAATGTGTGTAATTCATAAATGATGTATTATATAATTTGGTGAAATGAATTTTTGAAATGTCTACTAGAATGTTTAGTACATCGATAAGCTCATAGTGTGAGATAAGAAAGAGTTAATATCAGAAAAAATCGTTTTATGTTTTAATTTTTTTCTATTGCAAAAAATGGTACATTAAAGAATATTAGTAACTCAAACATATTTTAAACTATTATTTGGTATTTTTTAAAAATAATTTGAGTGTAGGAGGGAAGAAGAATATTTATTAGTAGCGAGGGTTCTTCCAAAAACCCTCGTATATAAGTATTATACGCGAGGGCTAATACAGCTCTCGTATTTACAGGCCTATAGACACGAGGGCCTGCCCTCGAATAAATGCGTGCCTGCGTGCGAGCTTATCTTGCGAGGGCTAGGTGGCCCTCGTGATTTTGCGCTATTCAGGGGCGGTCAGACAAGGGCTCACGTAGCAGTGAGCAACTATTATTCACGAGGGCCAGCTGGCCCTCGCGAAAAGGTGGCAGGTGGCTCATTCACGAGGGCGACGTGGCCCTCGCGATTAGAGGGAGCGTGGCCAGCATACTCAGATCAACTGTGCAGTGTGTATTTATTATTCACGAGGGCTATTTGGCCTTAGCGAAAACTGCGCTGTTTGGTTAGTCACGAGGGCTATTTGGCAGGCAGGGGCCCAACTCTTATTCACGAGGGCCGTATAGCCCTGGCGAAAATGTGCTGGCCTATTCACGAGGGCTTCTCAGCCCTCACGATTAGAGGGCGCGTGGCCAGCAATCTCGGACCCACCGTGCAGTGTCAATTCACGAGGGCTGTTTGGCCCTAGCGAAAAATGCGCTGTTTGGTTAGTCACGAAGGCTTTTCGGCCCTCGCGATTATAGGGTGCGTGGCCAGCATACTTGGACCCGCTGTGCAGTGTGTATTTATTATTCACGAGGGCTATTTGGCCCTAGCGAAAACTGCGCTGTTTGGTTAGTCACGAGGGCTATTTGGCCCTCGCGATTAGTGACCATATAGATCTGGCCGAAGGCTCAGACTTCGGCAAAAAATTGCCCAAGCCCGACGCCGCGCTGCCCTAGCTCGCCGCCGCCGCCGCGCCCGTCTTCGCCGCCGCCGCCGCCGTGGTGCCCGCCTTTGCCGCC
>SPJY01003379.1:3088524-3141598 GCA_005191435.1 Raddia distichophylla
GTCCGATCAGCCGATTTTTGTGAGCAGTGGCCGCTGTCGGACGGCGTTTTTTGGAGGCGTATGGCTAGGTTTTTTGTCCTCTTCCGAGGGGCAACGGCTAGTTTTTCTCTTGGGGCTATAAATACCTACCTAGTGGCTGGCCATTTTGAGGTTTGCTGCTCCATTTCACCTACCACATTCATAGCTCATCAATTAGGTGTTCTAGAGCCATTCCTCCACCCACAAATCATCCAAAGCCAAAATTCATACAACCCCAATACCGAGCTTCATGGAAGTCCTTCGATCCGGCATGATCGGGGCGTTTCGGGCTTATTACTTTTGAAGACGGCATCCTTCGTGGAGGCGTGGGCTTGGGAGTAGGCCTTGGCGTGTGGCTACTCTCGAGTCGGTGTACGGGTGACGGAGTCCACCTCGCCGGAGTGGCGGAACGACTACCGGGGAGTAAGTGAGGCGTGAGGCTCGGGAGCGAGCCGGTCCTTGTACGCAAGGGGTAGCCTCAACGGAGAGTAGGAGTTGCGGCTCCGAACTTCGGTCAAACAAACACCGTGTCACTCTCTCATTTACTTTCCGCATTTACTTCCGTTGCATTCGCTTGTGCTAATTTGTGATGCCATGACTTAGTTGCCTAGTATCTTGTTTATTGCTTCCGCTTACTTGACAATTGCAACTAGGATTGGGTCATTCTTAATATGATGATTAATTAAGAATAATCGAAAAGAATTTAATATTGCCTATTCACCCCCCTCTAGGCTTTAGGATCCTCTTTCAGCCGCGCTGGGGAGCAGCTCGCCGGCGAGCTCGCCGGCGGGGCGCAAGGCGACGGCAGCGGTGGGGAGCAGGGAGGCGGCGAGAGTAGAATTCCCTCCTGTGGGGGGAGAGAGAGAGGAGGATTGAGGAAGAAGAAGGGATAAAGCGTATGACATGTGGGACCCACCGTATAAAGGTATTTCTATATGTATTTGTGATAGGTATTATCTTGTAAAGCTCCATAATGGCACGTTTGAGAGGAAAAACTCACTGAAATGGCATATGTGGTTGAGGCGATTTAGAAATGGCAAACACGGTTTTGGGGTGTTTGAAAATGGCATCGGTGAAATTAACCCTTTAATTATACCTTTAAAGTTCAGGAAATAATTTCAAACATTTATAAAAATATAAAAATATCTATTAGCACAAATAATAAATTAAAAATCTTTTGCCAATATGTTCACCTTATATTTTCAATAATTTTCATCTCGGTACTCTGGCAACATGGTTGTCGTCGACCCCGATCACTGGCAATTCGTTGATCCACATTTTAAATTTTCCACATACACATTCATAAAGTTTCCTACCTAGAGGTCTCCTTTCCACAAGAAAATAATTTCTTTAATTCAAAAATCGTACAGTCCATCACCATCCGAGTCAACCCAGTTATATCCAAAATCAACCGAGTCTCCTGCATTTATATTTTATGCACTCACATTCAACTTTTGAATGGCATTCATATTTTATGCACTCCCCTGCATTAAAATTTGCTATTATTTTCTTTAGACACTGGTTTGAACGCCTCTGGATTTTTTGAGCAAGATTATCCAGAAAACCCGATAGAGTTTGAGTCAATCCCTGAAGAAGGAAGGTTTCCTATCCTTTGATGCAATTTGATTCTCCTAATTCTTGTTATTTATTAATTTACTCCCTCCATCCAAATATGATAGGCATATTTCCAAAAAAAAAAAGTTTCCAATAATGATAGGCATATTTGGTTTGAAGCTTCGTACGTCTCACTGCTGCTACCCGTAGTCTCGTACGTCTCGCCAACGACTGTTCGTAAAACGGGAAAAAGCAAGGCTTAATTACATGCAAGGATTAATTACGTGCATTTGCTTCTCACGATACATGCAATCCCAGTCGTCAACTATTCTTTTCCTGCAGCTACCTAGCCAACCATCGTCTTCCTTCTTGCATTTTCTGTTCGTTGAACTGCCGGCGGCCGTGCTGCACAGAGTTAGCTCTAGGGTTCTAGGCGATGGATGAATCGCTGATCCGTGGAGTCAACTGGGTGCCGGATAGCGGCGACGGCGCTGAAGAATCCGACGAGCCTAGGTACGTGATGGATTCATTAGCCGGCGATACTGAGGTGCCAGACTCTCTAGACGGCGCCGATGTTGTCCGTGCAGAAGATGGCACCTTGGAGGCGGAGGACGTCGCGCAAACCCTTCTGCAACTCGCGTCGAATGAGGTTAGCATCTTCGATACCCACAAGCAGCTACGCGAGGTCGCAGAGTTGATGCTGCCTATCTTGGTTCCTTGCTCTCATCTGCTTACCCTCCTCTGCTTGCTCATCACCACCTAAGCCTCCTTCTGAAATTTCGGGAGCTTCTCCATCTCCGGCTCCCTCTACTTGTTCATCACCAGCTAAGCCAGCATATGTGAAAACAGAAACGGTCAGTGATCACGCGCACGAAGAGATCAGTGGCACTATACCAAAAGAAACGAATTTAGAAGAAGTTACCTTCATCTCCATTATCCCAAACCATGTCATAATCAAGTTCATGTGCCGGACCATCCCAATCACCAATGAAATTCCAACTGATGGGAATGTTTGTCTATGTGTGCTGGCATTGGCATCTGCAATTTTTCGTTTTGCTTTTTTCTAAGAGCAGCTAAACCATGCATGGAGACTTTATATGAGTCATGGCACCGGTAACAAAACCAATTTGAAATTTGATTCTCAAAGATGAAACGCGGGCATGCAAAGAGCGGCATCTGCAAATTTTCGTTTGCCTTTTGCGCGGGCTGAAGGAGCTGCGTGGGCTGAAGGAGCTGCGCAAGCGCGGTTTTGATTCGTTTTTGCATGGCTATTAACTGAAGGAGCTGCGCGCACTCGGGATGAAGCAGGAAACGAGAAGACGCCTGCAATTAATGTGTGGATTACGTGGATTACTCAACTGGGTTTTCCTTGGTCACTGAGCCATCTAGAAATATGCCTATCATATTTGGATGGAGGGAGTATTGCATTACTTTATAGCTATTTACTTATGAAAGTTCCCTTATCTAGAATATATAATTCATCATTTTATGTAAAATAGATATTCCAAACCCCAATACCAAAAGCCCTCTTAAAATGGTTAAACCTTACACTAACCTAGAATAAGAAACCTAAATATGTGTATTTCAAAAGGTAGGATAGGAATCATTGTCCATACGATAAAGTGGTTCATTGATATGGAAATGAGCATAAAAAATGAAAATATGTAGGCTCAAGTCATAAGCAAGGTTACCATAATGACTTGTAGGGTGAGACATTGCTTTAGTGCTTTTGCAATGCTGGCATGGTGTCAGGACCCGGTCTAATTGACCGAATCCTAATTGTGCATACAGTACTAGTCCCAGAGGATCATGACTAGCATACACAATTCAACAATAATGGTACATTGCCTTCGAGTTACATTATTACAACATAGGGGATTAAGCGTCCCACAGGAAGTCACAACTTAATACATCAAGCACGGCACGCAGGCCAAGATACAGAGTTACACACATGGTAACGCAGGAGCCCAACATGGCACGATTTATTCTAGTAGCTAGACTATTCCACAGGCAAAGCGGCAGGCAGGACACAACCCTACTCCTCGTCCTCGAAGTCCTTTTCCTCCTCGTAGTTCGGGTCCTCCTCGGGTGGAGAGTCGTAGGGGGCCTCCTCGACTGTTGAAATTTTGGAAGAGGGGAAGGAGAAATAGGGGTGAGTACAAAGGTACTCAGTAAGTCGAGGATGTATGCAGATGGGGTTTAGTACAAATGGATGGCTTGGGTAGTTTTGCGAAAATGCGTTTTTGTCCTTTTCCTAGTTTTATAAAAGCACTTCTAAGAAAGTTGTAAACTCAGATATTTATCTTTTGGGGCTCATTCTCAAAATACTCTCGCCATTCGGCCATATGCCGTAGCGAGTTTCTTCCTCGGTCTCTTCCCGTTACGGGGAATAACTCGGAACAAAAGGGTAGGTCGAAACTGCGCAAGCAATTCATGATAGGCCGAACCCAATTCATGAGGCAAGCCGGTAGCACCTATCTCAAGATCAAAGCTCTTTCTCAACAACTTTTACTCAACTCAAATCCTTTTTGAAAACTCTCGATTTTTTTTGGAAAAGAAGATCTACCATATGAACAGTCCCTTCACATGCTCATAACCGCGAGCACGGCTACCATGATAGTTTTAACTCTGGAGAGTGGGTACGCTTTACCCTCGAGAGGCTACGCACCCAGAAGTGTTTCGCCACAAAGCCGTTAGATTAAAACACCAACGGCGACCGTCGGGAGTTTTCGCTAGGGTTTTTCGGCTAACAACTAGGCCCATCCCATAACGGGACTCGAGGTCGTACTGTATGGCTCAGTTCGTAGGTCCATAGAACGAGCAGTCCTTAAACTAGAAGAGAGACAATAATTTAGCCCTGTTTTTCTCAAAACGGTACCTTATTGCACCAAACCGGCAAAAGTCTCTCCCTAGTCGGAAAGTTTTTAGGGGAGAGAGATAAATTTATTTTTCACCCATGGCATCGCCCTCGATGCCTCAGTCTTTCGCAAAGAATTTTCTTAGACCTTTTTCAATCCTTTTCACTTCACACACTTTATTTTCACACACAAGAATTATTGCATCATTTCGATAATATTATTTTTGGCATTTTTCCTACAATCAATGGGAAGTATATATACACAAGACTAGTAGTGAGTCCTTATGGTTTAAACCTATCACTAGTCTTACCATGAATTTATTAGGATGTCACATAGTAGCTACTAACTACGATATTTTTAGTTTTAATCTAGCATGCAAGTTTCAATCTCTAATAAATCATTTTTAAAACAAAGCACAAGGCTCACAATATGATCAAGGAGACTTGCCTTGGTCAGAGGACGGGTAGGAGCAACTGACGGCGCTGAACGGGTCTAACGCTCCTCGAGCTCCTAACCACACGGACAGCACATACAAGATAATACAACCATCCATCAGACATGGAATATGTATGGAAATTTATATGCAATTTTGGTTTGAAAATCATGCACGAAATATGTATGAAAATTTGATGCATGCACAACTATTTTATATTTTTATTAAATTAAGTGTATGCATCAAAATAATATTTTTGATATTTTTCTAAGGTCTTTGGAAATCATTCGTTATTTGTTATTTAATGCAAAATGATTAGTTTAGTTTTTTATTATTACAGGTATTAATAGAAATAGAGAGTTATTGAATTTTGGATTATATTTATGTGTGCGCTTTGAACTCTGGAAAGCGTATTCTGCTCAAATACGTTTCCACTTACTCAAGGGCTAGCCATCCACACACTAGCACTAATCTCAAAGCATCTTCTTCAAGCTCTAGCCATATGCAAGCATGCACACAGCACGCACAGCACACAGTACACCATTGGAGCATACTGGAGCTCGGCTAGCCGGCTGTGGCGACCTCCGTTCGACAAACCGACTGCAAAAATGGATTTCTCTCGACTCAGCACTTCCAAAGGGACCTAAAGTTACGGTTTCGCCGACCGATTGGTTCCGGCGCCGACGCACGTATTTATACACAATCTATAGGACATGCTCTCAGCTTGCTCGCATGGCTTCCATGGGAGTTCTAGCTCAACATGGCACACGCAGGGGAGACTACGGCCACCCCGGGATCATCTTCCCATGCCCATGCGCACCTAGAAGTGTGCAGAGGCTTACCGAGGCGATGACGAGCTGAGCACTACGGCAGCGGCTTCCTTCTTGACTTGGTGGTTCTTCGGGCTCCTTCGGCGCTGCGGTAGGGAGGATGAAAGGAAGCGAGTGAGAAAGTGACTAAGGAATGGAGGAAGACCATAGGATTGAACAAAGCTCACCGGGGAGAAGTACAGAGCACGGCGCGGCGCAAGGCGAGAAGAAACTCGGTGCTCAGTGCTTAATTTATAGGCGGAGACGGCTCGATCGTAATCTCACCGGGAGCAACGATGGACAAGTGCTATTGCTCTACAGCGGCGGCGACACGAAGGCGCGGCCAGAGCACAGCGGCGAAGACGTGACGACGAGGCGTGGCCTTGGCGAAGTCAAATGTGCAGAGCGTGCGTGCACGGTGCAGACGAGCGTTGGGTGGAGTAACTCGCAAGCGACAGCAAAGTTATAAGGAGAGATAAGCTTGCGGTGCAGAGGTAGCACGGAGAGGACAAAGGGCTTCAGGCCCAACAGAGAGAAAAGATGAGGATTTAGTCTGCTTTCTTGCTCTTGTAAAAATTAATTAAAACTTCTTCTTGAATCTTAAATTATATAAATTAATTTACACAGCTGGTCAACAATGCTTAGAAGATGCTGAGTTAACATTAATAAAATTTAAAATGCACATATATTTTTATTTACCAAGTGAACAATTTAATTAATGATGCACTTATGACATGATGCAGATGACTATTAAATTATTTTAATGCCATGATTTTTAAAAAAATTAACGTGCCAAATTTGTGTTTAAAAATTTGGGATGTTACAGATATGCATGACCAATTGGTTGACATGGACCCCTTACCAAGTACTCTCTTCTAACAGCATCCCTAATGTTTATATGAAATGCATCAATTGGTTTCCGAAGCTCAGGATCTGCAACTGTGTCAGCCAGATTTAAGATCTAATACCACAAAGTCACGGGTAGGAGTTTCTTGAGTGTTACTAGTTCCAATTCCCTCTGTCGCAACGGTAGCTTCTTGATTGTTACTAGCACCAGTTCCTACTGTTTCTTGAAGATTTTCATTGGAACTTGGTTGTGGTGTAACTGGTGTTATTGTCGATTGATAAAAACATTCCAATGTTCGAGCTCTCCTCATCCTCTACCTTCTAATTTAAACAAGTTAAACCTATTGACATATCACATACACAAACAATCAAGCACAATCAATTCTCAGATCTGCAGGACAGAAGATTAGAAGAGAGAAGACAGAAGCAATGCTCACCAGCCTCACCTAGTCACCTCGCTCACTGCTCACTGGATGACTGGAGTACTGGATGGCGGACAGGAGGAGGCCGGCCGGGCTGGGCCACGGCACCACGCCACGGGGCCTAGGGCGCTGGGCGGCGTCGGGGCGGCGCCGGTGGCCTGCGGGCGCCGGCCACGAAGGGAGGCGGATCGGAGGGAGAGGGACCCGTGTCGGAGCTGGGGTGGGGCGGCATGTCGACATCGGGGCTGGGGGTGGGGGGTGTCGCCGGTCAGGGGCTCGGGGCGGCTAGGGCTAGGTGGGGGAGGGGGCGTCGGGCACACTCGGGGGCTGGGCCGACTGTTGGGGGTTCTTGCTATGGGCCACGCCTTGGGCCGCGGCCTAGGTCCGCCCCTGGATGTGTGATTATATCTAACTCAGTCTGACAACCGTGCAACCATAGAAACGTTTCGGGTTTTTGACCTAAAGCTATGATACCACCTGTCAATCGGAATGTGTAACCAAACATCATATCTCTTATGTCCACATGCTAGATCCCGTAGACCGTGGAACGCACCAAATCCCAGCAATCCTCCAGACAATATCGTGCACACGGACATTAAAAAAAATGCCAAACCATCCGAGGTGTCATCTAGCTCTCCAGATTGTCCGACCATAACACCTGAACACACACCACTCTAAGTTGTGTAATATGTTTGTTTGTTTCGTGTTGTGGGGTTTGGCCCTTAGAAGGGTGTACGTGTTTCGTTCATTCGTTGTATGATTTGGTCATGGTGCTTGTAATGTTTATGGTGGCTGCGATTTTGCCGACCTCCCTACCCTATTCGGTAATGGAACTGATCTACCATGTGTCATAGTACTAGATATATAAACACACACACACGATGCCCCTATTCTACTCGTGCGTGGGTCGATTTGGGGACCGAACGAATCAGCCTTAAATGATTGGAGTTCGACTGTAATCCAAAGTAATTGAAATAACACATTTTAGCATTGAATCCAGTTTGCATGTGATCCACGTCTGACGGAAAAAAAAATCTCCTAAAATTATTGGATCATTAGCTAGTTAGCTACTCCATTCAAACATTTTTTTTTTATCTTTTTTGTCATAATTTCTTATTCGTAGATTTGATCGCCGAATGGTTTTCACTACCATATTACTAACATTTTTACAAATAAAACAAGGTCTCGGTCGCCATATAAATTCATTTTATTTTTTGATGCATCAATTTCAATACAGTTACCTTTTGTTATTGACATTACGACCCTATTCTTTTCGGCTTAAATTAAATTAAACGAAATAAAAAATTGTTATTTTTTACGAGTCAAACGATATATTTCTTTTTAATTATTTTTGTGGGTTTTAAATAGTTCTTTTTAGATTACTAAAATATTTTTTTATAAATTTTTGGACTCTACAAGATACCTCTCTCGATAGATCATAATTTTTTTAGATCAAAATTTTCAACAACTTTAAGTTGAAACGAACAAGACATGTTCCAAACCAAAATAAACCAGATACGAGTCAAACGATATATTTCTTTTTAATTATTTTTGTGGGTTTTAAATAGTTCTTTTTAGATTACTAAAATATTTTTTTATAAATTTTTGGACTCTACAAGATACCTCTCTCGATAGATCATAATTTTTTTAGATCAAAATTTTCAACAACTTTAAGTTGAAACGAACAAGACATGTTCCAAACCAAAATAAACCAGAAATATGGTTTCCAGTAGATTCCTTTACAATGCTTCCTAATAAATTGCTAAATCTCACAGCCTTCTCGTTTACCCAAAAAATCTTTCAAGGTTCCCTATGGCCTGTGGATTTCATCTTGCTCATCCAAGCGTCCATGTTTTCTCCTCCCTGTTAACACACTGCATCCTTCTCTCCTCAACTCACATTATCCGAGCAAGCATGTTTCAAAGAACAGTGAGGGGCGGGAGTTATAGGTAGCTAACTCCATTGTCCTCCCATCTCCTCCAAACAACCGCTCCCGTCTTCAACACTTTTGGCCTCGCGCTCACGAGGTCGTGCTAACAAGCAAGCTTGAGCTTTTCATAAGTTCAAGCTGAGTCTCCTTCCTAGTTACGGTGCTTCCACCGAGTGAGTTGAGTCAAATTAGGATCGGCAATGTGCTGCCTAAGACCAAGCTCAACTTGTTGGTGGCGCCCTTATTGTTGGGCAGTTAATTTTGTTGCCGTCTTTTAGGTATAAAAATAAGAAAACATGCATACTTTTCATCCTTTGTCTACTTAATTCTTTAAACTTGAAAATCACATAATTTGCTTATAAGCTTTACAAAATAGTGCAACTAACTCCTGGAGCAGTTTTGAAGTAAGAAAAATACCTCTGCTTCCTAATGGGGAGGTCAGGCTGAAGTGCGCAAAGCCACAAAATTTGAAGATGAGAAAATAACTCTAAACTTACTACTACAACTAAGACCGTCAGGAGGAAAGAGGATGGAATAATAATTACTATATGTTGGAACATATGGAAGAAGCGAAACGCGAGGATTTTCAGACATGAGGACTGTTGGCCTGACGACGTCATGGCCAAGATTAGGGGCGATCTTTTGGTAGCCTAGTGCGGTTCAGGACGCCTAATTGTTGTTGACGGTGGGGTGCTTTTGGCACCGAGCATTGTCAAGCTCTCTCTATAATTGTCTCCTCTTACTTTGAATGAAATTGGCACCTCGCCTTTCTTTCAAAAAAAAAAAAACTACTACAACTAAGTAGGATTACTATAACTCTAAGGTGCATCGTGCTTTTACCCGTAAATTTTCTCCATGAACGTATGGATCGAGGTGGAGACTTCTCTTTCCTCGGTCCCTGATAAAAGTCGTCGACGTGGAGACTAGCTGCTAAAGAAAACAGTTTTGCTCGAACCCAGTCGTCTGGGTTGCATCGCGTGCTCACCGACGACTAAGCCCGAACGAGGCGCGCGCATGACACAGGAGACTAGGCTCGAGCCACTCCCGAAAGAAAAAAGGACTTCATGAAGACGGTGCTAGATGCTCCAGTCTCCCCTTTCACGGCTCCATCCTCTCTCATCCCATGCTCATACCATGCATACGTTTCGTTTTTGTGCAGAGGCCCAGCTCTTCAGCCAGTATCGTTGGTCGATGGCCATGTGCGCGCATCATCCTACTCGGCGGCTTGGCTCTTCGCCTCGCTCGCAAGCCAATAAGCCGGGGGCAAGGACACCGTGCCTCGGCGTCAGCGCTAAGCAAGGAACTGTCCTACTGGCAGTCTGGCGCACGCCTCGCACCTCCTACGCCGTGGCGCGGCCGAAGATACAAAGACGCCGGCGCGATCGGGATGGCAAGGCAGCCGCAGCACGGCGGCCATCTATGCGCACGGGCACGGCGGCGCCTCTCCTGCTCGGCGCGCGCAGCGCCTCCTCCATGCGGCCGCCGTTCGGGGTCCGCGGCCTGCGGCGCATGTCCGTGGCCCTCGCCGCGGTGAACGTGGCCGCCGCGGCGGCCGGGGCGGCGGCCGAGGTCGCCGGCGTGGCGGGGCGGTGCGGGCGGAGGGAGGCGGCCGCGGTCGGGGCGGTGGCCGCGCTGGCGGCGGTGAGGATCGCGGCCATGGTCGGCACGGCGCGAGGGCAGGAGGTGACCGCGGTCGCCATCGCCTCCGACGCCGCCGCCGGCGGCGGCGAGGGGCGCCCGACGCGGGACTTCGCCAAGCGGGAGACAAGGGTACGTTATTACGTATAACGTACGTATGCACGCACGCATGCCGTCGTCGCGCGTGACTGCGTGAGGCTTTTGATGAGGACACGAAGTGCGCGCGTTCTTGGTATAAGTGTATAACCTTGCACCGTAGTAGCCCAGCTAATACTCCTATCCTATATGCTGCATTTTCTTCGAGACGAGGGGAGAGCTCGAGAAGCAACGGGAATTGAGAGGTCGTTAATCAACATCGCCAAAGACCAAAGCCAACCACGAGAGAACAGGAGCTGTACACAGCACACGTCATTTTTTTTCCTCGCTGCTACTATACTGCTCGCGTCGTGGCTCAAGCAGCCATGCGTCATGCGTGAGCGAACTTGTCTCATTTTATGACTTGCTTGACAGGGGTTAGCAAGAAGGAAAAATATCGATTCGATGCTCAACTATACCCGTCTGTTTAAATTGATCCCTAAACCCAAAACCATTCCTTTGATCATTCTTCTAATTATCAAAATCAGAGTCGACGATCAAAAGAATGGTACACAGATGTGGCATGGTATTGCTAACTTGGCGACTGACATGGCTACCATATCATCCCTTCATCTCTCTGATCACTCCCCTTAAATCTCTTCTCTCACATGTCTTAATCGCTCTCTCGATATCAATGGCCATCTCAATGAGCTTAGCGGCGGCCACCAATCATGCCATGCGACGTCATCGAAGTGATGCAGTCCAAAAGGGGTGTCATCCACGTCGTCAAAACTCAAAAATTGGTGGAACCGGCGCCGACACTGACAAATGGGCGGAGTGTGCTCCGAGGGTTCGCCGCCTCCACTCTCCAGATGCACCGCCTACTTGCTGTCAAGGTTGACAACGACGATGATGTGTTGGCCACCACTACTCACGAAAGGAATGGGAGACACTTGTGCACGCCAGAAGGACGATGTCGTCGTAGCAGAAGTCTGCGCTACGTAGTTGGTGTTTGGTGCATGCCGCCAATAAGGTGGTGGCACTGGCCTCCTCCAAATAACAAATCCCTCCTAAAATGAATATGATCGTTAAATCCCAAAAAACTAAGGAGGGGTTATGTTATTTCATCAAAGAATCGGAGAATATAACCCGCACATGCTTATAAAGTAGTCAATACAATAAATGTTCAAAACCCATCTATCACATCAAGAGGTCACCATTGAGGGGCTGCTCCGAAGAGATCACCACAAAAGAAAAAGGATCAAATTAACGTCTTAGAGAAGTGCGAGGGATCAACCTCTCTAAGCAAAACACACATTGTTGGGACAAAAGTGTCCCATCTAGCCATAGGTTGGGGAAGCAATGAAAATGGTATATCACCAAGTCTTGTTTGATTAGCGATCATGAGTGATAGTCACACCTCATATATCAAAAGCATGATTTGCCACAAAAAAGCTAGATAGCAAATTAATGGCCCATCATAGACAAGATGTGACTAAAAAATAGCCTACCACAACCTAAGGGCCTATTTGGATGCATGACTAAGAATGCCAATCCAAACTTTAGTCATATCACAAAATGTTAGGTATGTGTTTGGTTCAAAGTCACAAGTATGATCCTGGTCACTTTTCCTTAGCTCCTTGGCTAATATCTTATCCACTCATTTTCTTACCTCACTTTGCCAAACTTATGACCACACATATTTTCAGGCATGCCACACTTTAATTAGCTAATTTAGTTGTGACATTCTTAGCATGAATCAAATATGCCCTTAAACATTTGGCTTGCCAATAATGTGGCAAAGAAATAAATAACTACCACATAATGTAGTTTGGTTTGGCAAAGTAAGGAAGCAAACCAAATATATCCAAATTAAATTCACCAGAAAACACATGCTATAAAGATTTAAAGGCAAATATATCCAAGGGGAGTAGGTTGATAGGGAGAACAAATGGAGTTCACGAGCTGAGATTTTATGCTTTTCAATTGAGATTGGAAATCCACAAACTGGTTTTAGAAAATGTTGTGCTCCAGATAAGCCATTAGACGATAATGCGTCTCAATGTTCCATTTTGGACCCTCCTTTGCAAATTCATTCCTTTCAACTCTAATATCGTGTTTTCAATGAATTTTATTTGGTTGGTTGTATATAACATTCCAATCAATACTTCCTTCAAATTAGTGTAAAATTGTTATTGGTTGGACCGATGGTATTTACCGACCCAAGCTAGTCAACACATTTTTTATTTGTACTTTTGATTGAATAATTAACATTTTTTTCTTTTTATTTAAGTACAATTTTTTTTTTCTAGCATGGAATTTTTTTAAAAAAATTTCTTTGAATGAACACCGATGCTCCCACTTCTCGCATCTCACCGACCATTGGATTGTCGATTCACAGATACCTGAGGCTCGTTAGCTCATGATTCACAAGTAACTAGAACTTAACTCATTTGCAAACGAGCACGAGATGGCTCGATTCCCGATTTGTGTCTAAAAATAAGTCTAAGTTGAGCTAGACACAACTCGGTCATGACTCATTTAAAAAGATGCCTATCACAATCCTTGATCTGTATCTTCTAGCTTCAAATTAGTTATCCTTTTGTGACCTCGATATCCTACTTTAGACATTCTAGCACCTTGCCACAACGAGGGCTCCCTATGACCCATCCCCTTTGGCCCTCCTGCCCTCCCCCGTGTCATGATCTTCTCCTTAAGTTTTCTAGCATTGATGCTATCAAAGGGTGCATTGCGATGCTCCCTCCACCTTCCTCCAATTTTCCTTGCGTAAGAAAGGCTCCAAAGAGGCAACAATGTTGTATATCTTACACCATCAGGTGAAAGACACCAAGAAGAAAGCACCACCCATCTTGCCCCCCCTCTTTGGTGATCATTGCTTTGTAGCTCCACTACCCTCTCTAGATTTGGTCACCCTAGATCTAGTGGTATGGACATTATCCGTCTCTCACTTTCAATAACTACATTATTGGTGGTTGCACATGACAATAAAGGTGGTCAAGCGTTGGTTTGTTCGTTCATACAGGAAAGAGTTAGGGGCACGAACAGTATAACTACAGTTAGCACCAAGCTAACTAGTTCTCATGAGGTACCTTTCCACGAACCTGAATTGAGACTCTTTCAAGTTTGGTCATCAAACCGAGCCAAGCTCGAGACCAAGTTAAGGGTCTATTCTCGTCAGCTAATTTGGCTATTTATTTATCTTTGCTTATTTTAAAGTAATTTGATTTTTTAAATCCGTCCTTTTCTGTATCAAAGATTTTTTTAAAAAAATCTAAAACACAAGTCAAACAAAATGCACTCGGTTTTTGATTTTATCTTAAAAAACTCATATTTAGTAAATAAGTCGTATAAGCAAGTACTACTACACTCGAGCACTCGCTCCATTCTTATATATGGATCAATATTTCCTACCTTTTGGTGCATCTAGCCTAATAGAAGAACGTAGACATTTGTTCATAAAATAGGATATACTAACTATACTAGTCGCTATAGATGGTCAAACGGGCGGCCCGACGCGGCCCGACCCGATAGCCTGCCAAGTCGTGTCGGGCCGGCCTCAGGCACAATAGGCTAGATGGGCCACGATGGCCCCATTTAACAAATGGTTAAGAAAATATGCTAAAAATAAGCAAAAATAGGCGCCCCGGCTCGACCCGATAGCCCGCCAAGCCATGCCGGGGCTAGATGGGCCACGATGGCCTATTTAACAATGGCTAAGGAAATATGCTCAAAATAAGCAAAAATGGGGCCACCAAACTTTGAACCTAAGATCAAATACTTGTTTCCATCTCTGATAGCCAGTAGGATGTTTATTCTAATATACATACTATTAAATGAAAACAAAACAAAAACTAATCGTGTCGTGCCCATGCCCGTCACAGGCCTAGCCTTCCAAACACGGCACGCCGACTGGGCCGTGCTGGCCTGAGCCGTATCTATATCGTGTCATGCATTGCTTTAAGCTAAGCCAAAATATCGTACCTCACGCCGATGCATTTGGCCATTCCTATCGGGCCGGCTGCTCAGGGTCTGGGCCGCGACTGTGAATCCCAATCGACGGCTACGGAAAAGAAATCTGAACCAGCTGCCACCTGACAGTCAGCAATCACCAGCTCGACCTCGGCAATAACAGCAGGCGGGCGCCTCCCCCGTCCGACGTCGGTCTCTTCTCAGGCTCTCAGCGCACCCACCACCTCCTGCCCTCCCGGTTTCTATTTCCGCGCCCGCCTCCAACCACCTGCGTCCCCCCGCTTTCCATGGCCGCCGCGGCCGGATGATGCCCAGAAAGCCACTCCTCCCCACCCGCGGGCCCACCACCCCTGCAGCCCCGCTCCTCCTCCCCCTCCGCCGCCTCTTCCCCCTCCCCCGCCGCCGCGCGCGCTCCTCGCCGCGCCCTGCCCGACGGAGGGCCGCCATGGCCCTCGCCGGCGACCCCCTGGCCGGGGCGGGGGCGGCGACCGGCGGGGCCGTCTACTTCCGGATCGGCATGGTGCGGGTGGTCTCGTTCCTCCTGGGGGGGCTCAACCTCGCCTTGCTGCTGCTCGGGCTCTACCTCATCGACGCCGTGCTTCCGCGGGGCTGCGGCGGCTGGGGGGTGGCGCTCGCCGCCGTGCCCGCGCTGGCGGGGGTCCGGGTGCCCGGCATGTTCGGCGCTGCGCGCGCGCAGCACGCTACGGCGGACGCCATTGCTAGGCGCCACCTCGACGAGGGCGCTGCCTCCGTCGCCGCTGACGCCGTTGCGCGCCACGAGATCAGGGTGAGGGCTCCAGTTGCTGGTTAGGTTAGTTAGATCACTTTTTGGTTGGTGCTTGCGGTGGTTGGGTTTGCTTCGTTACTAAGTTGTTTCGAAAGAGATTTGCAATTTAGCCTAGATTTTGATTGGTTTCAACACAAACACATAAGAGTGGTTTGGATTCAGGGTAATTTGAGCTGGTGTGAGTTCCTTTCATCGTTGATAAGAATTGGCTTCATTTTTTTAGTTTGGATGCAATTGTGGTTTATTTGTTTGAAGATATCAGCTGCCAATGCTTCTATGATGCTGCAACATGTGACCTTAGTGAGCTCACAGTGTGGAATTCTTCTAGTGATGAAAACCGGACGCTGAGGTTGTGCGGATAGATTGAGTCTACAGCTTAATTTGATTCACATAGTAGAACTGATGTGGCTAAGGCGTAAGCACTACGAGATGGCTTATTGTTGCTGTCTACTGTACATCCTTTAGTTAGAAATTAGCTGTCTCATTAATTGAAGTTGTTTTACCTGAAACAACACACATTAATAGCATTGACAATCTTGAAAATATTCTTCTTCATGTATCCATAAGGATTGTAGTTTCCAAGTCTGTAGCTGAATTCAAGTGCACAACAGTATGCAGATTTATTTGTCATTTCAATCTTGGTAATGCTGATCTTTTAGATCATCCATGTCTAGGTTGAGCACTAAATTTAGTGTTAGCTCATTGCCAATGGACCACTACATTTGATTGGCAACTGGAATTGTTGTAATCCCTAATGTCTATTTGGTTTGCTAACATTTCGCTAGTTTGCTTCTATTGCTCTGTTAGATAGGTAGTATATGTGTTTTTTATTGCATGAACTGTAAATTAACCTCATCTGTCAATATGTTTTGTAGCATAATTCACTTTTAGTTGTATTGTTAACAATGCTATTCAGTCAAACTCTTCCATGGAAATTCCCTGTTGAGACACATGAAGAAATCTTGAAGTAGTTGATATTCATATTTATAATGCATTCTGCCAAGACAATAAGAAGGGACAAAATAGGAGGACAAAATCAATTGAGATTTGAAAAACAAAAGTAAAGCAGGATATTACAGGGTTTGAAAATCTGTTAAACAGCTATTAAATTAAAATGAGATCTGAGCAGAGTATAATTCTACTGATTTACATATTACTATTTTTTTGTGCTAAACAGGTGAGGTATAAACGCTGGTTATGGTGGACTAGATTCGGTGTGGCAGTTGGTGCATTGCAGTTGGTTGGGGCAATTTATCTCATGTTTGTCATTGTGAGAGATCTTTCAAGCGAAAGAATATCCAGTTCCTGTTTCTTTGGTATGTTTGAGTTGTCTGCTATCACAAATCAGTTGTATATTGTCGGTTTGGGTCTAGCTCGTTATAGGCCTTTGTTTGTTGTAAAGTCATTGCCAAGTAAACTTCATGCATACAATGCATTTGTTCAGAATATTTTTTGCAGAGATTCCATTTGAAATCTTATTGTTAAATTGCGCAAGAGCATGACAGCTACTCGTATTTTGTGCACTTTTCACATTTAGTGTACTGAAATTAATACATTCAAGGGGGTCTCACATTTTGTTCTCTGCCTACTTGCCCTAGATTCTACATGTTTATATTGTGCTCCAATAATTTGTCCTCCTTGCTTGTAATCTAGGACAGGATGAAGCTGATCGAGTCTCGAGGCGAGCACTGATTGCTCTATTTCTTATCCTTTCCTGGGTTGTGGTCATTGTCCAATGTTTCACGGGTTCTGATATATTGAGATGGCGATCATTTTATGCAACACATGATATGGCATGGAAAGCTCATTACAGGGAAGTGTTTGATCATGGAATTCGAGAAGCGTTATGCTGCCTAGGACGTGCAAAGTATCTGTAGGTCCCTATCCAGTCATTTTATTTACCTGTGAAGTTTCAATATTGATCTAGACAGCTGTCTTATGTACTATTTTAGAACCGTACTGGAAGAAGACGAGGTCTATTCTGTGGCAAGACTTCTGGGTGATTTGGTTGCATATCGTGCTTCTGGGACTGGCCATTTGGAATTCTTAGCAGGTTGGCTTTCTGTTTCAGTGTATATCAAATATTTTGAGTGCCCTATTTGAATTATGTAATCATGTAAAATTGCAACTGTTCTAAAATCTTGTTATGTACCTCCCCAAAGATGTGCATAGCAATATTAGTCCTTTATCTTCAGTAAAGAACAATTAAGTTCTACCAGGCTCACCTGTACCATACCAGACTCCCAGAATATACTTTACATTTTAGTTATCACCTGTTTCCTATACTTTAAAGTTTGTACAGTCTGTGCACTCCTCCCTCAGAAACATGACTTCTGCCAAAACAAAACCACAAAATAACTTAACATCTCTATTTTATATCCTTTGACATAAATAATAAGAGGGAATGTTTCTGATTAGTAATTGTAGCTTACTTGTCCAATCAAATATTAGACTGTAGCTGTTTAGTTCAGATCAGGACAGCTTATCAGATTTAGAAAACATATATGATATGTTGTGCTAGCAGATATTTAAATACACTAAAAGATAGCTAGCCTTAGTGCAATTTACTTGATTGCAAATGCAAAAAATTGACTGTGGGCTTGTGGCCAAGGTTCCAAAAAGATTACCAGAAGCAGAATACTGCTCAGATTGGAGTTACACAGACCCTTATTGCTTTTTAATTCAAGTAGTTGCCTCCTACACAGGTTTGGTTGTGCAGCTCCTTTGCTATTATCTACGAATAGTTTTGAGTCCAAAATGACTGGGATTTACCCCTACTATTGTATTCTGTGCTACTTTGAAGAGTCACTACGCTAAAAAATACATCATGATGATATTTGAATTATTGATTGAAAAGCGCAGGTTGGTTCCATGACAAGATAGTGTGCTTTGGGAATTGTCATTGCCTTTGTCGTGAATTGCTGTTATTATGAGTGCATTAACATCGTAATAAGGATCTCTTCATGGTATGTGTTGTAGGGCTTGCTCTACTGCAGAAGCATGGGAATATGCCTGATTTGCAAACTAACCTTGTGGAGGCACCTCATAAACTTATGAAAGAAGCTGCTATGCTCCATCCATTCGCTGAGGCATGCTACACGGTTAGCCACTATCTAACTGGGACATAATTTCTATGCCTGCCTGCTTTATGATTGCACTTGACAAGGTCTTATTCCAGGGGCCACTTCTTGATTTTGGAAGAAATCCTATTTTGTTTCCCTGTGCATGGGTTTATAGACAAGGTGTTTTAACTCCATGGACACGCAGAAGGTATCTACGGAGTCTCTTCTAAGTTCTCTATTCATTTGCAAGCCTCACTTTTTATTTGATAGTGCTATTATTTTATTCCAGCTCAGCCAGAAGTCTTGTTCTTGAAATAAATGGCTTAGTGAATTAAGCTAATTTGAATTTAAATCTGCTTAATCCACCTTCTACTGAAGTAGAATCTTGTTACACACTTCCACTTTGTTGCATGATTTGTTGATCGGTGGTGTTTTCTTTATTTATGCACTGGAGGAAACTATTTTATTGGGAAAAAGTTGAGCACCTTATGATGTTCTTTCCTTACTTAACAATTACATATTAATCTTCATTCAGGCGCCCTGCACTTGATGGTGATAACTGGTGGCGAGGTCATGCTGCAGCTTTCCTTAGATTTGTTAACATACCACCTAAAGCACTTGTTCGAGGTCGAGTTTGTCAGGTAAAACATTTTTTTAATAACATTGGAGTCATATGTGTACTAAAGTGGGATAATATAATTCTTTTCAATCATCTACAAACAACACTTCAAGGAGCATTGTTACATATTGTATGTTTTCTTTTCACCTTCTTTAATTTTAATATCATTTAGTTGGCCTTTGGTAGCCTGTTTGTGATTCTTCCTGTAGCCTAAGTGCCTAATGATACATTTTTTCATAAGGTATCTGGTGGGTTGCTAATGACCTAAGAACTCATCACCTCGTTTGATTTTAATATCATTTAGCTGACCTTTTGTAGCCCGTTTGTGATTCTTCCTGTAGCCTAAGTGCCTAATGATACATTTTTTCGTAAGGTATCTGGTGGGGTGCTAATGACTTAAGAACTCATCTTTTGAAACTGCACTAATGAAGTGGGATAGTGTAATTTTTTCAACCTTTTACAGACAACACTTTAACGGGTATTTGCATCACATTGTATGTTTTCTTTGCTGGCACTTCCTTTAATTTTAATATCATTTACCTGACCTTTGGTAACCAAATTTTGGATTCTTCTAGACTAATGATACTTATTGTTCGTAAGATATTTGGTGGATTGGTTAACGACTCGAACTCATCCTTTAGTTGGTTTGGATGAGATGATTTAGAAGCTGTTTTTTAGGATGGGATGGAAGATTCCTTATTCATGCATTTGGTTAGTGGGATGGGATATCGATGAGATTGTACATCACGGTTAAGATTTAGAAAATGTTTCCATGTTTGTGCTATACGGCTTGTCTCAAGCTTTTTGGTTGAAAGATCCTATACAACTTTTGTTCCATCCTAATTCATCCCATCCCATTCCACCTCGTAAGTCGTACCATCAACCAAACACACCCTAATAGAACCTGGTAATATATGTCAACTTAACTGCCAGAGTAGCTGAGAACCTGGTAGTGCTGTGGGTGATCCATTGTGTTTGCCTTCCTTTGTTGATTGTGTCGTAATATTAAATCTGCGCTCAGTTTAAGGAATGCATTGCACTGTGGCACAGTTTAAAACTTGTTTATAGCAACTAACTGGTTGATATCTTTATGAGAATCTGATGATCTCATTTATCAATCGATGCAGAGCAAGCGTGAAGCTGCTTACTTTGTTGTGGTCCTTCATGACAAAAATACTGTTGTTATTGCGGTTCGTGGGACAGAGACACCGGAGGATCTCATAACTGATGGTTTATGCAGGGAATGTGCTTTTACTATGGAAGATTTGGATGGACTTGTAAAGTAATTCCCTCTTTATAGTCATCTTTTCTGTTTTTACTCAATTTCTATTTCTACTGTTGAAACTAACTTGTTTACATGGACCCTATGATCCTTTTTTCTTCAGTAGCGAACGATTACCTGCAACTACGAGAGAAAGAGTTATTTCTACATTTCCACATTATGGACATGGTGGAATTGTAGAGTCCGCTAGGGAGCTTTTCATGCAACTCAATGACTACACAGGAGGTTTGACTTTTCACACGATGTTTTTTGTTTGATTTAGCTAGTCGATTCTAATTGTGGTATGTGGAATGGTTTACTAGTGATTATGGCCTCTTTCTGTAAACACCCTGTGTGCTGCATATTCCAAAATGTTTTTGCTGTATTAGCTGCTGAATTTAGTGCTGACACGCAAGTGTGCTGCTATCTTTGAAGTTATGCCATCAAACTGTTACTGATTAGCACATCAGTTGTCAGGGCTATTTTAATACTGTTTGTTGTTGTTGTTTTTTTTTTGTCTTTTTCATTATTTGGTTTGGTTTGTAACTGTGATAAACGTCCTATTATGTTCAACTATGTTTTTAGTAAACTATCACCCATAATATCAGAGGACTGGGTGCAATACACCTATTATTATGATTGATGATTATATTATATCATAAACATATATGACTAATCAATTATCTGTCTCTTACCATATGCCAACTTAGAGAGCTTGTCCTCCAGAAGACTTGGATTTCTTTCTACGCTTGTTGGGGAGGGCAGTGAATGCCATGGATACAAAATTCGTATTGTTGGACATTCTTTAGGAGGTGCTGTTGCTACAGTCCTAGGAATGATGGTAAACCATGTTGAACCCTCACTTGAATTTTGAGCACATTCTTTCTCAATTATATCCCTTTTGCATCCCTTGTTCTTTTTTCCTTTTTTTCCTATTTATGTGTGTTCTGGTGCACTATTTTAAAATGGGCCTTGGTTAGGGCTGACTTGTTCTAATTTGTTACCTGTGGATGCTGATTAGTGTTGTCTGGAGTATTCAGTATCAACAGTTCTTTATAGTTTAATTTGTTCTTGGGCAGCTTTTTGGCAGATACCCAGATGTGCATGTATATGCTTACGGACCGCTTCCTTGTGTGGACTTTGTAATAGCTGAAGCCTGTTCACAGTTTGTTACCACGTAAGAATAAACTTATACCTTTTCACAATATATTTTTATTATCGACTGAGCTTAATTTTTTTGTGCTCACTGTTCAGTCCTTGTTGAATGTTATCTTTGACCCACATTCCATCTTCCTATGCAGCATTGTGTGCAACGATGAATTCTCTTCTCGCCTTTCAATCAACTCAATTCTCAGGCTACGATCTGCTGCAATAAGTGCTCTTTCAGATAACTCTCCAGCTGATACGGCAATGATACAAAAACTTGCTCGCAGAATTTTGCATGTGAACAAGTATCATGAGAATGGCTCTGATGGTGAGATTATTGAGGACTACATTGATAATCGTAGGACATCAGCTAGGCACACACTTGAAGGAAATTCTTTTACCTTCTCTTCTGTTTTTTTATGAACATACAAGAAATTGTCCACTCGAATCAATCTCAAAATATGATTAGGCTTTTCTACAATTGCCTTTCTGATTTTTCTATTTTCCTTGATATAGGGGGGGAAGTACCTAATGAAAGACGGTCTCCACAGCAGGATTCGTTATGTAATACCGAGACAGACCTCCAAGATTTGCAAAATGGCTTTGTTGGATATAATGGATCCAATTCATCCATAGATGAGCGCATGAGCTATAAAGGCCTACGCACTGATCAGGATGTTCGAATAATTCCACTTGATGGGTCTGATTCTGGTATGGAAGAGCATCAAACATCTTATAGGGAAATACCTGTGGAGCCTCCAGAGATGTTTCTTCCAGGCTTAATTATTCATATGGTGCGGCAAAGACGAAGTCTATTTCCTCTTTGGAAATGCTGGAACTTGCAGGAAACTGAACCACCATATAAAGCTATTTTGGCTAAAAGGGAGAATTTCAGGGATCTCGCTGTTACGCCTTCCATGTTTACTGATCATTTACCATGGAGGTAAAATTCAAATGATTATTATGCATAATACACATAGTACCATGCATTAACCTCGTAATTGATACATTTATTTTGTAACTGGTGCAGTTATCTTATCTATACTACATATTTTGGGGAAGTATATAGCATTCCTGTTTCTATTGAATTGTTTGGTAGAACTAGTAGCGATGTCCCATTTCTCTGATATCAAATATGCATATTTGTCTCTGAATATTAGATACAGGCGAAATTTATAGGCTATCTTAGTGGATTGTTTTTCAGTCTCACTCTCACCTCAGTTTGAGAACTTTCTGTAAGAGGTTGGAGCGTGTTAGGATCAGAAGTAATAACTTCAACAACTGTTGACAATGGAAATACATGGCTTTGCTTGTAGGCTTGTAGTTGGAGCACACTGCACACTTGTCCTTAGATACATAAAAATGTTGCAAACTTAGCTGCCATGCATTCGATTTCTTCAACAACTGTCCTAATGACTTTTGCTTTTGAAATTTTATAGGTGTCAGTATGCTATGCAAAAAATTCTGGAAGCGCAGACCTCACAGGGTTGCACTAATTCCGATTCACCCGTACAACATTTGGTGTGACCAGGATTAATTGTCCATCCACGTTCAGCTGAAAGCAAGCGGAGATATAAAAAGTGTTGAGTACCACTCTTAGCAGGATGATTCAATACTCTGAAGGAGCAAATCGCCCCATGCGGCAAGCATATCATGCAGCTTTATCTATAACACAGTAGAGCTCCAGTGACGAACTGACGATGCCTCTACATTCGGCTGAGCTCTGACTCAAAAGGAAATCTGCCAGACCGCTTAGGATGACTTGAATGTATAGGCATACAGCAAATCAACGATATCTTCTTCCTTCCATATATACAACCTGGCAATGTCCTGCGCGTGTGCATTGATCGCTGATGCAGCATACCCATGTCAAATGTCAGTAACCGTTTGCTCTCATTCATTGTTCTGCAGCTATGCCCGCTAGTTCTTCTTTATATATACATATATAAAAAGAAATTCATTCATGCCAAGACAACATGATGTACATAGTCACACATCATAGTTAGGTAAAAAACTGACTGACCCATAAGTGACAGTCACAATGTAATTACTTAAAGACAGAATAATGAAAGATGCTACATGAGTTGTTCTGTTCTCTAGGCTCTAGCATTTGCTTGCCCATTTACATTTGCAGCACGCAGATTTGCAGATGGCGTTGCTACTCCTGAATATAAAGGACGTGGGGGCCGTCCGACGGGCGTGTCCGGGCTTCGGACACGCTCCCGTCCAACACCTAGCGCTGGCCGTCCAAATGTTACATCTTTAGAAAAAAATTTATTATTTTTGTTTCGCCGTGTAAAAAAATGAATAAATCAATAAAAATAGAATATTCTCTAATCAGTGTCAGCTCCACCACATGTATTTTATTCGAATTGATATGACCAATATTTATTTTTATAAACGTTTTTTAAAAGAAAACCTAGATATATAAATGTTGTATATCAATCCAAAACATATATGTGGCAATGAACATGCATTAGAGAATATTTCTATTTTTAATTATTTTTTAAATTATTTTACATGACGAAACAAATAAAAATATTTTTTTTCAAGATGTTACGCGCTGGGCGTCGGACGGCCCCTGTATGAATATAAACTAGGCACGACGCGCGTGCCTGGAGCGGGAAAAAGCGAAGCGCGCGGCGGGGGAAAAAGCCAAGCGCGGGGCGCGCGCGACGCAGGGAAAAATTGGTGGAAAAAGAAGCGTAGGCGGGATTCGATTCGCGAGCTCCCAGGTGAAAAAACGAACCAGCTAGCCAACCCAGCAAAGCTCCTGCGGTGCTTATATTTGCGCGGAAAAAATCATTTTATACATAAAAAAGTAACGGACGGTCGGATCTACCAGACGCGCGCCATCGGACGGCCGCGCGCGACAGGCGACGTGGGCTGTGCGGGGCAGAGAAGCGCCACGTGGCGAGGTGGAGAGGGCTCAGCTCGGATTTGTACTATTTACTAGCCGCGACGTGCGCACCTGGTGCGCCGAGCCTCACGACGCGGGGAAAAATCGGTGGGAAAAGAAGCGTAGGCGGGATTCAATCCGCGAGCTCCCAGGTGAAAAAACGAACCAGCTAGCCAACCTAGCAAAGCTCATACGGTGCTTATATTTGCGCGGAAAAAATCGTTTTATATGTAAAAAAAAGTAACGGACAGCCGGATCTACCAGACGCACGCCATCGGACGGTCGCGCGACAGGCGACGTGGGCTGTGCGGGGCAGAGAAGCGCCACATGGCGAGGTGAAGAGGGCTCAGCTCGGATTTGTACTATTTATTGATATTTATAGATGCTGCATTGATCTGCCATGTTTATGTGCTGGCGCCTGGTGCAATGCGAGTGATCAGTGATACGACTAGGCCACAGCATACCAACATGGAAGATGTAACTATTTCATCGCACGTCTTGTTTCAACTAGGGCTGGAACTTTAGCTCGAAGCTCAATAAAAGCTCAGCTCGTGCTCGATAAAAGCTCGGTGAAAGCTCGTGAGCTACTCGGACTCGACTCGGTAAAAGTTCGGCTCATTTGTAAATGAGCACGAGCCGAGCCTCATTTTCAGCTTGTGGCCATTAGCGAGCGACTCATTTTGGCTCGTTTACATGCTACCGCTATTTATTTCATCTCTTAACCATTAAAAAATAACATATTCTACTGCCAAAAGGCCCATAAAATAGCCAAAAACCCAAATATGCATGCACAAGTTATTTTGATATTCATATGTACAATGCTAATTTATATTTTGTAATGTTTAATGCCTTAAAAGGTTGGGGGACTAGTATTTTCCCTGGCTCGCGAGCTTCCAACGAGCCGAGTGGAACCCATTTTCCATCTCGGACACCCTGCCGAGCTCGGGTCGACTCGGCTCGGTAACGAAGCGAGTCGAGCCGAGCCGGAGGCTGGCTCGCTCGAGATCGGCTCGTTTTTACCCCTAGTTCCAACACGCACAGTGTGCGTGCGTACCATGTTGCTTTTGCACTATCGTGCTATTCTCTAGACACCCCATTACCGTTCAGTTGACCGGAACAATGGTTGTTAGGCTAGTAAATGCTCACGCTTTTTCTTTCACCCCAACCCCTGAGCCTGACTCATGGAAGCGGGAAGCACATGCAGCCAGACCATGACCTGCCTCTGCGTTGCTTGATGGAACGACCTGGTTTACATGGTTATTACATGGAAGTATGGAACTTGTGCATGCATGGTACCCATAACCCATATGGCTTAGTTTAAATGGGCCGTGCCAATGGGCAATGGCATTTTGCATCAGGGGATAATAAAGGAGCACAGATAGCGGTAGGGACAAACATCCACCGGAACGACGTTCCGACCGGCACCGATTGGAGCGACCATCCCCAGCTAGCTGCAAGCTGCCAACACGTACAAAGAGCGTACAATGCGTGATCGATGCGTCTGCTTCTGCTGTTCTGCATGCAAGCATGGATCCCCATTCCCGAGGGCCACGGTCTGATCGTACTTGGAGAGTGGAGACACTCTCCACTTTGACAAGCTAGGTGTTGAGCTTAGTGCCCAGTAGTGTAGGGACGTACGGTGCTGCACTCGGGGAGAGGTCACGTTGGAATCAGCGACCAGCGTCCACCCAAGGGCAAGGGCATCTCAGCTCAGCTCATCTCATCTCCAGCCCCAAAGATGGGCGTCCGGACACTGATCACGGGGGGACCACGCCTACCAACCAATCAACCCAAACAGAAGGGTGGAGCAAAGCACGCATGCATACATTCCTCTCCCCCATTAACACCTCCAAAGTTGGAGCGGCGGCGCGGCGATGAATGGGCGCATATCATATCGATATATATCATGCACGCCACGCACGCATGGGCGCGCCGCACGCGTGATTCGTCCCCTGCCTCGCGCGGGCTGCGCCTAGGTACGTGTGGCGCGAATGACTCTCCCCGTGTTAGAAATTGATGAGTCGACGCGATCTACGAACAAAAAGTAGACACGATATTTGATTATGCAGTTGGACACACACGATGGTCTATATCTGCGCAGCAATCAATTAATGAGCGCATATCAATGTATCGAAAAAAGTGCATATTTGGTTCCTTGACTTTTGCTTTGGCTTAGTTTAGTCCTTGAAATCTAAAACTGTGTTAAAATAGCCTTCCAATTGTAGAAATCGGATACAATCAGTTGCTTGAAAAATAAATAGATGGTTTTTTGTGACATGGCAACAGACGTGACCAGTTTTGCTCACGTGGACAAACACAAGGAAAGATGTGGCGCACCCATGGATGCCATGCACTAATTTTTTAAAAAATCCTTTTTCATATACAGACCTCACATGTCATTTCTCTCCCCTCTCTCTCAATCCTTTCATCCCGTTGCCGTCGCCATTGTTTTGTCCTCCTACTCCAAACTAGTAGGAGAAGAACCCAACTCAGTATTCTTAAAAAAGAGGGAAGTAGAACCAAGTCAAGATGACATGGGTCGCCCCTTCTTCTTGTGCCAAAGATCTTACCCTTTCCAAAGAAACTGGGGCTACATTTCTTTTCAATTTCCATTCAAGAGTTTCTATCGGTTTCAACACCTTTTTTTTTTGAGACCTCGAAACATGAAATGGACAAATTCCTTCTCTTAGGAACACATACAAGAAAAAGGATAATGGTAGCATCCGCCGCCATCGCCTCTGCTCTCTTCCAATGCCAACACCACCACTCTCCTCCAACTCTTCCTCAAATCTTGCATTGCCGACAAAAAGACACCGTTGTGGTTAGCAAGGATTACAACCGGAGGTGGCAGTGGGCACAAACAGAGAGGTTCCCACACTGTCTGTCGTTGCCAGACAACGACATCGTCGCTCGCTTCGCTAGTTCAGGTCTCCACCATTGTCTTCTCTCGTGTCGGACCTGGGCCGTCGTTGGCTCCTCTCTCGTAGGCTGACATTGCCTCTCCTCCTCCCTAGTCGATGCTGCCGCTCCTTCCCCTGGTCACCGCCATCGCTCCTCCACCCCGTGTGGGTCGCGGCCTGCCTCTCCTAGCCAATGTTGCCTACCGAAGCTCCTCGCCGTCAGTGTCGTCAGATTAGGAGGTAGGTAGAGAGATGGAGAGAGTGAGTGACAGAGTGAGTGAGATGAGATATAAGGGAACAGTGGATGCCACATGTGTGCCACATCATGCCACATGTTCATCCAGAAAAGCGAAACCAATTGCACGTATTCATATCAGCAAAAATCGTCCACAATTTGGTTAAAGGACAGGTTATATCTGGTTTTAAAAGTTCGATAACCATTTGAATCTAATTTTAAAGTTTAGAAATCAGAGTAAAGCCGTAACAAAATTTGAGGGGCCAAATGCATGCATTTTCCCGATATATCAGGCAGGCACGCATGGCCGCATGGGTGCACCGCACGCATGATTCGTCCCTGCATCGCGCGATCGCGCTGCCGTAGGTATCGCCCGAACCGGGGCGAGCGCTTCACGTGAGCGCCTGGTCCCTGCGCGCGCTGCCGGGTAGTTGCCACGGCACGCAGTGGCTGTGAGTTGCCTGCACTGTCAGTGCCACTGCGCCAGCAGCCAGCGCGAGGCGCGCTCATCCGTCTGCTCCTCTCCCTCTGCTGCGAACAGCGGGTCAGGATCGGCAGGTTGGCCTGGAGATGGTTACGTCAAGAGACGATCATGGCAGCACTAAACAATGTAATTGACGACTACTTGTAGGGTGAAAAACTAGATGAGAATGGCCCTAAACTTTCAAAACTGCGCTAATTTAGGTCATCATCAGGTTAAATATGGTCTGTGAACGGTTTTGATTGACATGGATGCTGATTTGGACCAGAATTGTGTGGCCGGTGCATGCTAGTACATGGGCGACACAAGGGCCATTTTTTTTGGAAATTTTTTTTAGTATAATCTGCTTGTCATTCTCTCTCCATCTTCCACTCTTAAAATCTTTCTTTGTCCCTTGAGATGTCGCTTGAACCTCATCGGCCTCTAGGGGTCGCTGTGATGCACCTCCAGCTATCGTGTTACATTGCTGTTGTTTGGAGGATGGCATGGGACAACGAAGTCAACACCTTTCCCCCTATCTCCCTCCTGTGAACAACGTACTCTAATGAGCCGATGACATTAGGCCGAGGAGGGTGGAGGGACCAGTAAGATGATAGAGAGTGACAGAGAGAGAAAGTAGAATAGGAGGGAGGCGGTAGAAGATGAAGAGAGAAGAGAGAGAGAGAGTGGGGAGAGTGACATATGGGTCATCCTCTTTTCTACCATGCAAGTAGCAACATCACATGTCACTTCACCACATTAATCATCATATGTGTGCATGCCACCTAAAACAATCACATGGACGGCCATGTCACCCAATACTAGTCACAAGGCATATTTGACCCGTCAAAAGACCAAATCAACATAGTTTCAAAACTTGGGGGGCAAGTCTCACCCATCTGTGTCATATGAACTAATTTGACTCAAGTGTGAGATTTTAGGGATTAAGTTAGCACTTCTAAAAAACTTATCGTATGTGTTTTAACTTTTAAAAAACCTATAATTTGTTGATATACCAAAATCCTGTCAATTTCATTAATGGGTGGCTTTGAGATTTCTTGTGGCACATGCATCTAAAATAATTCAGCCGTATGGTTTTTCATTATTTGCATATGGTCTTTTTTTTGTTTAGGTGCTCAGTTGCCTTGGCGTTTGTTTCAATGTTTTTTATTCAGCTGCGTGGCTAGCTATATATTGGCAAAAACTCGTTTAATATATTGTTTAGGTTCGTAGTAAATTAAAAATTGCTCCTGCTACTCGTGGACTCGTCGTGGTGGCCTCCGAGCAGTCTGCCTCGTATGCGTGGGGTTGGAGATGCAGGTCAGCAGGGACGTGAGCCTCAGAGGTCGCTCTCCTTCTCCACCGCAGCGTCTCCTTGTCCTACCGTGGCCCGTGGGCAGCAGCGAACGCCTCTTTTTCCTCTTCTTTTTTTCCGCCCCTCTTCGCTTTTGCTTTTGGGTCTTGTCGGCTGTCACGAGCCCCCCACGTCGTCGGGCGAAAAGCCTAATTGCGACTTTCCTCTGGCCTCAGGGGTTAGGAGGGGATGAGGATGGTCGATCGCAAACCTCGATGAAGATCAAATTTGGCTCAAGAAAGTTCTTTTTTAATTCTATGTTTTAGTTTAGTTTTTGTTGTATCTGAAAAATTGATGATGTTTTTAGAAAGGCGAGCGCCAGCGTCCGGACGTCCGGCAGGGGGGAGCGCGCCGGACCAGCCCCGGCCGTCCGATCCGTGGCACCGCGCCAATCCTCTAGCTGCTGTGCGCCCGCGTCGTTCTTTCCCCAGCGAAGCAGCGACTAGTTGTTAGCCGATCGTTTGATCGTTTTTCATTTAAATTTTTGATTTTTGTATAAAATTCAAATAGTGTTCAAAATGTATGGAATAAATTTCATAATTCTTCTAAAATCGAGAGCAACCCATTTTAAATACTTTTTGAATTTTTTCACTTTTCAAATTTTTTGATGTGAAACTAGGAGAAGGCACTTATGAAACTTACATCTATACTATCGAAACTTAACTGTGTGTTGATGAAACTTGACCGTGTACTGATGAAAGCTGATGAAACTTCGATGTAACCTGATGAAACTTGGATGAAACCTGTTGAAACTTGATGAAACTTGAATTGACCTGATGAAACTTGATGAAACTTAAAAAAACTTGGATGAAACCTGATGAAACTTGACAGTTCGGCAAAGTTTTACGAGTATGAAACCCAAGTTTTACTAGGCGAAACCCAAGTTTCAGTAGGCGAAACTCAAGTTTCACCAGATAAGTTTGAGGAGTTATATGGCAACATATATCTTGTTTTGTTCGAAAAAATACAAGGAACACGTTGGCGCAAACAGTTTGTGGATTGGAGCACCCAGTCAAAAAATATGGTCGCCGAAAGAAAAAAAAAAAGCCGGTGGGCCCCGCCCTGCATGGCACTATGCCGCTGCCCCCCGTTACGTGCGCGCGCAGTGCGGGAATCCGGAGGCGCCGGACTCCCGCACTGTAGCGTTTTCCTTTTAGAAGAAGTGTAGAAAAGTTATACAAATTATTTTAGAATATTTTTTGAGGTTTTTTAAAATTTATTAAGATTTGAAAAGTTATTTCAAAATGTTACACTGAATGGTCAGTAAAACATAACAAAAATCTAAGTAAAACCAGAACTAAACTAATCAAAGAGAGTTAAAAGCTCATATTTGTGGGCCATAATATTTCATACGACCAGCTGATATAATAGTTATCTCCGTAGTGTAGGGCATCAGGAATCATGCCATCGAAAAAAGAAAGCCGAGAGAAGCTTTCCAATGACACTCTCTCTCACACACACAAACTGAAAGAATCTCCAAACGCATCGTCTGGGTGGGGAGAAGAGGTTGTGAGTTGTGACCAACAATTAGTGCATGAAATGTTCGGTCACAGAGTGATCGATGCCTGCTGCTCTGTCGGGTGAGGTAACAGTGAGAAAATGCAGAGATCCTAAGGCAGATGATGTCAAGTGAGACTTTAGGTCACCACTTAAGCAGAGCGGTGCTCAATCTCAATGATCAAACCAATCCGGCATCTAAAGCTGGCCCTTTTCCACTAACAGTTAATCACCCTTATAAATTTCGCACGAATATACTATCGGTCGATTAGTGCTCCACGGAATAATTTGACCTTCCAGAAAAGCGATCGAGAATTTGAGGCCCTTAGTCGTGAAAAGAGAAGCGATTCCGGATCCTGATTGAAACAAGAAATGGTTTTTAATTCTGTCGAATCCCATATGTGATTTTAGTAGCAAATTAATCAGCTTTGTGCCCTTCTCTCTCTCTCCCTCTCTCTTAAAAGATGCTCTTATTTCGTTGGGACAGATCACGAGGAAGCAGCCCTCGGATATTCTGCCAGGGAGGCACAAGCACTCTGATCAACTGGTGGGGAGGGCTGAAGAACTGTTCCGTATCGTTTTCTTGTCATTGATCACACATGTGATCTTGTTTGGAAACACTGGACAACCGGGCACCCGATCATTTCGTTCTACTGGTCTTCGAGAGCTTCAAACAAACTATCTTAGTTTTCTTTCTAAAAAACAGATCAGAGTGTTCCCTTCTTTCTACAAACAGATCAGTTACTACTCCACTAGCTGGAGAGTGGATAGTAGGAATTCAGGTTCAGTCTTATCAACAAACAGCGGCCACCAAGCCAACCGTGAACGCATGAGCAACCTTTCCCAGCAGCAGCAGCGAAAGGCGGTAGCTGCTGCCGCCAACGAGCAGGGGCATGCATATATAGCGAGCCTTCCGATTTCCAACACATTTTACCTTCGACTCCTGCAAAGGTCTGAGAAAGCTACGTGCTCCTAACCTGAACTAGTAGCTCTAGCCTTCTAAATGTAGGGGCTGTTTGGTTCGCCGCCGTCGCGTGCCATGCCAACGCGGGGGCGTTGACTGCGATTTGGCCGTCACTTGGTTCGCTGCCAATGCACGGCGCGCCATCTCCCGCGCTCGGCCTCAGCCCAGTTGTCAGTGGCTCGGCGGCGTGGCGTTGGCACGCCATCTTAGGGCGGCTAATTCGGCCGCCACCGGATGGCAAGGCGCGCCGCCGCCGCCCCGCGTTGGCATGACGGCTGATGGCGCCCAACCAAACAGGCCCGTATGCCATAAAAAACATGTACCTCCCCCTCGTTGCTCCATCCATCCATCGTGGCGGAGCTGCAGCTTAAGCAACGACCAGTCCAGATCATCAGACCCAATCTAGTATGGCACTGGCAGTATGTAGAAACAAGGGAAACTTGAACCGGAAGAAAATTTTGTGGCATAGGGTGCCACAGTGGCATCCAGAAAGAGATAGAGAGAGGGAAGAGATCGAGAGGAGATAGAGAGAGAAAGGGAGGAGATAGAGAAAAGAGGAGAGAGATATAGAGAAAAGGGGGTGCCACATTCTATTACGTGGCACCGTATGCCACGACCACGATTTTTTTTTTTCCGAACCTGCATGCCCTTGCTTGCTGCGGTGCAGCACACGTACACGCAGTCCGTCCTGAACTTCTTTTCTTGGCCCCTTTATTTTGATGCATGCTTGGCGTGGAGCCGAAGCGCGAGCGCGAGCGCGAGCGCAGCGATGCTCCTTTGGAGTCCTCTGCTCCGGCGTGCGTGCACGGCCGGCCAACGACCTCGACCGCGACGGCGCGCCCGAAACACACTGTGCTTACAGTTATAGCGGGCCGGTGAGGCCGGCGCCTCGCTGTGCACGTGCCGCTGCCGCTGCCGCGCCCGCCGCACGCATGGCCCTGGCATGGCGCCCCGCCTGCTTCATCGGCTGTCTTCACAATAGTCTGAATGGATTTCTTAAAAAAAAAAAAAAGAACGAGCAAGGTGTTCCATATATTTGCACGGTTAGACCCCGTATTTATTGTGCACTCCTTTTCTAATCTCGTATCTGATATTTACTTCTTTTAATTGCTTTTATCACCATGGACAACGCTAGTATTGATTAGTACTGTAATGCAACCGTTTATACGTGGTTTCGTCGAACTACATCAAACTCTAGTATTGACTGGAACTATAACTTGTTTCGATACATGATTTTTAGGATGATAAACTTGACCAAACACAAGACCTAGTGAGAGCCAACTCATGAAAAATTTAGCTAAGGGTGGGGTTTAAAACGCTCCAAAAATATCATATGTTTTAAAATCATGATTTTTTTAGCAACAAAACTATGGTTTTTAGAATGGAGTTTCTTTTTTCATAAAAAACATTTTATTTTGAAAACATGGTTATTTCAAAAACCATAATTTTATCTCAGGACTACGAAAATATCTATTTTTTTTCAAACATGTCTACACCTAATTTTTTGCTGTTATAAACCAGCATCGATCAGATCTTAGATGAGGTGGGCCACGATCTCAGGACGAGTGATCAAAAGGATCAAGGATCTTATAGGGGGTTGAATAGGTCTTAAACAAGTTTTTCTTGTTTTCTTGGGACTAAAACATGATTAAAACTTTCTACTACCTAAACAAACAAGAACAACAAGCAAGATTAAACAACTAGCTAGGATAAGGAAGAAAACGAGGGAGACAAAGGGATTTTTATCCTGAGGTATGAATAAGGTTTTCCCTTTCCCTTTCCTGCATCCTCGTTCAAGCACTCTTCACTCGATGGTAGTCCTTCACCCCTTCGGTAGGAGGACTACGGCCTTCACAACGACTTGGGCCTCTCACAAGATTATGCTCGAGATGTCACCAAGACCTACCCTCCAATCTTGAACATTGAGTAATAGGTCAAAGATAAACTTGATCTTGCTAGGTCAAGCTCACATAAAGCACCAAGGCACCTACTATTCCCTCTCAAGCTCCCGCTCACTCTAGCTCCAAATTCTAGTTTTTGATGGCTAACTTCGAAATGAGTCTCTAAGATAAAAAAAAATTGAAGCAAAGAAGCACCCTAAGGCGAGGCTTAAATAGCAGCTACCAAGAAATGAGTCATTGGGCAAACCTAGTAGTGTACGCTGGACAATCCAATGCTACTGGACAGTTCGGCGTACATAACCTTATCGGATCGTCCGATGCAACGGAGGATCCAGCGGGGAACACACACCCTTGTCTCAACTGTCCGGGGCACCGAACGGGTCACGCCAGAACATTCAGGACAAAAAGGTAGGAAACCTCTCCAACGTGTTGGACAGAATGCGCAGGACCCTCTATTGTGGGGAGACCCGAAAAGCGCACAGCTCTGGACACAACCGTCTACTGCGTCGAACGAAACATCGGACCATCGACGCAAGCGAAGGTGGCCAGGACACATAAATGACCAACTCCCTGGATTCCAGACCGTCCGACGCACATGGCACTCATGAGACAAAACCTGCTACAAGAACTCAACAAACAATGACAACACGACCTAAGTGCTTCACGGATAACTAGACCTCAACAAGACAAATTCATCTCCATTCTCCTCAAATCCAAGCCAAAGCAAATGAGAGTAAACTACAAATGAACCCAACCCCAACTCCTAAGTTTACCCCCAAACAATTTTACCTTGAATCCGCACTTGGAATCCATCGATGATGTATCAGCCCCAGAACACCAAAAATCATCGAGAAAACCACATGTGGGTCTTTCAACCTCATAGTGATACATGGATTCTATACTAAATTTTTATTAAAACTCTAGCGTTCTCATAGCATCTCTAATGGTCCCAAGTCAGTTAGCTACAAGAATTACAACTCAGCTTTTTCTTATGCGGAGAAGAGAGATAAAAACTAGCTATCAACTTAGGGCCTCTCTAATGATGCCAAGTCATTTAGCTATAGGAATTCCACCTCATCTTTTTGCTTATGTGGAGGAGAAAAAGAGAGGAGAGAGATAGAAATATTTATTATGGCATCTCCAATGGGGTACAATCAGCTAGATATAAAGACACATCATTCATTTGCCTAGGTGGAGGAGAGAGAGAAAGGGTGAGAAAACTTATAGACTGGCTCTTGATGAAGAGATAATATACAAGGAGCGCTTGTCTTCATGAGATGTGGAACCTATGTTATCTAATGGTTAGTGGAAATTCTTTATACAATTTATAGTCGAGGTGGATGTCACTGTAACTAGGAACTCTTTATAACCATTTGGAGATATGCCCTTAGCTAAGAGCATCTACAATGGTATAGCCAACCACTAAGAAATGGATATGTCATCTATAGATAGCACATAGACAATCTCTTCAATGAACTAGCTATAGCATAGTCTGCAAAATTAATATGGGCCCACATGTAATAGTGTGCGTGCACCTTAGAATCAGCTATAGACTGGATGTAATAAGTAGTTAGTCTATATATCTATCATTCGTTTCTCTCATCCACATAAGCAAAACATTGAGTTATTCTTAAAGCTAGCTGATTAAACACCATTGGAGATGCTTCATATTAATTTTTAGAGAAAATGTTATAGCAGACCCATTTGAAGGGATTATCTATACGCTATCTATTAATTATGAAATGGAGCTTGCTTATATCTATTGATTGACTCTACCACTGGAGTTGCCCTTTTAGTTAGTCTGTAGCAAATGCCAATATTACACAATATTACAAGTGCGCTTATAATAATTTTTAGAAACAATGCTAATCAGTCCATCGGAGAGGTTACCTGTTTATCATTTACAGATATATACTACATCCAGTCACAAAAAGAAGTTGTTGACTTTTGGACACACCTTTGACCATTCGTCTTATTCAAAAAATTAGTTATACTTTTTTGAATAAGACGAATGGTCAAAGGCGTGCACAAAGCCAACGGTGACTTCTTTTTGTGACCGGAGGGAGTATAACATATCCATTTTGGTAGCTAGTGATTGGCTACACCATTAGAGATGCTCAAGAATTTAAATATCTGAAATCAAATCTAATATACAAATTAGAATTATTCCATTAAAAAATCATTTTACGAATTAGGGGAATAAAAAGAAAGTTCAAGAAATTATATAATCCTATTTAAGGATATCCTCTAGTTAAGCATACCAAGTTAGCTTTATCTTTATGAAATTCTAGTGTTTTTTAAGCACAACTTTAAATTTCAAACTAGTTAATAGCTAAGATTAATAATTAATATATCCCATTTTTCGGATTTTCAACATACACTATGCTCTATGCATATTTCTGCCCAGCCTCCAGGAAGATCGGAGGGATTGAGCCTAGCCAGTACTGTTTGCCTACAGTAGCAATCCGTTTTATCCGTGGAAATAAAGAGGCGTCCACTCAGCATTGCCTTGCCAGTTGGACGCTCTTGCTTCAAAGTCTGAAAGGGAGGCTGTCCGTGCTGTACGTATCATGCATGGTTCGGCCCAACTGTTCCAATCAGATCAAATCATCTATTAGTTCCCAGTTTTTAATCGAACCAGAAACCGATCGACCTCATGCTGTCATGCATGGCCTCATGGGACATGTCGCGGCAAAAAGGATTTTCCAAACGTGTGGGTTTTTTAAATTCGATCTTCCTGGATACCCGGTCACGTTTTTCTTGTGCAGATTCTACGGAGCACTGTACTGATTGAAGTTTTTTTTTTTTGGCCCCAAACGTGCAGTAGATTAACTTCAAGCATGTTTTGTTTTAAATCATTAGGTTCCCGTGCAAACTTGACCGACAAAGAACCTGTTAGAACTTGCACTCATATATGTGACATGTCTGGTACTTGCACGTCGAATATTAATTGTAACAGGAAGACAAAACATGAATTTGATACGTAGGATTTTTTTTAGGAGTGCATTCTATGATTTTTTTATGTCTTTTTTTTCGAAAGTTATATATGGCTTGTTTTGATCTGTATGAATGGAGTTACAGTAAGATTTCTACGGAATCCTCTCTTATATGGTTTAAAAACAGACGCGGTAAAACCTTTTGGATGAATCCTTGCACGCATTATGGAATTCCTATATTTTTCATGTGCACAATTAAATGATATGCTTGTCTCGACCATTCCTACAATATTTTTTACTATCAGTGCAATGTGTCATGAAACCAAATCATCCATGATCTTGCATTTTTTTTTTTCAAGCATTTTAGTAATGATTACGTAAATCACATCTGAATTTTACTTATAAAAAAGGCGGACTGGTTTTACAATACTTTCACATGTGCTCTCGGACAGGTTATATTACAATACTTTCACATGTGCTCGCGGACAGGTAGGTTATAGTACAACATGTGATCCGAATTTTATAGAATATGTTTTTTCAGAAACACATCAATTTTATTAGATCATGATAGCCTAAAGGCTTACAACTAAATGATCAACATTTTAAAGAAAACTACACACAGTGATCAAACACCTTTGACTAAAAGTATGATGGACATTATTTTGAATTCCTCTTGCTAGGTACAAGAACTTGTTTCGTGCGTGGTACGGTGATTACTCTAGCGAACACAAACTAGGTGTTTTATGTATGCACTACATGAGGGACATGCTTTTTCCTGACCAAAGAATAAGCTAAAACAACCAAATCCAACTTCTTCACCAATCTTTTCATATCTACTCTCGTCGACCAAACAGTTTTCAAGACACTGATCTAAAGAAAGAGCTACAATGACACAAAACAAAACTCCAACCATACGAGAAGAAAAATCCACTAGCGCATAAGATACATTGGGGGGACCAAGGACACCAACCCTAAGTCTTAGTTCTTTTCAGCTTAACGGCTTAACAACTTAACGACTTATCTAGGTTTAAAAAAGGCATATGCTTTGAGTTTTTTGAGTCCGTTTTTTCGTTGTTTTGAAGGTGGGTCCTAACACTTTAAAAAACAAGTCAAATGAAATGGATCCGAATCTCGAGAAGCTCTCGAAATTCAGTCATTTCAGCCGTTCAGATCAGCTCAAAAGAACAGGGAGTATGTCGAGGACAACCATCACGTTGGAGTATCTCAAAAGGGGATCTATTATTATATTAGAACATGTTAATCCTTACAAAACAAGGTCGATCCCCTGCTCGCTTGATTTTGTATTCCTTTTTTATTCTTCACGTGCTTGGTGTGGGCGTATAGGGCAACGCCAGGAATCGAATATCCAACGAAATATTTACATCACATGACGTCATCTTTTGTTGAATTTTTTTCGGATTTTTGGGCCACGTCAGCGCCACGTCATCACTTAACGGCCACGTGGGCGCCACGTCACCGTTTAACGGAATTTGTAACGGATCCTAACGGCCCAGGACTAACGGTGCAACTGGAGACAAGTTCCAGGGGCTGAAAAATCAATTTCAAAGTTTAGGGGATTTCGTGCAATGTCGTACAAGTTCCGGGAGCTACAGTGCAATTTTCTCTTTTTTTTAGAACATGTGATCCGAATTTTATAGAATATGTTTTTTTTTACAAACTCATCAATTTTATTAGATCATAATAGTCTAAAGGTTTACAACTAAATGATCAGCATTTTAAAGAAAACTCCACACAGTGATCAAACACCTTTGACTAGAAGTATGACGGACATATTTTTGAATTCCTCTTGCTAGATACAAGAACTTGTTTCGTGCGTGGTACAGTGATTACTCGATCTAGCGAACACAAACTAGGTGTTTTATGTACGCACTACATGAGGGACATGCTTTTTCCTGACCAAAGAAAAAGCTAAAGCACCCAAATCCCAACTTCTTCACCAATCTTCTCATATCTGCTCTCGTCCACCAAACAGTTTTCAAGACACTGATCTAAAGAAAGAACTACACTGACACAAAACAAAGCTCTCATCATACGAGAAGAAAATCCCACTATCGCATAATATATATTGGGGGACCAAGGGCACCAACCCTAAGACTCTAACAAGGAGTATGTCGAGGACAACCATCACGTTGGAGTATCTCAAAAGGGGATCTATTATTATATTAGAACATGTTAATCCTTACAAAACAAGGTCGATCCCCTGCTCGCTTGATTTTGTATTCCTTTTTTATTCTTCACGTGCTTGGTGTGGGCGTATAGGGCAACGCCAGGAATCGAATATCCAACGAAATATTTACATCACATGACGTCATCTAATGTCATTATAGAAATTTGAAAAATAACTACTGAAACTTGAGAAAACTATTGACGAAACCTAAGAATATATGGATCAGAATATATGAAACTAATGAAACTTATAGAATTGATGTTAGAATATGGGGAGACTAGGGATGAAACTTGAAGAACCAAAAAAACATGGCTAAACTATTGATGAAACTTAAGAAGGACCCAATAAACTTATCTAACTATCGATAAAATCTTATCGCAATAATGAAACTCGGCTAAACTATGGTTGAAACCTGAATGAGCAATGAAACAGGGTCAAATAGATCGATGGAACTAGGCCTTAGCAGAAAGTAGCTAAAAAATTTAATCTAAAAAGGTTGTCCCCTTGAGAGAGTCTTTGGAGAGTCCAAAAATTTATAAATTTTTAGGAACTGCAAGTAGAAACATTTAAAATCCTAAAAAAATTGACTACAAAATGTTATATCATTTGGGTTGTACAAAATGACAATTTTTCAGTGTTGGCTTTAATTTTAATTTAAACTGAAAAGAAAGACCCTGTTCTTCTCTGGTTATCTTGTTTGACTTATCCACTTATCTAGCTTATTTTATAATTTTGAGAGCATTTCGAGACAATTTCATGAGTTAGATCTACTTCACTTGATTTATGTTTTAGAGCTTTTAGATAAGTCTTCAAGATAGGATAAAAATGTGTTCAAAAATTAAATTATTTTTAATTTAAATAAAGATAAGTAAATAGACTGATAAATCAAATAAATCCAGTAAGTTGAGCTGAACATTGAAGTAGGAGCAATGAAACATGGCTAAAACTATTTATGGAACTTGAAGAAGGATTAATAAAACTTAAAGAAGTATCGACAAAACTTAGCTAAACTACCGACGAAATCTCATGTTTCACTATTGCTCCAAAAAAATCACTCCTCGTGCAAACAAAAAAGTTTTGCGAGAACAAAACTTGGTTTCACAAGACAGACTTGAAATTTCGCACGTACACGTCCGAAATTTCATGACGAAAATGGAGATTCATCTTTTCCTTGCCTTTTGTTTATTTAAATCCAGCGAGCCTGTATATCGTGCTTATCTCAACCATCAAACTCCTATCTCACTCATCGTGCTTACCAAAAGAGAAGCAGAGAGAGATGGGACGGAAAAATAGAGAGAGAAAGAGATATGGTGGAAGATCGAAGCCGCGATAAAGAGAAGAGGATGGAGCGGCGGTGCTGGCGACAGACCGACGGCTGGCCGGCAATTAGCTCATCGCTGCTCTCGCTGGGGAGAGACGAACTTTTTTTTTTTCGAACAAAAGGCAGGAGAACTGCCATGTATTGATCAAAAGGAGAAAAAGTTATAGGATGGGGGATTGCCCCTCCCCCCAGGGGAAAACAAGGTAAAAACTACGCTTAATTACACGGGAACTAAGGTGGCACCAGCTGCCTCCCAGAGATGCAGCTCGTCGATCAGATGCTGTAGGGATAGGAGGCGGGGTTTCTCTTCCGAACAAAAAATACGGTTGTTACGCTCGATCCAGAGGTGCCAAAAGGTGGCAGAGATGATCGAGAGGACTCCGTTATGGGTCCCGGATTGCAGGGTAATGCGTTCCCACCAAGCGCTGATGCAGACCTCCCCACACGTGGCTGGATTGAGTGCGGGATTGTTGAAAATCTCAGCGAGCCTGCTCCAGATGAATGAGCTGAAACTGCAATGTAGGAATAGGTGGTCCGGAGTCTCCAAGTTCCTTCGGCAAAGGGTGCAGAAATAAGAGTTGGGGAGCTGCCGTCGTTGTAGAGCATCCGCGGTCAGTATACGATTCTGCAAGAGGAGCCATAGGAAAAACTTGCATTTTGACGGCGCCCAGATCTTCCAGACTGTAAGCAGTGGTGGGGCTGGGCAACGACCAGCGAACTGTAGCCGGTATACCGAGCGCACGGAGAAAGATCCGTCTTGCGAGAAGCGCTAGGAGCGCTGGTCCGGCTCGCCGTTGGAAAGGGTGACGCGGGATAATATGTCAAGAAGCAGGAAGAGCTCGGGGGCCATCTGTGGCAGCCTCTGTGGCAGCAGGTTTCTTCTCAGGTCGTGTAGCCAGTTGTTGTTGGAGAGAGCGCCTCGGACTGATCTTGACTTCTTGGTCGTGGTTGCGTAGAGTTGCGGAGCCAAATCCTTGACATAGATCATAGGGGGGGCCAGGCCCCTGCCAGCCCCCCCTTGTCTCCGCCACTGCCTCTCACTCCCGTTATAAATATTTGTGACGTCGCAAGCCACCGTTTGTAAAACTATGTAAACATGTCTGTTCAAATCATAAACGACCTCGAAAAAGTAGAGTCCCCTCTCACTCCCGTTATAAATATTTGTGTAGCAAGCCATCGTTTTCAAAACTATGTAGTAAGCCAAAGTTTTCAAAACTACAATGTTTATCTTTTCAAGGAAGCACTCGACAATTGTTACGATGGTCTTGTTTTTTTCAACTTAAATTAAATTAAATAAAAAATTAATATTTTTGTATAAGCTAAACGATGTAACTACTTTATAGTATTTTTGTGGGGTTTTAGATAGTTTTTCTTAAAATTTACTAAAACAATTTTTTTTCATAATTTTTTAAACTCTTCAGTACCTCTCTCAAGAGGTCACAATTTTTTCAGAAATTTTAATCAACTTTAAGATTAAAAGAACAAGGCCTATGCGTACGCATGTTGGGGCCAAAAACAACTAACATTACAAATATGTCGATGACACAGCAGAACTATTTTCGTTATTTGGACATCATGTAACATGGAAAATCCCGATTTGTTTAAACTTGAAGTTTGATACACTTGAGGTGCTCAGTTTAATCAAGAATATAACACTATTTATAGTTTCTCATAAGGATTTGAAGGCGAGACAATAAGTTATTCTCCAAAATCTAAATTATACAAAAAAATAAAAGAAAGAAAAATAAACGTTTCTAGCTAAATATGGAAAAATTAATATATCTAACTACTCCATAATCTCATTCAATTTGGTTTTGCTACTCATTTAGTAGCAAAACCTAATTGAATGAGATTATAATGTCATGGCATGTTAAATTCGAACCGAAACAAAACCATAAAGAATCACTAAACAGATGCACTTGATTCATTTTTGAAAAAAAAACAAAAAAATGAGATTAGATGTTAATTGATTAGACAGTAAATAGAGAGAAGAAAGAATTTAGAATGAAACTTTTTGAGAACTTGTTTGGCTATCCATGGAAAATAATTCAAGGAACTTAAACAACTGGAATTATTCGGTCACTTTGAATCCCAGCGAATAGAACCCCATCGAGCCATCCCCACATGCGACATCCCAGCAGTGCCACACAACTGTAAAATTTCTTCCCCTCAAAGGCAAAAATTGCAGATCTCACTATAGAATAGTTCTTGTAGGGAAGAAATCATAATTTTTGGATAGAATTGTTACTTCAAGGAAGGAATTTTTTAGAGTGTACTTCGAAGTGTGAAGAATTTTAGATGGATGGACAAAAGGGCATAGAATAGTGTTTTAGAGGAGGAGAAATTTAGAGCAGCTGTGCATTAACACAAGCCTTCTCACCTCACCTTGGAGAGACCATTGCCATGGCAAATCATGTGGCGTCGTAGATGGATAGCAGTAACTTAATGATCCCATATATTCAATTAACTTCTCATTTGGAATTCCATTGAATCAAATGAGCCTTATAAAAACTTCGATTTCGCACAGTTAAACTCCGGCTCCTGGGCCGAGCCACCGAGCGCGTCACGGGCGCACGGCGGCAAGGCAAACTATGGAAAGGCTAGATTAAAAGAGAAGTCCACGTTTGAAAAATCTCTCGCCCCGCATGCCGGAAGGAAAACCCCAGGTGGTGCGGCGCGGCGCGTCAGACGTCAGTGCGTGCAGCGTGCTTCGTCTCCAAGAAAGGCGAGCACCGCATAAATGCCCTCGCCTCCGCAACAAAACACCGCAGCCTCGAACCGAATCAGAAAACCGCAACTAATCTGTTCCCCCTCCTCGTCCCTCGCGCACCAACCCCACGCACCCGCACCCCGCCGCCCAACCACTCGGCCGCGCCATGACGGCGGCGGCGCCCTCGCCGCCGGAGCCGGCGCTGCCGCGGCAGCTGAGCCTGGGGGACCTCCGGGCCGTCTCCGTGCTCGGCCGCGGCGCCAAGGGCGTCGTGTTCCACGTGGTGCCCGGGGAGGCCGAGGGGGACGCCATGGCGCTCAAGGCGATCTCGCGGGAGGCGGCGCGGCACAAGAAGTCCGGCAGCGGCGGCGGGGACGGGCACCGGCGGATCTGGTTCGAGCGCGACGTGCTCCTCGCCCTGCGCCACCCGCTGCTCCCCTCCCTCCGCGGCGTCCTCGCCACCGACGCCGTCGTCGGCTTCGCCATCGACCGCTGCGGCGGCGGCGATCTCAACTCCCTCCGCCGCCGCCAGACCGAGAAGATGTTCTCCGACTCCGTCATCCGGTAAGGCTCTGATTAATCACCACCAGACACACGCCCAAGACCTAACGAGTTCGCCAGGACCCTAACGGAGATTTGATTTCGTCGTCAATGGCAGGTTCTACGCGGCGGAGTTGGTGCTGGCTCTCGAGTACCTGCACAGCATCGGCATCGTGTACCGGGACCTGAAGCCGGAGAACGTGTTGATACAGGACAGCGGCCACATCATGCTCGTCGACTTCGACCTCTCCACGAGGCTCCCGACGCCACCGCGGGAGCCGGACGAGGCTGCGGCTGACCCCAAACCGGCGCCTCCGCCGAGCTCCCAGTCCCCGAGCCGCGGGAAGACGAAGAAGCCGGCGGGCGCCGCGCTGTGCTTCCCGTTTCGCTCCGCCAGCGCCGCCAAGCTGGCTGCTCCGGCGGACACGCCGTCGCCGCCGTCCACCTCGCGGACGGCCTCCTCGTCGTCCTCGTCCTCGATGACCACCACCGCGTCCTCGACTGCGTCAGGCGTGCGGACGCCGGCGAAGTCGAACTCGTTCGTGGGAACGGAGGACTACGTGGCGCCGGAGATCATCGCCGGTAGCGGGCACGACTTCTCCGTGGACTGGTGGGGCCTGGGCGTGGTGCTCTATGAGATGCTCTACGGTCGCACGCCGTTCCGGGGGCAGAGCCGCAAGGAGACGTTCTACCGCGTCCTCACCAAGCAGCCGGAGCTCGTCGGCGAGCAGACGCCGCTGCGCGACCTCATCGCCCGCCTCCTCGAGAAGGACCCCGAGCGGCGCATCGGCGCGCGCGGCGTCAAGGCCCACCCCTTCTTCCGCGGCGTCGACTGGGACCGCATCCTCCGCGTGGCGCGCCCGCCCTTCATCCCGCCCCCGCTGCAGGACGACGACGGCGAGGTGCTCGACGTCGAGAAGGTCGTCGACGAGGTGTTCCCGGTGGCCAATGACGACGACGCCGCCGCCGCGGCGGTGGAGGAGGACAAGCAGCCCTCGCCGGAGGCGAGCGGCGGTACCGCCGAAGCCCGTGGCGGCGCCGAACGGAGGACAGATCCGTCCAAAGATGGGGATTTCTCCGTGTTTTTCTGATCTATTATTATTTTTCATTTTTAATTATTTTTCAAACTTGTACTTATTTATTTTCCTTTTTATTTTCTATAATTATTCCTTTAAGGACTAGTATAAAATACTGTGGGAATTGGGATAAAGCAGAGACCGAAATTAGTGGGGAAGTACGGCGCCGCATTGGAGTACATATTAAGGAGGTGCTCCTTTGTTTCAATTGTGTATATAGTCTCTTTATTTTTTTATTCCCCTTTTTTATCACATACTTTTGCCCCGTATATAGGTGAAAGACAGTACATAAAAAGTCACAAACGAATGAAATATTGAACAGTAAAACAGTTGATCAAGGAGCGCATAATTCCTCCTCTTCATTGCTTCTCCATTTCGCATAGGGCGGTAAGTACCTCTCTCTCTCTCTCTCTCTCTCTGACAGTACCTCGCTAATTACTATTTCACCGTCCTTAACAGTAAATCTGTCATACCACTGCTGGTCCAGTCGGAGGTTCATTATGAAGATAAAACATAAGACTCCAACCAAAATCCATTTGGGGGAGACGACTGCCTCTCCATGTGGTTGACAGGTGCGCGAAGGGCGTGCCCACAAGCACAAGCACACGCACCGCACAGGCGCAGTGCAGGTAGCGTAGCTGCACTCAGCTCTCTCCCCCCGATCTACTTAACTACTCCGCCTGTGCCTCTGCATCGATCCGCGAATCGTTGCGCGAAGAGGAGGAGCGCAAGGAGTTGAATGCAGTGCGTTGTGCAAAGAGGAGGAGGAGAGCAGGGGGGTTGAATGCGATCGACGCGCGCTCGGGGGCTTCAGTAAATATGGAAACGTACTGGAGCACATGGTCATGGTGATGGGCGGCGTCCCAGTAGCTAGGAGGAGCAGTGGGGGTTAAATGGGCAGGCACGTGTGCTGTGTGTGTTGTACGTGGTTGGTGAAGCGCGGTAAAACTGATGCATGGTTTTTCCTAAAAAAAAAAATAATTGATGCATGGCTGACTCTGCTGCCCATTGGCACGACTACGCGGGCGCTGCTGCACCCTCTCGGGCAGAGACCAGAGAAAAACCGGATCAAGGGAAGATAAACCCTAGCTACCAGACGAGCCATGACTAGCCATACTCACCGAAGGCCTAATGCTGCATCCTCTCGGGTAGAGAAGAGAAGCAGAAACCAAGAGAAGAGAAACCATAGCCGTCATACAAACCATGAGAAGCAGAGACTCCGCCGAAAATCCGCTAACCATGTTCGGCTTAGGCCTAAGGGTGGCTGGTGGTGGTGGTGGAGGCTGCGCCGGATAGAAGTAGGATAGTGGGTTAGAATTTTAAGTAAATGTATATTCAACGACAGAAACCTCGATTCTAATGATGAGGGTGGTTCATAGGCCGCTGGTCGAAAGGTTTTATTTGCAATACTTTGTTACTATCATGCGCTTTACATTTAGAGATATTTACACTCAATCCATATGACTCCAACAGTCTCTAGCTATATTTACACTCTCAATCCATATGACTCCAACAATCTCTATGTCGGTCTTTACATTTAGAGATTTTCTCTTCTTGAGTATCTATATTTAGATATTCTCTCTCCAATATATATTTTTTCGAGGATAAAGACTATGTTGACGAAGATGAAAATATAGCAAATGAATAATGGTTTGCAAATGAGGAATAGAAACGAAAATTTAAAGCAGTGTTGGTGGAACTTGGACAAAAAAATAGAGGTGGCCAACTCTGCATTATCTAAGTTCGGAGGAGCCAAATAGATAAATTATACCTAAAATCTCCATAAACAATGGCTACTAATAGTAGATCATTAAGGAAAATAATTTTGTAGGGGGAGCAGGGCCCACCGTAGCCCTAGGGAAGCTCCATCCCTGATTTAGAGATGTTGATGATTTAATATTTAGTCACCGCTATATACTCCATCTATTTCGTTATATTTGTCCATGGCATCGAGAGTATCCGTTCAATATGTTTGTCCGTCGTGGTAAGTAAGAATGCTTTATGATCCATTTTAATAATAAATGTAGTCAAATTGATGTTTTCAAGGAAGCTTAAATGCATGCAGGCAATCAAATTTTTGCATGTAGGCAATCAACATGCAACCAATCAAATTCATTATTTAGAGGTAGAATAGTTGTCCACATGTTCTTTTTTCACTTGAGTTTGTGTCTTCTTGTTCTGTGCACAATGGTGGGCATGGACAAATACTGCGAAACAGAGAAGTAAGTTTGAGAATCTGATCCCCAAAGGAACCCATGAGAGCATCTCCAATTACATAGTCAATCACTAGCTATGAGCAAGCTCAATGTCATCTAGAGATAGTTTATAGACAAACTCTCCAATGAGTTAGTTATAGGCTTATAACATTGTCTCTAAAAATTAATTAGATTTATCTGCAACATGGTGGATACACCTTATAACCTGCTATAGATCAGGGAGTTAGTCTCCGTCTCTCTTTGCATTCTCTTCTTCAGGTAACTAAAAAGATAAACAGAAAATCTTTAACAGTTGTTGATTTAACACAGTTAAAGATGCCGTGAGTCTAGCAAACAGCAATAGCATCAAACTGTGCCCGTGCCTTGGACATTGCAGGCGAGATCGACAGCTGTTCTTTCCCACAAGGAGAGAGTGGCTGCTCCTCTCTCGAATCTAGATAGAGAGTAGAGTACCATCCCATGCATGATTTTTATATAGTATATTATTCTTGTGGGCCGGGAGATGTGGGATGGTATGTATGCATAGTCTTCTCATCGTGGCGCATTATGCTTTTCGTATTGGGTATTCGCATCGCTCAGCGCCGCGGGCGCGATTATTCTCGTGCCTCGTGCAAGGGATTCTGCGAAGGAGTGCACGGCAACGCATGCTCTCCCGTGGGCCGTGGCCAACCCAGGTACGCACGCACGTACGTACGTACTGATCCTTCCCGGTGGCACGTACGTAGGACTATTTTGTTCGGTGCGGTTGTTCATTTTTTTTCTTTTGTTCGTTAGGCCAAGAGGTCGTTGAATGCTCTACATCCCAAGCTTGAAGTTTCACCACCTACATTTTTTCCTTTTTCCTTTTGAAAAAAGCTGGCTTTTTTTTTTTTTGACAAAGCAAAATGTCCTTGTAAGTACGCACGCACGCATATAAACGTACGGCTTCGACAGTGACGCGTGTACGTGCTAGTAATTTTTGTGTGTACCAACCGCAGCTAGCTAGTAGGACTAAGAGTAACGAACAAAAGAAAAAAGAAAACGGGGCATCCTTGGGCTCGTCTCCGCCAGTCATCCCACTCCCCCAAGACGTCAAAATTGTTCGTCCGCGAGCCCGGCCGGCTACAATCGAACTTCTGGCATCACCGTCACTGGCGCACTGCTACCCAAGAAGAACAGCGATATGTCACACTCGCCTGGCTAGTCATCTTCTGCCGATCGAGCGTATATTAGCATGGTTGTTGAAGAAACTATTCGTCGCCTTTTGCAAAGTTGTCTGCTCTAAATCCAAAAATTCTTCTACGAGTGATTCTATCATAGACGATAAAAATGAGCAAATTACGTACATTTACGGTTTAGAAAAGGGATACGGAAAGCTGATTTTTGAGTCTCTGTTATAGAAGCTAGAGTAGTGGTGTCACTCTAGATCTTATTTGAGAAATTTCAGTATTTGACACTCCTGCTTATTGGTGTCTCTCTATTTAACACTCAATTTATTCGTTATCCAAAGTTTAACATTTATCTTCTAAAACCAAACACTATTTATCTAGTTCAATTTTAAACTAAAAGAATAGGGTTGATATTAAAAAAAAAAGATATGGCATTAAACATGACCTTAGACATTAGCCATAGTATACATCATGCCATTCAAATTAAATATTACCACATCATTTAAGCACCCTAGCACCCGTGTAAAAACTCTGATCTTCCAAACATGAATACATGGAAGTCTTTTTGGCTTGCCAAAATAGTCCAATTAATTACCTTATTAGCATTAAAGATTTAAAATATTGCTTAAATCGTTGTCCTCTTTATCATTAAATCATTTTGAATGTTGTGAAAAAATATATCTCTTTGAATGTTTTTTATTTCAGAATCCAACAAAACAAAGAGATATACATGTGACCGATTTATTTTTATGATACTGTTACAGGTTTTTTTATTCGTGGTTTGGGTTTAGCTTTGTTCGGTTGATTCAAAATTTATCATCTTCGTACAAATCATTCAGTGTAATATTTTGTAATAATTTTTTCAGACTTTGCGTAGTTTTTTAAAAGATCTTAAAAAAATTAATTTTTTTTAGTCTTTATGTATCTTACTTTAAAAAGCCTTTAATTTTTAGTTCAATCGAATCGAGCCGCGGATCGAAAAAGGGCGTAGTCATCGGCTCTCAGGCTCAGCCACAAATGATATATGGTCAGAATTTACCACCAGGGATTGGGATGTAGGAATATTACGCATGGGCAAGGTTGTTTTGGAAAAGAAAGAAGACATGAGGTCAAGGACTCGTCAAAACAGCAATTTACAAGCTTAACTAATTTGTTGTACTAGCATGTGAATCCTGTTCTAGTGCTTTGTGTCGTTTTCAAATCGTTCCGCGAGACGACAACCGAATGCAAAACCACGAATTTTGTATCTTTGGTCATATGCGCTAGGAGCTTCGCGGCAAAGTACTCGTATAATTAGCGTGGGTTTTTTTTTCGCTGGTCAAGATCAAATTCCTTGCAAAGCAAGCTGTCCTCAAGGGTCATATGACTTGCCTCATCCCCATCTGGCTCATCAAAAAGGCCTCTACTTCAAAAATTTTTGTATGCAGCAGGAGGGAATCAGGCAGGCCAGAGAAGCAAAGCGCACTGGGCGAGAAAAAATCGAATTACTGTAGTGACACAGGACAGTTTGATGCCCCTGCTGGGGATGTTCTTAGAGGCAATTCATACAAGTATAAAGATGGCTTAGAGCAGCTACATATTTTTTATGTCACTTAGGCCCCGTCCTTTTCAACTTAACATCTTAACGGCTTAACAGCTTAACAACTTATCTACGTTTTAAAAAGGCATATGATTTGGGTTTTTTGAGCCTGTTTTTTCGATGTTTCGAAGGTGGGTCCTAATAACGCTTTAAAAAGCAAGTCAAACGAAACAGATCCGAATGTTGAAACTGCCTTGAGAAGCTTTAGAAATTTAGGCCCTATTTGTTTTAGCTTCTAGCCAGCTTTTAGCCTTAGAAGCCAGAAGTTCAAACAAAACAACCGGCTTTTGGAACCCCCTTCAAAGAAGGCAAAAGCCACCAAAAGCCCAATTTGTACTGTGATCTGAGCTTTTCACAGAAGCTAGTTTTTTCTGGCTTTCCCAGAAACAGCTTTTGGAGAAGCTGCAGTTCATACAAACAGAACCTTAGTCATTTCAGCCACATAAGATTTCTTAACTTTCATGTAGAATCATCTCTTGCATTGCATACGGCTCAACTCTCTATGCATACGCTTACACACATCATTATCAATACTACATGATAAACCTTATAAATTGTTTTTAGTTTGTATCTTTGTATATTTTCTTACGTCAATTGTCAAACTCTGACGCTCTTCTTAAAAAAGACCGACGCTCGATCAGTTATCATTTCCTGGCGCAGACTGTCACACGTGGAAGTACTCATAGAGGAGCAGTGATTGGAGGTCAAACCTATGGATAATACAATAGCGCCACGGCTTCTAGAAGGCGCCGCAGATGACACGCCATTAACGGCATGCATGCTGACCAGGTTAATTAATGTGGCCCGCCAGTTAGTTCGTGTCCAATGACGTTGCAGCAATGGAAAGCAGCCGAAAATTGTAATTTCAAATAAATTATGATTCGTTAAGAGGGATTTTCTTGATTTAAAAGAGTTAAAAAAATTAAAATTCTCAGAACAATCATTTAAAAACCATAAATATGTTTACAAAGTACTATTTCGTTTGGCTTATATAAAAATAACAAACTTTTAGTGTTAACTTTTAATTTTAATTTGAACTAAAAAGAATAAGGCTTGCATGTCTTTTTTGGGATGTTTATCCTCTGCTCATCTGCTGTGGGACAATTCTTATCTGACAGTTTAATTGAAATCTAAGAGTCTATTCAAGAGCTTACATGCATCATGTCCCTAGGAAAGAGTATACATGCACAAATAATTATCTTTCTCAACAACAAAAGGTGTCGACAGTGCCCTAAAAACTATCAACACTTTTGACAGTATTGTCATATTGTGGGTGCTTCGATGGATGGGAACACTTTCGTGAGCTCTCATAAACTCGAGCGACATGTGCAACCACCACAAAATTAATAATGATTAAGATATAGTAGACGCTTGTCCTCGTCTCCTTGAACATTAGTATCACGGTACATATAGACAGCAAGAGAGGAGATGTTATAACCAATGACGGAGACAAAGGAGCTGGCAGGGGTTGCCCTCCTCCTAACCGGTGTTGAATCCCATAGTTTTATTTTTGCGAAATGGTGCAGATGCTAAAAGTTTCACTAAATTTGTACTGTTTTTCCACTTTTTCAGTTACTGGAAGAAATGTATTAATTTGGTGGAACTTTTAGCGCCTGCACAGAAGTTCAAAGTGCAGGCAAATATTATTATATTTTTATTTTGTTTTCTGTTTATTATATTTTTATTTTGTTTTCTATTTATTATAGATTTATTTTGTTTTCTGTTTATTTATTTTGTTTTTCTTTTATTATAGTTTTATTTTTGCGAAATGGTGCAGATGCTAAAAGTTCCACTAAATTTGTACTATTTTCCCACCTTTTCAGTTACTGGAAGAAATGTATTAATTTGGTGGAACTTTTAGCGCCTGCACAAAAGTTCAAAGTGCAGGCGCCTGCTAGTTAGACAGTCCCTTTATTTTTATGATACTGTTATAGGTTTTTTTTATTCGTGGTTTGGTTTACCTTTGTTTGGTTGATTCAAAATTTATCATCTTCGTTTAGATCATTCAGTGTAATATTTTGTAATAATTTTTTTCAGACTTTGCGTGGTTTTTTAAAAGATCTTAAAAAATTACTATTTTTTTTAGTCTTTCTGTATCTTACTTTAAAAAGGCTTTAATTCTGAGTTCAATCGAATCGAGCCGCGGATCGAAAAAGGGCCTAGTCATCGGCTCTCAGGCTCAGCCACAAATGATATATGGTCAGAATTTACCACCAGGGATTGGGATGTAGGAATATTACGCATGGGCAAGGTTGTTTTGGAAAAGAAAGAAGAAGACATGAGGTCAAGGACTCGTCAAAACAGCAATTTACCAGCTTAACTAATTTGTTGTACTAGCGTGCGAATCCTGTTCTAGTGCTTTCTGTCGTTTTCAAATCGTTCCGCGAGACCACAACTGAATTCAAAACCACGAATTTTGTATCTTTGGTCATATGCGCTAGGAGTTTCACGGCAAAGTACTTGTATAATTAGCGTGGGTTTTTTTTTTCTGGTCAAGATCAAATTCCTTGCAAAGCAAGCTGTCCTTAAGGGTTATATGACTTAGAGACAACTCATACAATAGTAAAGATGGTTAAGAACCAGTTGCATATTTTTTATGTCACTTAATCACACATAAGATTTTTTAACTTGCATGTAAAGTCATCTCTTGCATTGGAGACGGCTCAACTCTCTATGCGCACTCTCTCTTCCACATCATTATCAATTCTACATGGTAAATCTTATAAATTATTTTTAGACAGCTGATTTGTATCATTATATATTCTCTTATGTCAATTGTCAAACTCTGACGCTCTTCTTAAAAAAGACCGACGCTCGATCAGTTATCATTTCCTGGCGCAGACTGTCACACGTGGAAGTACTCATAGAGGAGCAGTGATTGGAGGTCAAACCTATGGATAGCTGAATAGCGCCGCCGCTTCTAGAAGGCGCCGCAGATGAGAGAGCCAGTGACACGCCATTAACGGCATGCAAGCTGACCAGGTTAATTAACGTGGCCGGCCAGTTAGTTCGTGTCCAATGACGTTGCGGCAATGGAAAGCAGCCGAAAATTGTAATTTCAAATAAAATATGATTCGTTAGGAGGGATTTTCTTGATTTAAAAGAGTTAAAAAATAAAAAATATTAGAAATTCTGAGAATAATCATTTAAAAACCATAAATATGTGTACAAAGTAATATTTTGTTTGGCTAAAAAAACAACAAACTTTTAGTGTTAACTTTTAATTTTAATTTAAACTAAAAAGAATAAGGCTTGCATATGTCTTTTTTGGGATGTTTATTCTCTGCTCATCTGCTGTGGGACGATTCTTATCCGACGGTTTAATTGAAATCTAAGAGTCTATTCTCGCCTATATGCATCATGTCCCTAGGAAAGAGTATACATGCACAAATAATTATCTTTCTCAACGACAAAAGTTGCCGACAATGTCCTAAAAATTGTCAACACTTTTGACAGTATTGTCATATTGTAGTTGCTTCAATGGATGGAAACACTTTCGTGAGCTCTCATAAACTCGAGCGACATGTGCAACCACCACAAAATAATGATTAAGATATAGTAGACGCGTGTCCTCGTCTCCTTGCACATTAGTATTATGGTACATACCTCCACCATAGACAGCAAGAAAGGAGGTGTTATAACCAATGGCGGAGACAAAGGGGCTGGCAGGGGTTGCCCTCCTCCTAACCGGTGTTGAATCCC